>JAHSUH010004563.1:0-37743 GCA_025388415.1 Cynanchum wilfordii | reverse complement strand
AAAAAAAAAGACGATGGATTGCACACGGGTTAATTGAAAAGGACAACTAAATTAACAGCTAAAATTATACAAGACGGAACGTGAACAGTGCAATGCGGTTCTTCTCAAATATGTTAATTGGGAAATAATAAATTTCCATAGGCATCTCGCATAGCCCCGAACCTTCCTGAAGTACGCTCCATTATGCGCGCCATCGCCGTCAGGACCTCGCCCTTCGAGGGCCAAACTTACGTTCTCATTGGATAACATCGCGCCAATATTTAAGGAAGGTCGAGCACGCCGCACCTCCCAGTAGACCACGGCCGCTGCTGCTGCTTTTTTCCCCCTCCCCCAAGACCTGCGCGATGCGCGGATCCCACCGAAACGGCGTCCTCCCCCTGAAAGCAGGGGTCTTTCGCCTCATCCTCGGGGGGGAAGCCTTCCTGGTGGAAGACGTCACCACGGAACACAGCCGGGGGGGTCGGCCCTCCGCTGCCGTTTTTTCCGTCAAATACTGGGCCGTCGGGGCGTCCACGGTGAGGTGGACCTCCTGGTCCGAAATCCGCTGGAGCGAGCAGAGGACCCCCATCGCCCCGCGCCGCAGCGCACGCTCCAGGTCGCGAAATAAACGAACCTCGCCATCGAGACGGAAGTCGTACCGCGACGCGAGCGGGCGATCGGCGATCAGGCGCAGGATGGCCTCCCCCCCCGCTGCCGGGGCGGGGCTGCCCGCTCCGCCTCCTTCCTTTTTTCCACCGCGGCGGGAGGCATCGCCGCGGCCCACGGGCCCTCCCCGGCGACCACGGGCCCGAGCGGCCGCCAACGCAGTGGGACGCCGTCGACGTAAACCCCAGCCTCCCCGCCGCCGTTGATGGTCGCGCGAATCGCCTGGCTATCCTGTACACCGGCGGAAGGGGGGCGATCAGAGGCCATCGGAAGCCCCCTAAAAGCGGCCTCCGCGGCTGCCCTGGAGGTGAAATCCACCAACGCCGCGGCGCTGCTACGATGCGCTCCGTCCTTCCGAGCCCGCTTCCACCATCGCGGATGAAAAGAAGCCGAGGACGATACCGGGCCAGGGGTTAACGAAAACGGAGAAGAAGAGGAATGATTTTTATCATTTTGATTATTATTATTAGTAGTAGTAGTAGTAGTAGGAGTAGAAGTAGGAGTAGCATCATCCTCCTCGACGGGAATACATAGAAGAAGAGCATTAACGAGGGTAGGCAGCGCGCGGTGGGTGAGATGGGCGCGAAGGTAGTTGTAAAAGGCCTCAGGGCCGACCTCCAACGGGATTCCCGTAAGCAAAACACGATACGCAGGTCGAAGAGAAGAGCCCTCGTGTGTGGAAAGCGAAAATGAGCCCAGCGACGACATTTCAAAGTTACTTTTTTTTTTTTTTTGTGTGTGTGTGTATGTGTGTAGGGGGGAGAGAGGCTTTTTTTTTATTGGTTTAGCCTTCTTTTGGTCTTAATATTGGGCAATGATGCTCTGCGAGGATGAGTCAAGTGCGGTACGCAGCGACACCTTGAGAATTAGGAGAACATGTTCGAAAGAAAAAGAATAAGAAAACCGTATACAAGGCATATTCTTAAGACGCATACAAAAGAAAGAAAAGGATACATGTATAAATGGTTGCACTAAAACAGAAGCTACAGTGGTAGCGGACTGAAAGAGATGGAGGTGAAGAATTTATAAGTATATATTTGTCTAATTAATCTTATGGTCCGGTTCTCTTTGGGGAAGAGGCAAAGCAGTACAATTTGGTATTCCAATCAAAAAAATCCAGGCGTACAAATATGTATATATACACCTCTTATGTATACATATTTGTATTTATTCATCTGACTCCAGGTACTACCCGTTTTAAGCCTCCTCTACTTTGCCTCAGAAATACACTAGGGGCGCGATAAAAAATTAGGGAAACACGCAAGGATAACCACGCACACAAAAGCCTTGCTTCTAACTCGTTTCTTCACAATATCAGCCAAATTGTAGGACAAAAAACTCACCCGTACAAACGGTGAACAAGATCACGTTCTTTCTTTTTTGCGCTACCCATCACAAGGGTTCCCCAAAATCAAAAAAATGTCTTGGGAAAAACGCAAAAAAAAACATCGTATTTTTGCACCATGCGTCAAACATCGATGTGCAATAACTATCTCGACAAACAAAAGTAGATTCGAGTAAGCACCCACAAAAAAAGGCATACGCACACGGCGGGTCTTCAAGAAAAGTCAAAAGGAAATAAATTAACGTTACCCCTTTTTAACCGACATCCCTCTTATTCTCTTTCACTTTGCAGTGACAGTGTGATTTCTATGATGCGTTGACTTCCCCCTTTTGTGCTCAGTTGTTAACTCTTTTCCGATACGCAATAAACATTTTCCCACAAGTCCCATCCGGTTCCCTCGAAAAGAAGGACCGTTTCGAAATGATCCCCTCCACAAAAAAAAAAGAAGACAAAAAATTATACTACTTTCAGATCCGAATTACAATTAACAATTTTACCCTTTCATTCACCTTAACGTGAAAAACATAATAAACCAAACGCGAAACCCTAGCCTATATATATATTACTATATATATATATATATATATATAGTAATACTAACAATAATAATAGTAATAGTGATAATCATCATCATAAACGAAAGAAAACTATAAAGTGAATCAATTTCTGTGTTGATTCACTTTTTTTTTTTGGCATCCCTCTAATCTCATACAAAAGTAAATACAAATGTGCGTAAACCTACAGAAAAAACTTCAGAATTTTTTCTGTATTTCTCCCCTTTTCTGGCATTTTTATCGCATGCATCGACTCCATTATCGTGTTTTTTTTTAAGAAAAAAACACTTTTGATTCTCAACTTTTTCGAGCCCGAGGATTTATTTATTTTCATAGGACAACACGGCTTTCGGAAAAGTGAAAATACCAACCGATAGCATGTCGGTTTGTGACACTTAGTGCAAAGGAGGTAGAACAATCTGACTTTAATTATTTTTTCTCGTTTCATTTTAAATAAACCAAATTCATTCATTACTTCAATGTTCCGTAAATTAGCCTTCCTTATTAAAGATTATAATATATATCCTTCCTCACCCACCCACTATACACAGTCTTTCCCCAAATTCAGACATGGTAAAAATGTTCAATTGCACACAAAATGATTCGCACACTTATGAGTCGTGGCAAGGGAAAATGCCCCACTCCTCAGCAGAACCTTAATACGGTTAGCCCTCTATCTAGATTTCCTTCACAAATCTGCGTCTTTAAATTCGTTTCCTTTCCTCCCACCCCTCCCTTTTTCTTCCCTCGTCCTCCTCCTTTCTACCTCTCCCCCTTTGTGGAAGGAGGAGGGTAAGGGAGGGAGGAAGGGAGGACGTTACCTTCTGACGGGGGGGGGAAAATATAATGTGTATCCCCCCTTTTCCCCACCCCTATCACGAGTTCTTGTCAAGCCGCACATTCATCGCACGGTTTGCCATTTCAATACCGTCGAACTCGGCAATCGCGACGCGGGCCTCCTCCTCGGTCTTCATGACGACAATCCCCATCCCGCGGCTTTTACCATTCCGCCCGGTGATCACCTCTGCGCGCTCGACGTTGCCGACTTGCTGAAAAGTCTCGCAAAGGGCGTAGCTCGTGCAATCAAACGGCAGGTTCGACACGAACAGCTTTCGCCCAATCTCCGAGATTTGCTTGCTCCGCGGCTTCGGCACTTGCTCCCCAGCCAGGTCGAGCATCGGGACCCCGCCGAGGGCGTTCTCGGGCTCGCCGATTTGATAAGGGGCGCCGGCAGGGCGTCCCCCGTAGGGACGGCCGTACGGGCCGCCGTGGTTGCCCATCGGGACGCCCCCCGGGGGTCACCGGGGGCATCCCTGCGTAATACCCGCCCGCCGCCGCCGGATTCCCCCCAGCCCCCATCGCCCCCGCAAAAGGATTCCGCCGGGGGTTGTGATTATTACCATTGTTGGGAGCCCCATTATGATGACTCCCATTCCCATTCGTGTTGTGGTTGGTGTGGTATTGAGGCATCATATCCCGCTGCACAAGCGGCGGACGAGGGCCCTCGTCGAACTTGCGGACGATCAGCCGGCGCCCCTCAAAGTCGGTTTCGTTAAACATGCGAATCGCGTTCTGCACGCCGTCGACGGTCATCATCGTAACCAGCGCGGAGCCCTTCGGGCGGCCGTTCCGATCCGCGATGAGGTCCGTGTAGCGCACCTTACCAGCGTTCTTGAAGTGATCCTTGACGTGCTGCCAGGGCGTCTGAAAAGGTAGGTTGCCAACAAAGAGAATCGTGCCCTGGTTGCGCTGCATCCGATCTTCGTTCAGGTTCGGCGGCGGACTGAGGTCCTTTGAGTCCTGTGAGTTTTGTTCCTCCATCATCGTTGGACTTGGAAGAGGGTAGGTATAAATATAGATATATAAAGAGAGAGAGAGAGAGAAACGGATATAGATCTATTTCTTCTGTCTTTTATTTTTGTTTTACTGCTCCTCCCCCTTGTTTTTCTTATTCCTAAAGTATGAGCTTGTATTTAATTTTAGTATTATTGTTTCTTTTTTAGCGAATGGGCAATGTAATTTTATTAAGTAATAGCGTTCGATGGTACTCCTCCTTATTTTTTATGTGTATAGTGATGGATGGATGTTTGGGGGAAAAAAAAAAGAAAAAAAACGGAATTGTTTAAATCATTTATAGAATAAGCCATGAATTATGTTTTCTTTTGTATGAGTCATCGCTTGAAGTGTGAGCCACAGACGAAGGAATGCACTCACTGATGTTTGTCTTCCCTCGCCCTCGGTACTCGCACCACAAATGAGGAAAGCCATCTTGCCAGGCGCGTTGAGGTTTACAATTTAAGGGAAAAGAAAAACGAAACATCGTACAAGGGAAACCAACAACGCCTACACACTGTAATGTACCATTCTCATCAATGGGGCCAGGTTGGTGCGGGATTTCGCTTAGTTCGGGACCTTCAGCTTACCCTCACGGACCTTGTTCTGGATTTCCATCGGGGACTCGCCGTCGATCATGCAGCCGATGGAAACGGCCGTACCAAGCACCTCCATCACGACAGACTTCAGGGTCGCACCCATCGACTTCGGCTGAGCCTCCTTCGCGATCTTGATGACCTCCGAGAAGGCAATGTTGCCGTTGTGTTTGATGTTCTTAACCTTCTTGCGATCGCGTGGCGGCTCTTTAAGGGCGCGGATAAGGCGAGAGGCGACGGAGGGGGTCACCACCACCGTCGCGACGCGGTTCTTCACGCGCAGTTCGCAGGTCACCTTCAGGCCCTTCCAGTCCTTGGTAGACTTGGCGATGTCCTCACCGATCTTCTTGGCGTTAAGACCGAGGGGACCGACTTTGGGGGCCAGGGACGCCGTCGCCGCGACCTCACCACCGACCGCACGCACGATCACAGTGATCTCCTGGTTGGGATCAAACTTTGGGGGCATCAGAAGGGTAGTGAGGAGAGCTACGTGTGAAATGGCTAAATGAGAAGGAAATATACATATAGATATGTATGGGAAAGAAATGATAAAAAAAAGGAAATATAAAGAAATATGACACAGAAATCAGAGCTCACATAAATAAATAGATAGATAGATAACAATAATAATAATAATAATAATAATATTATATGAAAAGAGCATATAGGGAATTGAAACAGTAAATATAAGTCATTGAGCATTGTTTTCTCGTGTAAATGTCTCAAAAGATTATGGTAATTAACCGGCCTAGAAGTTTTAGGGAATTCTCGAAATTCTTTAATTTTACGAAGCCCTTGCTGGTGGAAACGTGAAAGGGATGCGATCCCGATAAATCCAGTTGTCTGGTGGCAGGTACTCCCTTTCGCAGACTTCGGAGCTTGCCCCTTCTACAAATTTCCACGATTCCACTTCCTTCTTCATGTTGAATGGAAGCTTGAACTGTGGATAGAGTTCGTCAACGCAGTAAAGGCGAAGGTCGTACTTTCGGCTCAGATGCACTACCTCCCGGTGTTGGTGTTTTTTGTCGTGTTGGCGAGCCGCAGTCTCTTGATTCAAGATCTTTTTGGACTTGTTAAATTTTACAAGAAGATAGTGAAAGTTGGCTGTCTCTCGCTTCGGTGTTTGGGATGACTGCTGAAGATGCAGTGCCTCCATAACCGCCTGTACTACACGTCGGCAAGACGCGTGCAAAATATCGAAGAGGGAGTCAAAGGCGTATTGGAAATCCTCAGCCTGCATCACTGTGGGTGTCACGTAGAAGTCGTTTTCAGGAACAGAGGAAAAATCTTTATCTTGCGGCATCATCAGCGCAGCCTCCCAAGCTGAGCGCGTGAAGTCCGTGATACTGAAAATGTACGAAAAGTACGCATTGACGTAGTACACGCGAATTATCGCAGTCGGAAAGCAGCGAAATAGCAAACACATCTCTAAAATTTCCCTTATGCTGAACGACTCTCGCAGGAGCAGCGGTGGTGGTGATAGAGTCACGGAGGAGGGAGAGATAGGTAATTCTAAATTGGAAACTTTGGTGAGGTAATCCACCTTAACCATAATGAAGAGCGGCCTCGCACCATCCTGCAACGCAACGGCGTGATGCAAAACATTCAAAAAAAGAGCTTGGTGGAAAACGAGGCAGCATCCAATTCGTTTGAATCCCCTAGCTGCGATGAGGCAGAGTCCTCGGCCAAGCGAGATAACTTCAGAGCTGCACAGCAGCAAATTTTGCGATTAGGGCACTCATGTAAGCCCGTTTGTCGCGGCTCAGCTACAACACTATCGAAATTTGTCGAGGAAGTTCTTGCGGCACGACTTCGTTCTTCATTATTATCTTCACTTACCCCTTGAGGGGAGGGAAAAGCTGATTCGGCACGACTAATTAAATACTCCATAGCGCCTAACAGGATACCGCGTCGAGTTTCCTTTTCTCTGGGAAACGAGTTTCCTACTTCCAAGTGCATCTCAAAAGATTCGTCGCTCCCTAAGGACGCTGTAGACGAAGCACCAGTACGGTGTGCTCTAACAGTCTGTGGTACGACACGGACGAGAATGGGCAGGCGGAAACCGTTATGAAGCGGATCACTGTTCCCTTCTTTACTACTAAGATGGGCAGTTAGTAGCGTTAAGATGGCCTCAAAAGACAATGCCAAACTAAATCCTTTCATCCGTGATAGCAAACCCTGTGCATTCACACCCGGTGAAGTGGGTTCAAGCGCGACCACCATGGGGTTTATGATGGGCTTATGAAAGGCATAGCCGCTGTCCATCAGGTCATTCCAGAACGCTTCAGCTGTGTCTCTTTTTGCAAATAGCTCTGATAACTCCCCGCCCTCCGGCATTTCCTTTGGAAGGCGATTGTAATCAGCGTCCTCCTCCGCGTGTTGAGCTGCGGCAACCACTTCCCTCAACGAGTTCACATCAAGTGCAAAAGGCAACACAATCGAATGGTTCGTTTCCTCCGCCCGTTTAGTTTCGTCATGTTCGGCCAGAGCAATCAGCCCCCGCCTTCGACAAAACCACCATATGGAAGCACTGGCGGGGAATCCTCTTTGAGAAATCCACATATCTCATGCGCCTCTCATCCTCGCCGTCAACAAGAAGCTGAACCTTCACGGAACGCCTAGCTGCAATAAGACGACCATAACACGAGAAAGACTCGAATGAATGAAAATAAACACGATTTCGTTCATTTGCAGCCTTCTTATCGCCCCCTCTGAGGTCTTCAGAGCGGGCAGCGCTGTTGCCTGCAATCCCCGCTGCCATCTTCGCAAGAAGCAAAAAACCCTCAACCCTTTCTGACATGCGCTGAATTCGGTGGTGCTGGGCGAAGCCACGAACATTCGCATCGCCCAAAAAATTGTGATTCATGCAATCATATGAAGCATCCGAAGCGTGGTGTCGGAGATGCTCATCCCCGTCTTTCTGAGCACCCCTGGAGCATTCACACGTTTCTCGCTTGAGCTTAGCCAAAAAACAGGCCTGCTCGGCCTCTATTAAATCAAGCACCAAAGTGGTATCTGGATGAGAAGGGGTACTGACAGGAGGGCGGCGGCGATCGCGCATGTATTGTTTTACAATAGTGTGGTAGTGTTGGTGCTGCCCTTGTGTTAAGCAGGACACGCACTCCGCTATTGTCTTTTCACGAATGCGTTTCTCAGAAACAGCGTCGCCGCTCGCACCATCACTATGAGCCTCCGAATTCGAAATCAATATCCTGCGGCTGAAGTCAATGTCTACACGACGAAATGGATCTGCTTCTTGTTTTTCCGGCGTGTCGTAGAGAGCTTGAAGGTATGACACATTTATGTCTTCTAATTCGTTCTTTAGTTGAACACGCACTTGGTTATCAGAAATCCATTGAGAAAGAAATTTCTCGACAAGTGGTGCGACCTCTGTAGACTCGAGCTCAAGAGTAGGGCAGCGACTTAGGAAAACGTCATCAATACTGAATCCAACGGAGCCTTGTTTGTCATACGTACAATCGGAGGTGAATATCTCGCCACGTTGACGTTTTCTAGTCCTGATAACGCATTGATTGTACAGCTCTTGTAGCTCCTGAGGAGTGTGCAAGGGAGTAGGAGACGGAGGTGGTGGTAAGGAAAAAAGTTCTATTGAAATCTCCGCCTGTGTGGGCGACGTTAGATCAGTCGGAGTAGCCTCCATAATGAAAATCTATTAATTATTACTTATCAACAGATGTATCCTTGGTTCTCTTATCGTTATCGAAACCTAGAATGTTTCGTCCATATCCACTGCGTATTTTCAAATTTTAGAAAAAAAAGAAGGGGGGGGAAAGTGTACAGTGAAAACAAGTTGACGGTGCATGGATGTAGTATCAGAATGTTAAGCTGATATCATTGTGGAAATTGTTATTGGTCTTGTTTGTGCTCCACCAAAGGGAAAGTGAAGGACGGGTGCCCAACTCAACAAAAAAATTTGAAGATTAGCTGAAAATTTTGACGAAAATATGTTTGCTCCTTTTTTAAACCATCCACTCGCTTGTATTAAGCTAAAGAAAGATTAATAAGAGAGCAAGCGAAACCACTATGCAGCAAGCTTCAGCTTCTGAACATGTCCTTGAATCGGTCTGCAAAATTTCTTCCTTATGAACACAACAAAGGACGTAGGAACTCATCATAGGCTCGAATCTCCGCCATATTAGTGGCGTGCTTAGAGAGACAATTAGTACCGCTGTTGGGGCCGTACTCCCCATCGCACATGTAATACCCTCCTTGCACCATATTTTCTTCTTCAACCGCGGCTTTAAGTGTCGACTGCGCCGCCTCATGCATCGTTTTCCCTACTATGAGGGAATATGGATAAATAAAATAATCTAGAATCCACATTGGTAATAAATCCCGATAAAGGTGTGTTGCAACGATGCCTGGATGCACGCAGGCCAAAAACACCTTGGGGCATTGTCGTCGAGACAGCGCTCCCTGTGACTCCTCCGCTACACGCAAAACTACTTTTTCGTTCTGATCTTCTGAGGTTGTCGATCTACTCGCATCCAGCGAGGTACCAAAAGTGTACCCTGAAACCCTCTCCGCCAGCAGTCGTGTGTTCCAAATCACACACAACTTCGACAGCCCGTAGTAGCCAACAAAATTAAAAAGCGAAAAAAACTCGCATCGTGTGGGGAGCACTGTTGTCGCTAGACGCCTTTAACGCCTCGCGCGGGCCCCGCTGCGCATACACTCGAGGGGACTTCTTCAACTCCCCCCACGTTCTTCTTGAGATCGCGAATCATGCCGACAGGGTCGTCCTGCAGCCTTACCCCTCGAAAACCTAAAAAGGTATGGCAGCTTGAGGCGACGTTCACGACGCGCGAGGGAAGCCCCGAGCGCTCTGCCGTCTGGATGAGCGCGGGAAGAAGAAGCTCCGTGAGCAACATTGGGCCGACCGCATTTGTTGCGAGCATCTCCTCAACATCCCACCAGTCCCTGCTTGAAGAGTAGTGCAAGTGCCGACGTAAGACCCCTGCGGCGTTCACGAGCAGCGCGAGGGGATACATCTCTTGCACGGCGAGGACAGCGGATGCATACCGGCGCACCGACGCCTTGTCGGAGAGATCGACCGTATCTATCACGATAACCCTGCCGCCGAGGTCAGCCCGTTTTGAACCCGCCGCGGCAGCCGCTTGACGGCGTGCAAGGTGCTTGTCAATGCGGCTTCTGGCGCGCAGCAGGTCCTCCAAATCACGGCCCGCTAAGATTACCGTCCACGCATGCGCAGCGAGTTGAGCGGCCACCTCGAAGCCTATCCCTGTGTTGGCCCCTGTGACGAGCGCCACGCGGCCCTTAAAGTCGGCGTTAGCGGGCCACCGGCAGCGAACACCGCGGGCGGCCCAACGCGCAAATGCAAGAGAACCTAAAATGAAAGAAAAAACATCGAGCCAAGAGCGTTTTTGCCACCACAACGAGAATAGAAATGGTGTCGCAATAAGCGTAAATAGCGATATCAGAAGAATAGATATGGCAGCCACTTCATTGGAATGCCTATGTAACATTCCAAAGAATATCAGTAAAAGTATGTGAGTTGAGAAATAAAAGACCTGCTGTCTTCTTCTGATATTCTTTCGAAAAACATAAAAGGATTAAGGCAAATAATTCTAGTATAAAATTTTCGCATAATGAATTCAAAAGGAGAAGAAATCAAACAAACATAAAGACCTTACCAAATACGTTTTCAAAGAGATTCGGCCCTCAGAGACATCCCGAGAAAGTGGCCAAAAACCCCTTTTTCCTTCCTTCCTTACTGTTCAGCTTTGCAGACAAATCGTTGAAGTGACGGAGGGAAAAAAGGAAAGATAAGTTCAGCAAGACTGATGTCCGACTTCTACTGAAGGTAGAGAAATAATTAAATAGAAAAAGCAATAAACTCAATATAAATTACAAAAAAAAGAAGATAACATACTGAAGACTCCTACCTCTACACATTTGTTGATAATATTAAAAAGAGACACAAAAAAAAATTTACACTCATAGCAAAATATAAGAAAACAGCAAAAAGTAGACAGCTTAAGGATTCTATAATAAAACTAAAAATAATCACATCGAAAAAATAAGAATAAAATAGAAAAATAAAAACAATAATTCAATCAAATAATTTTTGTGGAAGAAGAAACGAATGTGGCCAATACATAAGCTAACCAACACCCTCAGTTTCAATGGGTCGCACCTCTCACACTAGGTGAGTTCCAGAATTTTTTTGCCCCATTCGACAATCATCTCCGCTTCCTTGACATCCCAGCCATGCTTCGCAAGCATTAATTTCGTTTGATTGGTGCACTCAAGAAAGTATGGGCTTACGGCCTTATCCTCTGCGCTCTGCTTATCTCCCTTTTTCTTCGCTATGAGAAGATCGCCTTCCGCCGCGACAAGCTCCAGCTCTTCAAGGGGGCACATCGCACAGTGAAGTGTCGTTTGAGCTCCCTCTTCACTGGTCTTAAAAAAGAAGAAACCGAAACTGCTGAGGATAAAATTGAAAAATTTTGGCAAGCCTATACCTCGCACGAAACCAGATCTTACGATACCAGGGTGGAGTGAGCATGCAAATACACGGTGCTTCGGGTCCGAGACATCACGATAGCGACGGGCAATCACGTGAGCATGGTAAATGTTGAGCAGCTTACTGGTGCCGTAGCGAACAAGAGAGCCGGAAAGCGAATCCTTTGCCAGTGGACCAGCAGACTGCTCCCTGCCCTGATTAATCTCCTTCAGGGCACGGAGAAGCCTACCGTTTAGCGCGTCATTCGCGGCGACACCCTCCGACTCTGGCGAGGAAACGTCACTTTTAAGGCAACCTTCATTCAGCCTATGTGCTATACTAGAGACGTACACGACTCGCCCACCATTCTTTTCCAAAAGTGGCAATAGTAGTTCCGTCAAGAGCATTGGACCCAAGAAGTTTACTGCCGTATGAAACTCCAAGTGTGGGTTAAATTTAGAATAATCCAACCCTCTGCGCATGCATCCTGCATTGTTCACGAGAACTTGAAAGTTGTAGTCCTGGAAGCTTGCCTCAAACCAGCTTGCAAAGGCATGGATGCTTTCAAAGTCATCGCACTCAATGGGCATTGAGCCAATGGCGACAATGTGCTTCGGAGAATTGCGGTAGCGTTCAGGAAAAAGGGCCCTCTGCCGCTGTGCTGCCACGCAAACACGGTCGGCAGTTTCCTGCGTTAAGGTGCGTGAACGGCACGTTATGACCACCACATAGCCCTCCGCAGCCAGGCCCACCGCAGTGTGGTAGCCGATGCCGCTGTTAGCACCGGTCACTACCGCCAGAGGACGCTCCTCGATCGGCATATCCCCGTGTATCATGAACTTGACGCGCCGCCTGTCGTCCGCAGAGTCCGTGCAGTTAGCGAGGCTGCACCGATTGCGAGCTCCTCGTGCCACAAACCGGCTTGTGATACACCATAAGGCTAGTAGCGGCATCTTCATTTTTCGACGAACAAAGCATGCAGTAATAGCCGCAACCATCGCAAGCGACATAGTCTGTGTTTCGCTTGTGGCCAAGGGTTTCATTAATGATAAAAAAAGGTCCATTGGACTTATAATAAAGACGCTGAGTTTGTGATTATGTGTATTGACAAATAAATATGTTAACAATAGTGTAGCTTTTTACCTTCGAGTAAGATATTCTATGACAAAAATGGAACAGCTACAGTGTAGAAGAGGCGGATAAGAGAGACGTACATGTAGACACATATACTCTTCCCGGCGGAGGCCCCGTGCAGCAAGCAAATGCCAAGCACTCTGCAAAAATACAGCGAACCCGCTGACTTATAGGGGTAATGCGAAACCTCCGGAAACTAGTTGCGTAGAGACAAAAACTCTTGCCAACGCTTCTAAATCATTTTTTTCCCCTCCAAGGAGAAATAAATGCGAATAAAGTTTGAAGAACCCTGGTGCAACCGTCTCATCCACCCTCTTCCTCCACACACCTTGACACCAGGCATGCCTTCATGCTCACAGCGGACCTCGCAGGTCACGCTGGAACTGCTCGCCATAGGAGACATGCAATACGCGCTCCGCCTCACGACGCGCCGCTGCGTAGCTGCCCTCATCCCAAACCTCGTCACCCTCTGCGTACGTGAGTGCCACATTGGGATCGCATAGCCGCTGCACATAATGCTCCACCAAGTACTGAGCGCAGTAACGCTCCTTAGCAACGCGGAATAAGGGCTCAGATCCTTCTGGCATCTCCTCGGCGTGCTGCTCTTCCGCGGTTCGGTCCTTTTCAGATTCTAAAGCTGAATCTGAGGCCTTACACGTCTCTGACGGAGAGTCGCAGACATCAGGGCGATGTCCTGATCGTGAGTGTGACATGCTTAAGATGGTTGAGCTGGTGGCCTCATCAAATGGCGTTTCAAAATCTGCATTGTTTATGAACATATCCAACTTCTCAGCAGTCAGATCGCCCCCACAACCTTCCATGGAACCTCTATCAACTGCGGTCGAAGTGCCAGTGGAAGCAGCACGCAAATCCGCTGACAGATCCCTTGAGGCGTTGTCCACCGAGTAAGACCTCTTGGATTGGCTAGCGGTACCGCTCGTCATGCCATCTTCCCCGACGTGAGGCGTAAGGAGGAGAATCTCCCCCACGTGTACGAAAGGGCTCCCCTGAGCACCCGTTACCGGCAACTCCACAAGCGGATCCCCGGCAAGCACCACGCGTATCGGGTTGATAGCGGCTACGTAGCGCTCCAGCGTCCCCTGAAGCGCCTTTGGCGCACCAAGGGTTATCACATTGCTAACTTCAAACCCACGTTGAGCAAGTAGAAGCGACAGAATCAGCGCCACAGAGCCCCCTACGGCGTGCCCTACTAGCACTGTCCGACGCGATACGTGCAAAGGAGTTTCGCGCAGCAGTGTGGTGCACATCGGCATCGCCCGCAAGAGGAATTCGGCGTGAAAGACCGTCCGCCTCACCTCCTCGCATTCGCTAGTCTCCACCCGCTCGATCTCTTGCTCCCAGTCGTAGCTGCCACCGTGAGTGTCCTCCCCCGCACACGTACAGGCGATGTATATCACCTGCTTGTTATAAGCCTCATCGATCTCAACAGCGATGTGGTCGCTTCCGTGGCGTAGGTGATGCGCGCTGACACCGCTTCGTGTTCCCACAATAGCCTCCGTCATTTGCCAGGGAGTCAAGTAAAGCAGGTTGGTCACGGGGTTGTTCTGACCGACCGCCGTGCGATGCAGCAGGAGCAGGCGCTCGGCATATGGAATCAACGCCTGCTGCATGATTCGATTTTGGCGTTCACTTGTAGCTTCCTCGGCAGCATCGTCACGCTCCCCCTTCCTTCGCTCAAAGTTAAAAAATTCAATAAAACTGGACTCCATCCGACGTTTGTACGCCATATTCCCCACACCAGCTGCTAATACTTGTAAAAGGGACGTCAGCGAAGCGGTACCAACCGCGTGCGGCAGCAACTTTACCAAGCGGTAAATCATATCAATACTATGGGAAACGTGTGCTTCATGATCTCTCAGAATTTTCTTTCCTTCCACATTCAGCATTCGTCGATTCGCAGAAGATGGCATTTTCTTTCTACGTCGCGAACCTTTTACGGTCTCATTTAGCAATCGGTTTTCCCGTTTTCCAAGACAAAGCATAGCATGAGCGAGACGTCTTGAATTAAGTTGGGCCTCTTGATGAAAGCGGTACGAGAAATACTTCAAAAGGCCAGTTTTATTGTGCAGAGAGCACTGGTGGGAAATTTGTGCGCCTACAGAGAACAGCCTCCGATACGCTCGGAGAGATTCGGCCCTCAGAGACATCCCGAGAAAGTGGCCAAAAACCCCTTTTCCTTCCTTCCTTACTGTTCAGCTTTGCAGACAAATCGTTGAAGTGACGGAGGGAAAAAAGGAAAGATAAGTTCAGCAAGACTGATGTCCGACTTCTACTGAAGGTAGAGAAATAATTAAATAGAAAAAGCAATAAACTCAATATAAATTACAAAAAAAAGAAGATAACATACTGAAGACTCCTACCTCTACACATTTGTTGATAATATTAAAAAGAGACACAAAAAAAAAATTTTCACTCATAGCAAAATATAAGAAAACAGCAAAAAGTAGACAGCTTAAGGATTCTATAATAGAACTAAAAATAATCACATCGAAAAAATAAGAATAAAATAGAAAAATAAAAACAATAATTCAATCAAATAACAATGACAATAATTTTTGTGGAAGAAGAAACGAATGTGGCCAATACATAAGCTAACCAACACCCTCAGTTTCAATGGGTCGCACCTCTCACACTAGGTGAGTTCCAGAATTTTTTCCCCATTCCCGACGACAATCATCTCCGCTTCCTTGACATCCCAGCCATGCTTCGCAAGCATTAATTTCGTTTGATTGGTGCACTCAAGAAAGTATGGGCTCACGGCCTTATCCTCTGCACTCTGCTTATCTCCCTTTTTCTTCGCTATGAGAAGATCGCCTTCTGCCGCGACAAGCTCCAGCTCTTCAAGGGGGCACATCGCACAGTGAAGTGTCGTTTGAGCTCCCTCTTCACTGGTCTTAAAAAAGAAGAAACCGAAACTGCTGAGGACAAAATTGAAAAATTTTGGCAAGCCTATACCTCGCACGAAACCAGATCTTACGATACCAGGGTGGAGTGAGCATGCAAATACACGGTGCTTCGGGTCCGAGACATCACGATAGCGACGGGCAATCATGTGAGCATGGTAAATGTTGAGCAGCTTACTGGTGCCGTAGCGAACAAAAGAGCCGGAAAGCGAATCCTTTGCCAGTGGACCAGCAGACTGCTCCCTGCCCTGATTAATCTCCTTCAGGGCACGGAGAAGCCTACCGTTTAGCGCGTCATTCGCGGCGACACCCTCCGACTCTGGCGAGGAAACGTCACTTTTAAGGCAACCTTCATTCAGCCTATGTGCTATACTAGAGACGTACACGACTCGCCCACCATTCTTTTCCAAAAGTGGCAATAGTAGTTCCGTCAAGAGCATTGGACCCAAGAAGTTTACTGCCGTATGAAACTCCAAGTGTGGGTTAAATTTAGAATAATCCAACCCTCTGCGCATGCATCCTGCATTGTTCACGAGAACTTGAAAGTTGTAGTCCTGGAAGCTTGCCTCAAACCAGCTTGCAAAGGCATGGATGCTTTCAAAGTCATCGCACTCAATGGGCATTGGGCCAATGGCGACAATGTGCTTCGGAGAATTGCGGTAGCGTTCAGGAAAAAAGGGCCCTCTGCCGCTGTGCTGCCACGCAAACACGGTCGGCAGTTTCCTGCGTTAAGGTGCGTGAACGGCACGTTATGACCACCACATAGCCCTCCGCAGCCAGGCCCACCGCAGTGTGGTAGCCGATGCCGCTGTTAGCACCGGTCACTACCGCCAGAGGACGCTCCTCGATCGGCATATCCCCGTGTATCATGAACTTGACGCGCCGCCTGTCGTCCGCAGAGTCCGTGCAGTTAGCGAGGCTGCAACGATTGCGAGCTCCTCGTGCCACAAACCGGCTTGTGATACACCATAAGGCTAGTAGCGGCATCTTCATTTTTCGACGAACAAAACGTGATATTATAGACATAGCAATCGCAAGACACAGAGCTTTGATCTCATTTCTAGCCCAAAGTCTCATAGCAAACGAGAAAGGGGTCATTGGACTTATAATAAAGACGCTGAGTTTGTGATTATGTGTATTGACAAATAAATATGTTAACAATAGTGTAGCTTTTTACCTTCGAGTAAGATATTCTATGACAAAAATGGAACAGCTACAGTGTAGAAGAGGCGGATAAGAGACGTACATGTAGACACATATACTCTTCCCGGCGGAGGCCCCGTGCAGCAAGCAAATGCCAAGCACTCCGCAAAAATACAGCGAACCCGCTGACTTATAGGGGTAATGCGAAACCTCCGGAAACTAGTTGTGGAGATGCAAATTCAAATTCAATTAACCTGGCTCTGAAATTGAAAGCTTCTGGTTTTCCAATTCCCCCTTGGGAGGATATTAATCACTTCGTATTGCTACCGTCCCAAACGTTTCACAGGTATTACGAGCTGAAAGCGACAAAGTATCATCTGTGGATCCGGGGGCTCCGTTTCACGTGTGCGTGGTGATCTGCTCGACCGGTCCAGCATGATTCCTTTTGGAAACACCGGGAATCGAAGCAGACGGATGTCATTCACGCCTTTCACAGACACTCTCCCCTGATCACGTGGGTTATGGCCTCCTGCCGGCCGCCTCGCCAGCGAGAATCCAACGCCCTCCCCTGCTTTAGAGTGCAAAGTCGGCCCCCTGGAAGGCGGCGGAGCAGATACAAAGCCACAAGCCTCTCCAGCCAATAGGCCTTCTTCCATGACGGGCTGGCCGTGAGAGGCTGCGCTAGATGGCAATAACGTTAGGTCTTGGGGCTGGAAAAAGCTTGTTGGTGCAGGGGTTAATGCTGTCTTTTCGACAGGACTCGTCACAAATGGATGTGTCCCAGCCGAAATCGGAAACGTAGAAAAGACACTGCTGAGGGTCGCAGGAGGGGCACAACTCGATTGCGAAGAGGCGCCAAAAGGGTTAAACACTGAAGGGTACGTTGGTGCAGTCTTCGCCTGCATTGCAGAAAGAGAGGGTGACAAAGAATTCACAGGAACAGGAGTGGCAAACAAAGAGGTCGAGAAACATGGTTGTTGGTTATGTGATAGTTGTAGTTTCAAGTCCGCTGATAAGCCTACGTTGCTCATCTGTGTGGTATTCCCAAATATTTCTTCCGCACCGCTCGCTGAAACGTTGTGGGTATCACGGTCGTGATCCACACCCTCAACTTCATCTGCCCCATTACTTTTGCTACGTGAATAATTTTTTTTTGTGGCCTTAAATTCTTCGACTCCTTGATCATTTTCAAATCTACTACGTCGAGTGCTAATCTCCCCGGATTCCCCTGACTCCACACTGTTGTCCTCCTCCTCTCCCTCATCCTCATTGAACGCCGACACGTTGGTTTCAGCCGCAGCGTCATCCTCCAGGTCAGGGACATACTCAATGAAATCATTGTTTTGCAAAAAATCAAGCGCTTCCATCTGGCATATTTTACATACACAGGCACGTATGTATATGATGAAGAGCAATACGCTTCTTCGAAAAAATCAGCTTGAAAAGCAAAAACGATCGAGAAAATGGGTTGCATTTGCGACTTACAAAAATTTTTTCCCAATTGCACTTGTTTTTCTTAGAATTAAGCCCTCCCCTCTCAAATAAAAGTTATTTTGCGATTTCATTCCTTATCTCTTAGAACATTATTAGCTCAATCATTTCAGTATCATGACAGGCTAATAGAATACGGTGCACATGCAGAAAAAGGAAGTACAGAGGATGATGATCAAAAAGAATATAAAATAGTTCTAGGGAAGACGAATTGCAAAGCACAGAGGCAATCAGAGAACTACCCCCACTGAACACAGCATATAGAGCTCAATCCTTCACCGTTAATGTCATCTTTAATCAAAATAGTTCATCTAGGCGATTTAGGTGATAAATAAAAAAATTCATTTGCATGTTTTCCTGAAGAAAAGTTATGATTATTTTTACTTTGAAACTTTTTCTGACACTTTACTGAACTCTCGCTTCAAAACTACATCACTACACAACATCCAGAATTCGTTTTCTTGGCCTGCGAATAAAACGTCTTGCTTGCCATTCCTAAATCCTCACTCTTTGCCACCAGTTCGTCTATTTTGTTCCCACGCTCAATAATTTGATCAATTGCGTTGTACATCACTACCTTGGTGTCGTCAATATCCTTCTTGATCTTGAGAATCTTATCAACTTCCTCAGGCCTTTGATACTTCTCAAGTGTGTCCTGCAGGTAAGGCCAAGATATGTTGTCGGACTTCCCGTCGGCAGTAGAATACTTCCCGCGGAAGGTGTTCTGAAATTTAGGAAGAAGTTCTGACAAAAGCGTAAAAGCCACACGACTAGTATACTCAATATCACTAATGGCAATAGCAACCAGACCGTCAAGCGAGGCATAGGCGTACACAACATTACCATTTTCGGTAATTTGAGTTTTACCACCAGGAGTCACGCGTTTGGCCACAGTGCGAGAAAGAAATATAATAAACTCTCTGGCTGATCCACGCTGGAAAAAGCCGAAGGAGCTGACGTCAATCGCACTCGAACAAATCACTGGATCTTTCTCGATACCTTGTGGGAAATTTTTCAGAATCAAAAGTGCATATAACTTCATCTTTAAAATTTATCCTTTACACTCTTTAGCTAGCTAGTCTATGCAGCATAAATACATATAGTGTGTGTGTATAATGATTGACTAGCTATGTATGTATTTTAAAAAATAAAAATAGTTACCCAATGAATTATTGATTTAGACAGCTTAGTAGAGCCTCTGAGATCCATAAGGATAGGATAGCTTTTCTCCCAGAAGATGTCTAAAAACGGATCAGTTTGTCTGTAAAGTTAAGCTTTTTCGCTTTGAATGGCAATATATTTCCTACATCCTCACATTTTGAAAATATCATATCTCAAGATAATTTACTTCTGCAACTCATAGTATCAACAAACACAAAGAACATAGCATCTCAATATTCTCTTAACATCCTCCCAACACAGAATAACATAAAAAAAAATAATACTCCCACAACTCCAAAAAATTTGTGCAAATGGCTAAGCTTCGAATCTACTTGTCAGATTTCCCTTTCAACTGCCTTTGAATATAGAAACATCTTTCTGGTATATTTGCAGTCATCCCTTTGTGAGAGGAATAAAAAAGGAGTCACTTTAAAGGTTTTAAGAAAAGCATAAATAGATAAAAAGAAACCATGTTATATAAACATACTGCTTTTATAGAATTTCACCAGACAATCAATAGCTACAGCTGTTTAAATTTTCCCCTCTCTCCAAATTGGCAACTGAAGAGATCTTAAGATGCAACTTGAGATTCCGGAAGCGAACTAGGAATGGTAGCATTTTTGGTGTTGACAAGACCACTCAATTCAGCATCACCTCCTGCTGCGAGCGCCTTTGCACGGGATTGCTCCATTGAAAGCAGCTCCGCGCGCTTTCTTAAGATGTCCATCTCCGTCGGTACGTACTCTTCAGAGTGAAAGCCCGGTCGTAGTGTACTAAATCTCGGTACCACATGAACAGAGGAAATCGGCACGTGCATAGAATGGCAAAGTGAAGGGGACTGCTGCGGTGCCAAGGAAGGCTGCGTGGGGTTCGCGTGCGTCGCTGTGGGAAAGGATATGGCATGCAGATGACGCTGCATCATCTCCAGCAGCTGGTAGTCATGATCCTTCAAAAAGCACAAGTAGCGCTCTGCTTGGAAAAGAGCCTCAGTGGCAGCCTGCGCCGCGCTCTTTTCGGACTCCCCCGTTGTAGAATATAGAAATATATTCACGATATTCCTTCTCATAACGTAGCGACGCAATTTCATGCCTCAAACGCTCCTGCCGCAGCTCCCCACGAATCCGTAGCTGGTTGAATTCTGCGCAAATTTGAAGCTGCTCCTCCGATAGGGCGGACGACTGCTGTAAATTCGCCGAAAAGCCCTGGGGGAAAGGGCGTCTGGATCAAGGGAGAGCTCGCCGCTTGCGACGCAGTTTTCCTAGGTTGAGGAAAGGAATAAATCGGGCAGAAGAAGGCACCTCCTCGGCAGACCCATCGGAGTTCAAGGTAAACCCCAAAGGCACGAAGCCTCCGTTGTGTGAGCTGATTGAGGCGTACTTTGAGCCCCTGTCAGCACCACCCGACTGCACACTCGGTGGGAAGGTCGACATCGCCCTGTTCTTGGCTAAAGGACCAACAGAGGCGTCGACGTACTTTGGTTCAGCATTGTTACCCTCAGGGTTCTCTTGGGAATGGGTGGGGGGAATTTCAGGATACATGCTGGTTTGGGTGCTGGCCTCCCTGGTGGATACGGATTGACCGCGAGCCCCGCTGTGCCGCTCCCTCACCTTTCCGAACAAGGGCCCCGACAGCCGCCGATAGTCAATGCCGGAGGACACTGTCAAGCCCTCCTGCGAACAGCGGCCCTGGATAGCCTTGAGGAAATGGTTCACAGACAGCTCTTGTGCAGTGGCATTTATAGGCTCCGGCTCGCCCTCTCCCTCGGGATTCTCTGCGTAGGAGCAGCACAAATTTTGTGAGACGCTACTCGCACTGTCTTCCTCAGTGTGTTGCCTATTCGAAGATACAACAGAGTGGGTCGCGCTTGGTCGGCATCGATGTACAAGATGGTCAAAAAGATAGTTGATAGGGTTAGATGGCTTTTTGCTGAAAAGAAGCAAGAGGACATTGGCCGCCACTGTGTAGCCTGGGGAGTCAACTGGAACCCCCTTCAGCAGCATTATCTCCGTTGGATCATTAATCGGCGCTATGAGAAGTCCACTCATAGAGTGCATCAACGCATTCGTGGCAACCACCTCCTCACTGAAGCAGCGACCCTCCAGTCGCGTACACAAGTACTCCTCGGCGTCGCGAGGTTTGACGTCTAAGAGAAGCTTTGCAAGTTTCTCAAGCAATCGACGCCCGGGGCCAGGTAGGGCCACGGAGGCTAAGCGCTCGGAAATGGTCTTTGATCCACCCAATTGGAAAGAAGACGCTAACGACGGTGTCGCTGCTTGTTCTTGAAGGTAGCTGTTCTCAGCGGACTTCCGCGAAGCCGTTTCATTCGAGACGCTACCGTTCGCATCGTAGACTTCCCCCTGTGTGGTTTCCTGTGCTTTGTCGTTCTCGTTCATCGCGTGAGGGGGAAAAACTGTTGGAAGCCGCCTGAAAGTCTCCTAGGTGCCTCCCATCAAGGTGGTCAATGATACACTGCACCGGATCTTTGGGGCGATGTGTGAGGGTTAGGGCCGCCAAATGCTGCAGCATCGAGCGCAGGTGAGGACAGTACTCCGAGCCTATCTCTGCGAGTATCTGCACCACCATACTGTTCATCGCTTTGGCGCTTGGAATCATCAGGGGCTCCAGCGAGGAGATACATGGGACCTCGATAATCTGCGTCTCGGGGTCCAGCTGCACTCGTAGCATCTGGCTACTACCTAGACTATTGCATGCACGACGCCGTGTCGAAGGTAACTGTGTAGTTATGCTCGACGGCCCGAGCGAGGCCGACGTGCGGTTCTGCTGCACCCCGTCGGGGCCCACATGGGGTTTATTCCCAGGGGTCTGCGAAGGAGTGATGTGGAGATCCGGGATACTGGACTGGGCAAATGTGAGGGAGGAAAGCTGACTTTCGGTCGTAGGAACTGGCACCGCGCCGTCATTGAGCATGCTGATCTCCGGTACCGTGAGATAAAGCGCGGCACCCGCTCTGACACCTTGCTCCCGAAGGGATTGCGACAGTTCCACCTTCGCAGTGGCCTTCGAAGTGGATTCGTCAAAAAGGAAGAGCGTAACCTCATGCGGATTTACGGTGCTGAGATTGCCCTCTTTTAGACGAAGCTGGTTAAACAGATCAGGCAAACTACTGATGAGGGTGGTTGTGTCATCGATTTGGCAGGTCGCCCTGCCGTTGAGTATGTTATCACAAATGATTGTATATGTCGACATTTTCTTTTTTAATACAAGTATTTCTACAATTCACTAAAGCTAAACTTTTTTTCCCGATATTAAAACAATGAGAAGAAAAAGATAAACTAAAAAGGAAGTCGTGATACATAATACTCTGTGAAGACCACCATGTTATATACGATTAATGTGAAGGGTAAGCACACAGAAGCAAGAAAGAAAAAATGAAGATGTGACAGTTCCAAGTGGTTAAAAATTGAGCAAACACGGTGATGCAACACCAACTTACAAAAAAAACTTTAAATTGAGCTTTACTATGGTTCGATCATTGAAACAGAAAAGATAAATCCTTGTCATTCGCATCAGATGGCTTCGGGGCACCTTTGAGAACACAAGGGGGTTGCACGGGGGTACCAATTTCAGGAAGTGATGTCTGGGGCTTTATAATGACGCTTTCAAACAAATCCGGCTCCCCCTGCCGCTTTAAACAAGTTTCTGCAAACAAACTAAGTCTAGTGGTGCCCACTAAAGCCCGTGGATTACACGTCTCAGGTTGAATTTCTTTGTTATAAAAGGGTCTCTCCTCAACAGCTGATAGCGGCGCCACTGCATCTGTATCGTCTGCGGTAGAAATTTCAGCACCGTTTTGAAATATGTCATAAGTCACTGGTAAGCTCTGCGTTTGAAAAATATTTTCCTCAGGTAGGAAGAGGCTTCTGGGAGCAGTCTGAAGCTCGGTTTGAGGCATTTCTCGAAGCTCTTTCTGAATGTGTATTTGTTTCTGGTAAGTGGATAGCTCTGTCAGCAAGGAAACACACCTCAACGACATCTCCTCATCGTTAATGCAAATCGCATGGTCACGGTAAAAGCGATCCCACGCACAACAAAATTCACAAATAAATAAAGCATTGGCTTCTATGAAAAAACTGCAGGACCGTTTCTGGCAGACCCCACATTTCACTGTCGCGCGGAGGGAGAGGATGGTATCGTCGTCCAGGACGGCGCGGCCTAGTGAACTCGCTTTGCCGTCCAACGGTAGCTTTAGTAGTCCGTCAGGAATCACCGTGGTGTCTCTTAACGGTTGCGTGCGAGCCCTAAGGGGAGCACGGTCGCCTTGGTGAGTCCATCGTGCTGCCGCCGCGTGCAAGCCCCCTACCCGCCACCCGTAATCACTCTCTAACGGCTGATGAGTGGCGCCCAAAAAATATTTACCTGATACCAAGCTTAATGGCTTCTCTGATAGGAAGCGCTCAATCTCTTTCGAAGGAGTTTTTCGCAGTAAAGGATGTTTAGCCTTGAAGAGAATAATTTGGATTTGGCGTGAGAGAGCATTGAGGCCTTTGAAAACACTGTTGATACATTGTTCACACAGATAACCTCGAACGGGGCGTCGAAAAAAGCATGAAAACAACTCAATATCAGACTCTTCAATCATTATAAGTCCTTTATCTCGAATGGGAGGCGCATTGTGGACGCGGTGATGGCTTCTCTTCTTAATAAGAAGGTCATGTACCCTATGGATCAAATTTTTTACCTCAATTAGAGGGACTTGTGCGGGATCCAGAGCTGCCGACACGCTTGGCGCTGTCCTCCTCCGAGAAGTGAAAGTGACACTAACTTCTGCACCGGCATTAGGCTTGACCCCCTGCGTGGGACTTTCAGAAAAACGAGGCGCACTCCATTCTCGCGGATTCGTTCCTCCTCCCTCAAAGATAGTGGTGGCACCCTTGTCAGAACTGCTACTCAACGGACTACTTCCCCGAGCAAACTCACGCAGGGTATCGAGCTGGTGCATACTGCTGGAAGAATTCAGCGTTTCTGAGGCTCCTCTCTGAGAATTGCAGAACGCTCTCCTCACGGGGCTACCGAGCACATCACCCCCTTCCCCTAACACAGGGCTTTTCACGTCCAGACTCTCTGCTTTCTTGGCAATTGCGGCCTCAATTGACTCTTGTGTGGGAAGCTCGACCATAATGAATCCATTGGCAACTTGATCCACATTGTCGCGCTCCTTTCCAGGAGAAAAACACACACAGCAAAGATACTTCGCTTCTAGAGTGTCCAAGCTAAGCTGTATCGCACGCTCCTGAATATCCCGGTTATGGCGGTCGTACCGATCCTTCTGTGTCCTAAGAGGATCTACGACATCACCCACGAACTGCTTTTGGAAGGACACAGCGGCAAAAAACGGACGTTGCAGTAGATCGACAATCTTCATAAAAAGAAAAGCCATCCTTCACAGTGCTAGCTTTCAATATATATAATTGACTGTCTAATATTTTCGATCTAATCCCCCCTTGGCTTCTCGTACTATATCTTGTTAAGAGGCATAAGAGCAGGAATTCATAAAGCCAGAAGATAGACATAAAAATAGATTCAGAATGGATAGCATTTCTCGTTGTTGTTGTTTTTGTGATCAAACCACTCAAGAACAACGTTATTATTTCCCTAAATCGAAACATTCACAATGTATACTTATACAATTGTTTATATCAAACAAAAAAAATTGTAGAGCCTGTAGTTGCATATCCAATCGCATCTAAGTTCCTTTTCATCCCAATGATTGTCATTAGCAAAGTCCAGAAAATGTAGAGAAAAAGAATTAAAGGTGTATTTCCGAAGCCCGAATCATCCAAGCCTAAAAGATGAAGAGAAAAAGGCAAGGGAAGAAAACACTTTTACCAACAGTGTTTTCGACCCACCATGACTCCGTATCTTGCCGTACCATTATTTCAGATTTTATTCTGCTTTTAAAAGTCGTCCAAGAAGCGCATAATTGTTTCACCGTACTTCCCTTGCGCAACGGAGATAGAACTCTTCAATGAGTCCCACATCTGGCTCACCTGCTCCGTCGCGCCCTTAAGGCCGCCGTCGTGTTCCCCACCCATGTTATGCCGCAGTGCCACAGCCTCCGTTGCGTAGGCCTGGTTTCCCATCCCACGAAAGTCCAACCCCGCGTGCTCCTGTGTAAGCACATCACAGCCATGCTGGGCCATCGCCGACCCCTTGATAGCAGTTTGCCTCGTGGAAGACTCCCCTGTAGAAGCCAATTTTGTTTGAGTCACGTCTATGAAAAGTGGTTGATGAGTGTCCTTATTGGAGTGGGTCGCTGTCGGGGCGCGGTAGAGCAGCTCCGTTGGCACCGGCGTACTCGCTTCGCGAATCGTCCCTTCATCCAGTTGGGTCAGGCCCCCGACGAGACCCCCGAGTCTTCTTTGACGTCTTTTTGGGCCCGCCGAGCCTCGAGGGGAGAGTCATGGTCGGGGCGACCCTGACGGGAGACTCCGCCCTCCCGTCAGGGTCCGAAAAGGACAAGGGCAGGAGCAAGCCGGAACCGCGCTCGGCGGTGGCGCTATCGGAGACGTGTCTGTCCTCCTCCGATGTCAGCCACCCTCGCAAGGCGTGGCCAACCTCCAGGGGTACCGCGATCATGTTATCCTTGACGGCCGCCAGAGCGTCCGCCAGGCTTCGATCGAGCTGCTTGCGGTAGACAGTGCCCACGTGGGTGGTGTACCACCCCTTGCAATCCGTGATGTTGCGTTCTTTTAAAAATTTATGAGCGGCCGCATTGCCGCCTAATGCCATGCGCAATGCCCCCTCCGGCCGCCAGCTATCTAACTCGGTGGAGCGCACAAAGGAAATGTGAACGCCGAGGCCACGGTGTCGGCCGCAGCAGTCCATGCAAAGAAAAATGCCGTAGCTGATGCTGCACCAACACGGGCTTTTATTAGGGCAATCAAAGCAAACCCTGTTTTCTGGGATTTGCCGCAGTAAAGTAACAAGTTTCCTCGCCTCCTCGTCTGTCGAGATCATCGGGATTGTAATCAAAGCTGGAAGGGGCATGAGTCAAGACGAAGAATAAAGAGAAAAATATATATCTAGTTTAGTCCACAGTGAATGAAACGACTTAAGGATAAATTGCTTTCCTTTTTATGAACACTTATGGTCTATTTCAGAACCTAATAAAGTCCCACCAGGAAAAAAAATGCTAGTAAGGTTGAAAGCAATCGAATGGTCTAGAAACTGCCAAATGTCATTAGTGGATACGCTTGGTTTAATGCAAGTTATAAAATAATAATATACTCAGCATATCCAATATAATATTTGAGGAGGGGGAGGGAAAGAAGCCCAACCTGCACTGAAGAAACAGAAAAAAGCATACAAAGATGCACTTCTTCCCGCCTATCAACAAATTTGCTGCACCCAGTCGTGGGTGCATATGTTAGTTACCTTGCTAAAAGGTTCGGATATCTCACCCAGAGTGAATTTATAGTTTGCAAAGACATCACAAAGGCCTCGTTTCGCTTCTGCACCATTTATTCGGCCGCAATGAAAAAAACACAATTCGGCGTACAGAAGGCTAATAACAATCAAAACATCTTCAACTACGTCTCCCAGACTCATGATCTCAACAGGTTTATGTTTGATGGCCCCTTCGATTGCGAATATGGGCCATTCCTACCAGACTCGCAATCGTCACCCACACAAGCAAGGGTAGCGCTCTGATATGCTTGAATGATTTATCCTCCAAGAATCTGTACAGTATGTGGATCTTTAAAAAGACTTTCATGAGAAAAAAATATAAATTCTGTGGTCAGAGTAGGTGCTTCTCTTGGTGATGCACCTTTCCAAGTCCGTATGAAATGGTAAAAGTCTGTGGAAACCCTAAAACTCTTTTTCCTTGACACTTTGGCTCCCTCCCTTTGCATTTTGCCACCTATAAGAAAGGAGAAATGCTCCTCAGGGGATGAAATGAAGGGAAAAAGCAGACCACTGAGAGAAACCCTTGTTGAAAACGAAAATTCCAAAATAATTCAAACCTAATAGAAAAAGAACAATCTATATCAAATAAAACATGCAAATTCGCGTAAGAGTGAGAGAAAAGAAAGAAAAGTGTAGCCTTTGCATAAATATTTGCAATGAATGCTAAAAAGAAAATGATGCGTACAAGTAGAAATACAGTGCCTCTCTTTTTCTTCTGAGGAGGGGGTACATCGTGTGCTAATGCTTTGTATGATCAATTGCAACATAAACTAGTAAGAAGAATGTACGAAACCACATCACAGGATTCATCAAGAGTAATAAAATTCAGGAAAGGAAAAAGGATGATCATGAGAAATTAGAAATAGCAAGCATGATAATAAGGCAGGCCTATTCTTCTTAAAGAAAGATTATGTATTTAAATGGTCTAAGTTAAATAGGCATTCCATTATTTATTTCCCTTATACTGTGTTGCATCTATAAGTTTTTATTCCACAGTGGCTCGTCATCTTCACACTTTTTTATAAATCACTACGTATCAAGGGATATGAAGCGGCGGGACTTCTGTAACGCCCCTGAAGCACTTGGCTAAGAAACATACAGAATGATAATTTGTCACTAATGGGATTGTGGCAGGTTGTTGTTGTTTTTCCCCATGATAGAAATTGGATTACAAAGCTCACGCACTCTCTCATATATTGACCATTTTTTTACTCCCATCGTATATTGTTGATCGCCACCCCTCTTTGATAAAAGGGATTGCCTTCCATACTTTTACCCAACCCCTTCCAATTATTTTCTCTTATTTCCCATTGCTACCCACACTTACTGCTTTATACAATTCGGTAAAGGATCATACATTGAAAGTCACTTTGGCGACTCTATATTGTCTTTTTTGCCACTTTTCCAGGACATGAATGCCTTTAATGTAATCCATCAGTGCAAACCTATTCTCTTGTAGCTCCATCACTTGTGAAAAAAACCGTTTAGCGACACAATGTGCCCACACTGATAACGCGTACTTTTTGTCATCCTCGACAAGCTTCGAATCCCTTTCAAACACATTGGAAGGCTTCAAATCATCCAACTCGCGAGAAACAATTGAAAAAAGATCTGAGAGAGATGCAAGCTTATTCCTTAGCATCACACAATACTTATCCTTGAAATTAAATACGAGGCTGGCCCACTCGACTTCCGCTTCATCCATGATTCTTCTTGCTCGTTCAGAAAATTTCAATGTCATAAGCTCCACTAAACAAGATTGGCACAGAGTATCTTCGTGATTAATGGACTTTTTAGTCTCGACCATTGCGGTCTTAGCCTCCTCCACAAGGTTGTCACGCTCTTCAGTGATAGCCTTCCGTGTTTGGGCAGCCCTTTCACGGTTTTCACGCTCCTGCTTTTCAAGCAAAGCGGCATACTCCCCCCGAGCCATAGAGATCGCACCTATCCCCTCGAGGGCCGCGTATCTATCCTTGCCGTTCGACTTAGCCTTACCGTTGGATACCCCACCTGGCACGTCGTAGTATAACCCGCAGTTCTGCGGACACTTTCGTCGAATTAGAGGCACCTTCGCAAGCTGATCGGCCGAGAAAATGTGCATGTCAGCGCAGAGGGCGTCGTAGAGCTTGGCCTGCTCGATATAATCGAGCTGCAGCTTCTCCACCTCGCTGCCGGTAGAGGTGGCCACTTTGAGGGCCTTCACCTTGTTCGCAAATCGCAGCGTGCTGACGGTCTCGTCGAAAGTGAGCTGCGTTGGTGAGCACTGAGCCAGGAGGAGCACACGCGATGTGGGCAGCGAGAAGCTCGGCTTGAGAAGAATCGTCAAATTGGAGTCACGGTAGTTCGCGTAGCTGCCCTCATACAGGCTATGTACAACATTACCAAGCGCAGTCAGGCTCGAGTTGATGGAGGTGGCTTCCCTCTGGCCTTGCCCGGTCACCCCACTCTTGTCAATCCTCTCACTACCGGCGAGATCGGCGAGCACGATCTTGCTACAATACAACGGCTCCTTTTGCCCCGGTATGCGCAGCACAGTCCCCTTAAAGGGCAGCTCATACTTGTTTGCCGGGAGCCCAAAATCGCTCGCGGTGCTCCTAACACCGCCATTATCCGGTGATGCGGTTCCAGTTTGGGCCCCCCTCCGCTGTGCACCGTAGTCATCATTGCTGGGGCTCGACAGCTTGTCAAGCAGGTCCAGCGACGGTGGAGGCGCTAAACTCGCCTGCTGAATAATATCAATCGAAAAGATGCAGTGGCTGCGGCTGGATGCAGAGTTCGACTCTGTCACACGTGTCTGCCGACGCGAAATGGCAAGCTGGATCTCATTGAAGACGTCCTGCAGTGAGGTCATCTCTTTCACGGTGAGGTTGGGCAGCAAGACGTTCTCGTTAATCACCTTGGCCTTCAGCTCTGGCGCCTCCTGGCCGGCCTTGCCGCCGAACAAGTCCCGGATGCTGTTGCGGTAAACTTCAATACAGCTGAGGCCCACCACGACGTGCCAGCCCTTTTTGGCCTGGCGGGCCTTAAACTCAAGGGGGTCGCTCAGCGCGCGCAAGAAGAGACCGCTATCCTTCGTGAGAAGGTCATTTTCTAAGGGGTTGGGCTTCACATCACCCAGAACGGTGAAGGTCTTGCCGGCGCCGGTCTGGCCGTACGCGAGTACGGTGGCGTTGAACCCAGCAAGCGCACCCTCAACCATATCCACTACGGCATCCTCGTACACATCAAGCTGTGTGCTCTCCTGATCAAAGATGTAGTCAAAAGTGAAAGTGTTACTCTTGGTAACGTCGCCAGGCCTGCTGAGTTCAACCTTGAGAGTGCAGTCGCCGGTTTGATGGACAGCCTGAAACTCGAACTTCTCCTGCACTTGCAGGCTAGAACCCTTGGAGAGCTTGGGCCGGACACGAACCGCTACCATCACCTGTTGATTCCCTGCTACAGACATACTTGATTCTCAAATAGTATTTAAAAAACATGCACAGGCGCAAAAAAAAATGAAGACAGTAGTATCTGCCTTAATAATAGTATGTAATTATCGAAAAGCAGATGTATCAGATTGCAAGATGAAAAATTGGTTGCAGCTGATGAGGTCCTTCTAAGCCCGGTTTAGTATGTTCGAACAACTTTATATGTCGATATAGACTTAAAGTTTTCTGAGTACTAGTAATACTATTGACTATATATATGATACTAAATTCAAAAACATATTGAGAAAAGGAAAGAAAAGGCAAAAAAAGAATTAAAATTTATGTCGAGCTCACTATTTCGCATAGAATTGACTTCGTGTAAAAATAAAAATGAGAAAAAAGGCGAAAAAGGTGACCTATGATAGAGGAAAGATATTGCGAGTAAACATTGTAGTAAACCAAAATATGCACACCACAGCATCGAGGAGAATATATTAAAAAGTCTAAGACCTCATTTTATCATTTCATTTCACTGTGAATGGGGTTAAGCATTTATCACACTATATTAGTCGAAAATAAAATCTAGAAAACGAGAAATAAATTAAGAAACCAGTTGCTTACGATAAGTTATATAAGCACCAAAAACTTGTAAAATAATGTCATACAGACTTGTGTAGAAATTTTCCTAATTTGTGCAACAAAAAACCCTTCACTATTTATGTTCTGATCAGCTAATCCCCTCGCACTGTGATAGTACTATACTCGATTTTGAGGAGGGTGAATAATTTTACAACCGAAATATATCGAGGGAATGGCAAAAACGACTACCAAGTATGATTAATGTAAACGGTCTTTTTATATTTTTGGGTGGTGTGCTTTTCAGAAATGTTCTAAGCGATTATTTTGTATGTAGTTAAAACGTAACACTGTGTCCGAAAAAAAGACTTCACTTTCAATTTCTCTGAATCATTTAGCCAAACCACACTATTCGAAACCTGCCCAATATATTTCGAATATAACAATTCATTAATTTCATGTGTTATATCGTATAATAGTGAAGAATATTGTGTCTTTAACTTGTCCTATCATATTTTCATTATGTTTTTCTTTTCTTGAACTATACAAAATAATCCGTAAAATCTCGAGAAATTAGGAGTTTAGGCAGCCCTGACGGGAAAACAAAAATGCAGGACAGGTGCAAAGGAAGATCTCGGACATCATAAATTTTAGATTAATTTTGTACTGCCCCTACGCTGTAGTGTAAAGAATGGAGAGCGTAAACAGAGATTATTTCTTTTCAAAGACAAAAGCTTAACACACACGAAATTTTCTAATATTTATATTTGCATTACCCATGTTTTTTTACACCGGAAGAAAAAATGAAGCCTTGCCATGTTGTGTACCTCCTTATCACCCTGTTTTCTCATGGTTGTGCAAGTATATAAATATGCAACTGTATCAACAATATTACCCAAGAAAGAGAGGGGAACGAATGACTTTATATAGGTTAAAATTTTCCAGCTAAAATATTTAATAGCACTTTCTTGTAGCTCTTAAAGTGCAACACCAAAAAATGGCCCCCGAAAAATATTTTCCTCTCAGTTACTTTATATTCACCTCATAGGAGCTCTGATCAGTTAAAGGCTTCCCCTTCCTCTTTATCAGTTTCCTCTTCTCAGATGGGAACCGGAACGACGCCGTACTGGTAACCCCGACACCATGTGCAAACGATGCGAAGGAAAGGCGCAGGTTTTCTTCGTTGATTTCGGCGATAGAGCGTCCGTCGTGTTCGGTGTGTGTGAAAGTGCGATACTCCTGAATGATCTCCTCTCTTCCCCACTTGTCGAAGAGTGCATCGGGCCTCTTGATAGGGAAAAAAATGTTCTTGATGATTTTGTACATCTCGCACAGGAACAAAAAGGAAACTAGAGCGATCACAAGGACCGCCCAATGCCACGTAATCTTATGATGCACAAAAACGTTGTGCGCGATAGCGTCCACGTAAACAATCGGAATAAACAGCACCGTTCCCATCACCACTGAGCCGAAAATCCACATGTTGTCGAGCCATTTCATGCGGAAGAACGAAAGACGCGGGTGGCGCACAGTGTAGGCATGGATGAAGAGGCCGAAGTAGAGAATCCCAAAGGCGGTGCAGCGCGCCTGCCACACCGGTTTGCAAGCCTCTGTACCTGTGCTCCTGTTGCAGTCGTTACCAGCGGGACCGTTTTCAAACCCGTAGAGGATCACAACGAAACCAACTAGCGAGACGGCGCCGAGCCAGAGGCCGTAGATGCACGTGTCCATGATCAGCTCAAGGCTGAAGATGCTACCGGTCTTGGGCGGAACGAGCAGGACGTCCTCGGTGGGGCTGTCCATTGAGAGGCCGATCGCCGGGGGTGCCGAGGTGAGCATATTCAGCCAGAGAATCTCGAGCGGGGAGAGGACGAAGATCGTGTTCCCATTGTCGCTGAACCCAAGGCCACAAATCAGCACAATCACTTCCGCCACGTTGCTCGAGAGCAAATGAACAAGGAATTTGCAAATACATTGCGCGATGCGGCGGCCCTCCGCAACCGCTTTCACAATTGTCGCGAAGTTGTCATCCATGATGATGAGGTCGGCGACACCCTTTGTAACGTCGACGCCGGAGCCCATAGCACAGCCTACATTCGCGATCTTGATGCTCGGGGAATCGTTGAACCCGTCACCCGTCATCGCCACGACGCGCTTGCGGTGGTGCAGAGACTCGATCATCTTCACCTTCGACTCGGGCGAGCAGCGGCCGATGACATAGGGGAGGTCTTCCCACGTGTCGATAGTAGCGTCATCGAGCTTGTCAAAGTCGGGCCCGGCCTGCACCTTTACGGGATCATCAATAGCCTCACTCGGAATAATGTTCAGCATGGAAGCGATAGTGGCGGCGGATAAGATGTGATCACCGGTGAGCATGCGTACGCGGATACCGGCGTGCTGACATGCGATGATCGACGGCCGCGATTCAGGCCGGGGCGGGTCGTAGATGGCAACGATACCGAGAAAGACGAGGTCTTGCTCGATAGTGCTGCGTGGGTAGACGTCCGAAAAAGGCTTGTCCGTAGGAACGGGGAAGACATCGATACCCTCGTCGCGGTACGCGAAACAAAGCGTGCGCAACCCCTGTGTGGCCATATTTCGGATCTCCCGGTTGATCTCCTCAACATCCATGTGGGTAAGCAAAGTTTTATTTCCTTTATTGTCTAAGGTATAGGTGCAAAGGTCAAGAATACGCTCGGGGGCGCCTTTCGTGCAAAGGTACAACTCCTTTTGGGAGGCTTTATACCACGCAACAGACATGCGCTTGATACTGGAATCAAAAGCGTACTCTGTGAGACACACCCAACCCTCACTCTCAAACTTATCCCGATTGAGCTGGGCTTTCCATGTCATGGCCTGCACCGCGATTTCGGTGGGGTTACCGTTGCCAGTCAAAGTGTCCATATCTTCGTCTGAAATGCGCAAAACGGTGGTACCACACAGGGCACAACACTTGAGGAATTGATAAAGGTGGGGGCAATCTGGGTACTTATGGTGCATCTGAAAGGCCTCTCCCTCCATGCCATATTCGTTGATGGGAATGAACATGCCGTGCACGTCGTACGGCGCGCCTGTCACTAAATATTTTTCTTTGGGGCCAATAAAAATCTTCTTGACAACCATTTTATTCTCAGTCAGGGTCCCCGTTTTATCGGAGCAGATATCCGTAACGCCGCCGAGCACCTCCAGAACGGGAAGCTTCCGTACGATGCACTTTTTCTGGGCCATCTGCTTCATCGAGATGGTCATCGCCACAGTGATGACGGCGCTCAGAGACTCCGGGAAGATGGCAATCCCGACAGCCGTCGCATACGACAGCGTCAACGTGCTAAACTCCATTTTGTGTGCCGCAAATACGACAACCCCCAACACAAGAGCACATGCAAAAAGAATATACATCATGTAGTCTAGCTTTTTCATCAAATCTGTCTTCTCATTCCCTTTCGAGCCGCTCAGGTGCTTGGCAAGTTTTCCCATTTGCGTGTGAACGCCCGCTTCGACTACAACCGCCTTGCCGCGGCCCTGGGTCACGAGCGTATTGCGGAAGATCATGTTCTTGCGGTCACCCAGTCCGCAGCGGTTGTTAGGGTCTGGGATGACGTTAGCATGCTTGAGGACCGGCAACGATTCCCCGGTGAGCAGGGCCTCGTCTACCTCCAGCCCGTTGGAGTCAAATACGCGGCAGTCGGCGGGCACGCACGCACCCTGCTCCAGCACGACTACATCCCCCACAACCACCTCGTCAATAAAAATGACCTCCGGGGCACCATTTCGGATCACGCGTGCCACGCCAACCGTCATTTGCTTTAGACTCTGCATAGATTTCTCCGCACCATACTCCTGGTAGAAGCCTAAGCTTGCGTTGAAGATCACAATCGCGAGCACCACGCCGAACTCCGCCCAATCCTTAAATACGATGCTGATGACAATCACAATGCCCAAAATGAGCACGATAGCGTTCAGGAATTGCCGTGCAAGAATCAAGTACCATTTGGGACCCCCTTGGATCTCAATCTTGTTATCCCCTAGATCCCTGGCGTGCTGCGGAACCTCCTCCTTATCGAGCCCGCTGGTGGGATCGACCAGCTCGACAAGATTAAACACGTTTTCAAGGGAAAGACTCCACCACTTGATGTCCGACTTGTAAGCCGACGGCGTTGGCTCATCTTTCTGGTCGTCACCGAAAGTCATGCCATGATGTAAGGTGCCGTCCTGAACATACACTGGGAAGTTTAACGCTTCATCGGTGTCTTTCGGGTCTTTTGGTGTTACCTTTTCTGGGAGGTCGGTATCCGGGGATGAAGTGGCTTTTGGTAAAGCATTTCCGACACTGTCATCAGTGAGGAGTATCTGAGCACAAATATCTTGTGGTCTCACTTTATTTTGGTTTTCGTCGAAGTCTGGCGCCCTGGTTTGGGGTCGCTCAGAGGCAACGGGCTCATGAGCCTTCCTAGACTTGCCCTTTCCTGCAGCCATGCTCCCCACTCAATGTTCTATCAGGATTTATTCAGGTTAAACAGACTGTTCTGATCAGTAATAACTACCACTATTAGTATATTCTATCTACGCTTCTTTTATATCTTTTGTATATGGCTTGAATGCACGAGTACTATTAAGCATATACAATGTTTTTTTCTATAATAATGAGTGTTAGAGTCGCAACGTGGGTAGAGTACACGTGACGCAAAGTGTAATGAAAGAAAACTAAAAGCACGACGGTGGAATAGAAGAAAAATTGAAAAAAGTCAAAATATGTTGAAAAAGTGTGAAACAGCGAATCCATTGATTATATTTTTGTCTTTTCTTTTTTACCAATAAAGATAAACTTGTGTTGTTGTTGTTTTGAGTATGTTTGCTAAGTTTCGCAGCCACGATGCTATATATACAAGCGTCCGCTTTAGACGTCCTCAACATCAAAGTCGATTGAATGTTCGCACTGATGCATTTTATATCTTCATCAATTACCCCCACGCTATAGAGGCAACCAAGGTAGAAGACTAATTGTTAAGCATCAGAATTCATCGCCCTCCGGGCTAACATGCGTTCCCAAGGCCCCAGAAACCCTTTCGACACCACTACAAGAGGCATAAAGCTTCCAAGATCCGACCAGATACAAAAGTATCAAAGCTCTATGGGGAAAGCCATGTACTGAAAAAGCTCAAAGGCTTTAATTTAAAGTAATCTACCTTTCTCTGATGGATTCATGAGGTGCTGAACAAGATACCCTCAAGAACTGCGGAATTGTAGAATGGCATTTTCCACATGCACTTCCTCTTTACAAAACACAGTGATAAATCGTCCCAAGAAGCGGCAAGTACTGCCAGTGGCTCACCTTAGAGGAGAATCAAACTTGAATCGGTGTTTTCCCATAAAACGCTACGGTGGATAAAGTGAAAAATGTGTAGTTAGCGGCGAAAATAGTAATGATTAGTACGGAACGCAAAAAAGTAAAGCCGTGTAGAAATGTCTTCGCCTTCATCTCAATAAGGAGATTGACCGAGTAAATTCAGAAGTCGACATACAAGCACACATCATCATCATGTTTAGGGTTGTTTCCCTTCAGCGTAAAATAGGAATTTTGAGCTCTAGCAGGAATGCTCTTAGATAATTCCATCTTTAGGGCAAAACCGATACGATGAGATCACTTCTTTTCAGTCTTCACTTTCTGGTATAAAAGTCTCTAAGTTGAGATTGCAGTCACTATCATCTATCATTGCCACGACTGTCGATATCAATGCTACGATCACACTCATCATTATCTAGCAATTTGCTTGTGAGTGTCATGCCTCCTTCATTATTGTTACAAACTTTGTGATGCTTTTCTTGGACTAAAACTCCACTCTTCGAAGATTTTGAACCCGAAGATGACGCCTTCTTTGCTTTTAAAGCGTGGCGCACCTCTTTTTTTTTGCGATGATATATTTTCCGTAACCGTTCTAGATCCTCCTCTGATGGGGCCTCCGGAACCTCCACATTGGCTTCTGTCTTCAGATGCTCCACCTCCTGACGATGCTCCACCCGAAGGGCACATAGCATTTCCATAATGGTCTCAATACCATGAGATTTGAGACGCTGCTGGCTCTTAGCATCCAAAGCCATCAAATCCGACATGAGAGCCCGGGAAGATATGGTATCCACACCGCGCGGGTTCTCCTCGTCAAAAGCCTTCAAGGTATTAAGAAAGCCGCGCCGGTGCATAAACTCACGTAATAAAGCATCCGAAAGAAGTCGAACCTGCTGCTCGTGCGTCATGCGGTACACGAGCGCATTATCCAAATCTTTGCGCTTACCTAAAGCCATCACAAACCGTAAGGAAAGTGGGGAACCTATGTGTAAAACTGTAGATATATATATATATAAGTGGGTTAAATGGTAGATCGATTTGTACGAATATTAAACAAAGTCTAGGAAAATAATAGTGATAACACGTCCTCACGTGCGTGAGGGAACAAAGATGGTCTGATGTTGTCTCCTTCAGGATATGACCAATATAAGTTGCAAGAGTTTCAAAAGCAAAGAAAGACGAGGAAACAGAAAACCAAGGAAGATAAATAAAGGATTTCAATTGAAGAAGTCTTTATGGAAACAATGGAAGTGTGGCATGAATCATGGTACAAGGAATCCCTGCAGCATGACTTACCTTCATATACATGTTTTTTTTTTGTTTCTTTGTTTACTCAAAAAATAATAAATAAGCATGTGGAAACCAACAACACGTAAGACTTCCGAAAGTAGAGTAACTCAGTGCGACGCACGCAATCTTGGTTCTCTTGTGCATTTTCTCTTCATCTCTAGCACTCCAGCTTGCGGAGCTTCGAGTTGCCATTGATGAGGCGAATGTCAAGCTCGTGGGCCTTGCGCACGATGGCCTTGCGGCTGCGAGCCCCCACAGTGTGCGCGATCACGCCGGCGTACTTGCGGTTCTGCATGACGAGCATATACAGATCCTGCACGTTGCGGATCGGGAAGTTCTTGAAGCCCGATGGGGTGATGTACTTAGTCTTGCGATCGCTCCCATA
>JAHSUH010004559.1:0-64121 GCA_025388415.1 Cynanchum wilfordii | reverse complement strand
TCGCTGGTGATTGAGCGGGCTGTGCTGCAATAGAAAGATAGGATTGATCCCGTTCCTGGAGAATCTGTATTTTCTGCCGCAGCCGCGTCACCTCGTCCTCCAGCTCACGAATGCGCTTGTCGGTGGCAGTTTCGTTAATAAACGCGCGCGTCACAATGGACTTTGCGCGGTTGGCATATCGCAGCGTACTTAGCGTCTCCCCATAGTATGCCATCGCGGGGTTGACTGTTGACAGCATGAACGTTTTACTATTCCCACCAAGCGATTCTCGAAGTAGGAAGGTTAGCGTAGAGTCTCGGTAGGGTACGTATTTGTTCTGGCCTTTACGATTGTTCTCCGCCAAAGTACTAATAACAAGGCCAAGTGTGGAAAGAGATTTGTTGATTTGTGCACCTTCCTTGAGTGTTTCGCCCTCCGCGCCCGTCGACTTCGCGCGCTCGCTACCTGCTAAATCTACCAAATTGATTCTCGCGCTCAGCTCCGTTGTCGTGCTCGACCCGCCCTTGGTCACACTCCTCCGCATCTGAATCAACTGGAGCGCAAAGATCGCATGGGAGCGGCTTGAAACATCATTCATACCTGTAGCTGCTGTGTGGCGGCTCCGGTTACCAGCACGCATAAGCTCAATTATTTGGTCTGTGTGGCTGACTGGAACCTCCTTTAAACCTTCCACATATACTCCAAGAGATGGGTGCTGTCTCACCTTCAGATTCTGTGAACTACTATCCGTGTGTAGCAGGCATCTAATCTTTTCACGGTATATCTCGATATAACTAACATAGACCACAATATCGAGTTTTGGTGACAGATTTTCGATAGAATAGCTTGCTAGTTCACCATTTTCTGCACCGGATTCCTTCTTTTTAGCAATTTCATCCCGTAAACATTGTATCTCGAGTACATTAGTACGTTGTCTCTCCTCAATCTCTTTGAATAAGTTCTCACATAGGCGCGGTATCAGCCCTGGTGCTGAGTCCATCTGACGACCACCCTCCGGCCCCATCATGCAGTAGCTCTTTCCGCTTCCAGTTTGACCGTATGCAAACACGCAAGTATTAAAGCCCTTAAAACTAGACTCTAGCATTGGCCTACCAATGTCATTGTAGACCGTTTCCTGTCCCACGTCCGGAGCGTAGGCGTGATCGAACGAAAAAACCCGTGAACCAGAGAGAGATGTCCCTTCCTCCTGCGCGGGCATATCCTTCCTCGCATTCGAATCGCTAAACCCTTGTTCAAATATCTGCACCGTGTTCTCATTTCTGAATCGCAAGCAATGCTTGAAATGCAGCTTCAACTCGCGGGCAGCAAGTGGTCTGGCGCGCACACAAACAGTAATAGTACCATCCTCAAACGTAGCCTTCGAGGCACTACCTAGCTCCTGTGAGGTCATCGATAACAATATTATTGATTAATAAAAGGAAAAAGATGCTGCGTATTTTACAGGAAAAAAAAACTTGACTTTACCCCTATAAGAATGGAAAAAAATGTTGCGCCAGATGCTTTTCTACAAGGACGCTGCCATGAAAAGAAAATTTGACAAAGGTAGCTAGTGTGAAGAAAGAAAGATCCTCGCGAATACAAATAAACATACTTGAAGTGCATAACGAGAACTGCATCCTTTCTCTGTATGGTTTCCAACCAATTGTTATTCTTGTTGATTCGCTACCTCCTACTCACAAAAAAAAAAGCATATCATGTGAAATTACACTAAAAGAAACGCAAAGAAAAAAGGAGGCTTGATCACACAGGAAACAGTAGCATGAAGGGAAGGAATGGAGTAGTATTATATATATATATATATATAATGGGGGGCTGCCTGCGCAATGTATACTTTGATTTTATTCTAAGAATTTCATTGGGCATCCCTCTTAGTATGCGCTACGCTACGTTACTGGAGTCAAGACCAAATCCATTAACTTCAGGGCCTCTCCTTTTGAAGTCGTTGTTTCGTTTTTTCCGTTTATAAGGCTGTCATCGTAGTAATTAGCCCACAGCTAGCATTCTCGCCCGCTCCTTCTCGACAGCACGTTATACAGGCTTCCCTTTATAAGGTTCATGAGGAGTGCGCTACGGCTAAACATCCCTCCACGAATTAAATCCCTTCAGTAAGGGTTTAAGAAATCCATTTCGCATGCGGCTCACACGATAGAAAAAACGCTAATCAAGTGGATTTCATTATAACTGAGGCCCCTTGGAAGAACTGCGATAGAAAATGAAGAAATCTACTCATGTGTAATAATATGGGGCTCTTCATCAAGAAGAAAAACTTGCGTAAAAGTTATGTTAGTGGGGAAATAAATAGATGCTTAGGTCAATTCGTTAAGAAGAAAATGACGGCACAATCACCACTGCGAACACCCTTTGCGACTTAATCCCCAATCTACACAGCAAAGGAGAATGTCACCAAAAAAGTCAAAATATCTTTGAGTGCCAATTCATAAATTAATTTACGTTTTATTATTTGTGGCCTACTGAACTAAAAAAAATTCTGTTTTATGTGTAGATTTATTGCCCCAACAGTAAAAAAATGTGATAATAAATATGACACATTATTTCTTTACCACACAAAATAAATACACCACAACTTTTTGATCACAGAAAGGATCTTTTTCTCAATTTATACCTAAAATAAAATCATAAAAAAAATCAAGAACAGCAAACTCGTAAACTAACACATACACGCACAAAAGAAAGGTAAAAGTCATTAAGACAGTCATTTCTGTGCAAAGCGCCGCGTCCATTCACGCGCTGTCTCTAACGCACCAGCTTCGTCTCTTTTCCAGTGGTCGGCTACATCGTTGGCCAACGGATCATCCGGGTTGGGGCTGCTCATGAGAATCTGAATAGACAAAAGAACCTTGTTAATGAGCAACGCCGGCGACCACTTATCTTTGATGATATCCAAACAAATCCGGCCAATCTTATCCACGTTAGGGTGATATATTTTCGTAAGGAAGCGAACCTTTGGCGGTACCATTGGATAATCCTCTGGCAGAAAAAGCTCCAGGTGGAAAATACCCCCCTCATAGCAGCTCTGAGGCGGGCCGCGGATAATAACCTTGAAATAGCGGGGGTTATCTCTTGTTGGAGCTGCTGAGATACCGGGTGGGCATTCCCGTTGAAGCTTTTCGGTCTCCTTCACGATACGCGTCGTCAAGGCCATGGTTTGAGTGTGCTTGTATATACTCTACTGGTTATAATTGTCTATATCGATGAAACCTTTTTTCTCCCCCCCACCCCAAGCTTCGTGAAAGTTGCTTTCTGTAGTACCTGTGAACCCTTGCTAGTGGCAATATGTGACGAATGTACAAAGAAAGTTAGAAAGCAAAGAGCATGGCATATATAAGTAGATTCGACCACATACTTCTTATGCAAGTTTATGCATAAAATAATAAAAAGAAATGTTAAAGTAACCTAGGAACTGCGTCAGGCGCATTTTTACGGCCGAAGCCTTTTAGAGATTACTAATCTTTTAGAAATGCTATTTATAATTCTATAATTAGAAGGTTCGAATTTCATAAAGTTCCTGTTTGTTATGTGCAGTGATACTGAAAAAGGGGAGAATTATATATGGTACCTGAGATTGGCAATTAATACTAGGGCAAAGCTAATCGTTCTGTAAATTTTAGTGCATTACTGAATCACCAAATCCTAAAGTGAGGAAAAAACAACAACTAAAAATTACCACTCACTTGAGTGTATCGCTCAGAAAAAATGAGTTTTATACCCAATTAAGATAATTCATGAAAAGAAGAAAAGAAAAAAAACATTTAAAATGCATACCTACGATAAGTAATGGATTAAATAAATACAGATATAGGTACAGGAAAGAGGGAAGTAAGGGGAATTAAAAATATTACTCCTTTCTCATCCATGTATGGAAAGATATTCTCCTTTCAATCACTGTCTAGACACTTATATGCATCTGCGCCTACTACTAACCATTGCATTCACGAGAATATGCAGTTGTTATTTTTTTTTTTTTTAAAAAGCTCAGTTCATATCCTTAAGGTAGCGGGAGACGAGGTGCTCGCGGAGGTACTCTGGATTCAATTTCTCCCCTGTCGCCCTCACCACAAGCTCCTCAGTCGGGTAGAGGCAGCCGTGGTTCCAAATCTTTTCCTTTTGCCTCGCAAGAAGGGGCTCCATGTTGCCTGTCCGAAGGCAATTTGAAACCGTATCCTCGCCGATCTCCTTACGGATAGATGCCATGAGCTGTGCAGCGAGCAAGTCCCCGAGCGCGTACGTAGGAAAGTAGCCAATGGAGCCCATAGACCAATGAACATCCTGCAGGCAGCCCAAGTCATCCCGGTCAGTGGCCTCCAGCCCAAGGTAGGTCTGAATCTTCTCATTCCACACCCGGGGCACCTCCTCCGGCGGCAACGTCCCGTCCACGAGGTCGCGCTCAATCTCGTAGCGCAGGATGATGTGCAGTGGATAGCTGACCTCGTCCGCGGCGATGCGGATGTAGCCCGGCTTGACGGTGCGAATAACACGGACGATGTTCTCAAGCGCGAAGCCCGGCTGCGGGCCAAAGTGGGCCTCGAGCTTGGGCTGCAGATGCTCAAGAAACGGTCTCGAGCGCGAGAGCTGGAACTCGGCAAAAAGGGACTGGCTTTCGTGCACGCCAAGGGAGCGGGACATACAGACAGGCTGCGTAATCAACTCGCGCGGCTCAACGTTCTGTTCGTACTTGGCATGCCCTACCTCATGAATAACGGCATACAGGGAGCGCAAAGGGTCATCATCGGAGTAGTTCGTGGTGATCCGGCAATCCTCCTTGCACATACCGGTAAAGGGGTGCGGACTCACATCCAGACGGCCCGCATCGAAGTCGAACTTCCAAAGGCGCATCATGTCCTTGCCAAGGGCCTCTTGCTTGTCCACGGGAAACGGTCCTTTGAGGGGAATGATTGAGTCCCTCGTGGATTCCTGTTTCTTTACAACGTCCCATAGCAGCTGCGGTAGCCATGATTTGATCTGTCCAAAGATCTCGTCGAGACGGGCAACTGTAATACCCGGCTCGTAAATGTTCAAGAGGGCTTCATACGGGGTGAGCGAGGAACCTGCCGCCAAATAGGACCCTTCCTCGCGGGCAAGCAAGACAAGTTCCTTTAATACAGGCAGAAAGTCAGAGAATTTATTCTCACTCCGGCTCTTTTTCCATATACTGTGGGCCATGGTGGTTAGTTTCGCCTTGCGAGCTATGAAATCTTCTGATAGGAAGTTCATATTCTTCCAAAAAAGCGTCATTTCACGAAGATTAGCTCTCTGCATAACAGAAAGTTTATCTTGTGCAGCGGTGGATTCATCAATCCACTTCTTTACGTCCGGTGCGGTGATATACTGAAATTCGATTTTCTTCAAGGTAGCAAGAGCCTCTGCACGGGCCCCCTCGCCTTTGGGTGGCATGTACGTGTTCATATCCCATTGGCAAAGCGCACCGACGTGATCAAGATGATAGAGCGTCGTGAAAAGCGACTCTAGCTGCTTGTACGCCTGCATACTGAAAGGCTTGTTGGTAAAAATAATACTTTAGTGACGTGAAAAAAATTTTTAACAACAACAACAACGAAAAAAATAAATAAATGAAAATACTGCTTGTTCGCTGAAAATTTACTAGAGAAAAAAGGGACTACTAGATTCAACCACGCAAAATACAATCATGATATTTTTCCCACTCATTTTTCTCGCCTCTTTAGTTAGCCGAACTATCAATAAGGCACCGAATCATAAAAACATGCCCATATTTGTGGTACAGACAGCGGACACAAATTGAGATTGGTTCTTCGATATAAATTCTTAAGCTTACACGAATTATTTTTGATTATCTCTTCATGATGTGGAATCGGAATCCCAATTCCACCACAATCAGCCAAATACGATGATGTCATTTCTTTCCCATCGCTTTTATATTCAATCACCCAACTATTCTTGCTTTTATTACTATTCCCTCTCTTTTTATTATTTAGATTTTTTATTGAGTCCGTGCAGTCTTATATATCGCCTTTGCCTTTTCTCCCTTGAAGGATTTGCTTTGAATGACTTCGAAGCGGTGCAAGGCTTGACGCGTGTTACGGCGGTTCATATAGGTGCGATTCAATGGAACGTATGCAAAGGGCTCGATATTACCAGATTTAATGTCACCAGCACCGCGGCCAGCAAACTCGTCGCCCTTCCGAATATCCTCTTCCATACGCCGTCGTTTAAGCTCCTTCTTAGCCGCCTTCTGTTCACGCAACTTTGTGAGGTGGCTTGATCCCACACCACGTTCTCTCGTCGCGGCAGTGAGAGATGCCATGGAACGTTTATGCGAGGCCAAAAAGGAGCTTGCAGCCCCTCGGGCAGCGTCCTCGCTGACCTGACTGCCGTAGCACAACACTAATTCCTCGTTCTCGAAGTCCGCCGCGTCGTCCGTGAGCCGCGAGCGCTTCCCCGGCCGGCGCTGCGCGTCGATGTTGAGGTCGTCGGCGTTGGCGACCCCACCCGGGGGGCGGCGGAGAAGTCGGTCCGCCATCGCCTGCCGATGCCGAAGATCGTCCTCCTTTTGCTTCTCCTCGCGGGTAAGGATGCGCAGCTTGCCATCCCTAAATTCGAGGTGCATGGAATCGTACTCGTCCTCCTCACCCGCGTCACTGTCGCCGCCGTTCGCGTGCGAGGGTTTCGCAGCGAGGCCCGGGAAGCTTGGCGTGGTATGCCTCGAGACGAAGCTGTTGAGTGCACCCGCGCCGAGGAGGTCCTCCTCGATAACGTCCTCCCCGCCGGTGCTCATTGCGGCCCCCATGAAGAAGCGATCAAACTCATTCCGCTGGCGCTCCTCACGGCGACGCTTCTCACGATCCGCCTTCTTCTCCTCGCGCCTCATCATCTTGTGCGTGTAACGCAGAAAGTTCTTCGAGCCGAGGGGGAACATCGGCTCAATCTTCTCATATCCAAATCGTTTGATCACCTTCTCTAGGAGCACGCGCATTTGCATACGCACGCTGCTCGAGACCCGCGGCTGCGACGTCACTAACGCGATAGCGTAGAGAAGTTTGGGCAAGGACTTCTCCACCGCCGCGCGAACTCGGACGCTGCGCTTCATCAACTTCAGCACCATCCGGGCAAAAATCGCGGCCGCGTTGCGCACCTCAGGCTGTGAAGAGTCCATCAGCTGGAGACCCACCGCAACGGCCGCGTCGAGGTCCTTCTCCGGGAGCTCCTCATGCGTTAAGTAGACGATCTTCGCCATGCACACCACCGCGCTCCAGACCATCGCCGATGTCCTCCCGGTCAACCCCGCAACGACGAGATGCAGGAGCGTGCTTACCGGTGCGCCCGACCCCACCAAGTACCGCTGCATTTTCTCCAAAATCTCCATTGCCAGCACCCGCGTCTCATGGGAGTGCTCGCGGGAGAATAAAATCACCTCCCCGACGGTCGCACGGATAGTTTCTGGGAGGTCTTGCGGGTAAAACATCTTGCACGCGTCCAGGGCCCAGGCAAGACAGCGAATGCGCATCTTGACGCCTGATATCGTCACGTGTTGGCGGCCCACCGAGAGCACCCCCAGTACGCGCGGGAACAGCGGGAAGATATCCCGCACACGGTTCTCGAACATCGCGAAAAGAAGCTTATAGGCCTTTTTCTGCAGAAGCCGCGAGGCCGGCGCCGGGTCCATCAACACCGGCTCAATCACGTCGTTGAACAACGTCGTCAGGTGGCCTAACGGGAGCTGCGCGACGACTGCGCAGGCGATGTCCAAAACCACCCGCCGCCGCGAGGCGAGCGCCGTGGACGGGTCCCCACTTCCTCCTCCTCCTCTCGCGCCTTCCCCCGCTGCTTTGCTATTTGTCTCACATTTTCTTCCCTCTTTCTCCACTTTCCCTTCTTCTTCTTCATCCCGCCGTGCCTGGGCGGCGATCTGGGCGCCCACGTCCAGGATGCCGTTCAGGATCGCCGTCATGACCCCCGCACTGCAGACCTTCGAGAAGCTCTCGATCGCGCGCAGCACCGCGGTGGAGTCGTGGGTGTCGAAGGTGTTGCATAGTTTGGGCATGATATTCGCACTGTATTTGGCGAAAATCGTCCCGCAAACCTCCCGCGCACGGGATTGGGAGATGCCGTGGTAGCGATGTGGGGCCCAGGTGGGGTCGTTCATCGAGAGAAAGACGTCGTCCTCCTCAAGCGCGTTCTTAGCCACACCCCTAACTCGACGGCGGTGATGCCGCTTCCTGGCGTCAGGCCCAAAAAACGCCCCGTTCACCGCACGCACCTCGTCCCCTAGCGTGCCGTCGTCGTCGCTAGGAGAATCTTTAAAAGAAGCGGCGGTGATCGAGCCATTCCTATCCACACCGGCACCCTCCCCCTCCTCCTCTTCCGCCTGCGCGAGCTGGTGGTACCCCTCGCAAAGAACATGAATGGCGGTTGCGCTGGTATCGGCAAAAGTCGTGCTAGACAAGAGCCCAACAAGCTGTTTGAAAAGATCCCTAAACGAGTCGTTGGTGATAACGTGAGGGAAATGGCAAAACCCGACGGCGACGCGCCAATACTGGAGAAGCAAGGCCGTCCAACGGGTGCGATCCCCTTCCAGCGCGGACCGGCTGGCGAATTGTATAAAAGGGAAAAAAGCCTCGACAAAGTATGGCAGAGAATCATGAGAGGCGGCCCGGCGGAGGACGTTGAGGGTGTAGCTTGTCGACCACAACTGCTCCGCGAGCTTGTCATCCCCGCGGAGCTCGGCCTCGTGGGCCTTGCAGGGATCAAAAGGGAGGATCTGCACGAACTCCTTGACGGTCATCCCTTTCGCAATCGCGACGAGAGCGCGCTCGATCCTGCCATTAAGTTGGACATCGTCCATCACGCGCAGCTTATTGAGCACCTTCACGAGGAAGACGACGGAGGGAAAGCGCTCGGTAAAGAGCTGGGGCTCGCCGCGCCGCTTGAGGTAATTAAGCCGATTAAAAAAAAACCTCGAGCAGCTCCGCGGCAAGCCCCCAGTAGCTCTGATAGACGGGTTTAAACATGGCAAGGAGCTGACGGGAAAGGTGGTCAAGCGCCCGGGCGCCCTCGGCCGACTCCACAACGTAGGGTGAAAGGCTGCGGCGGAATAGCAAAGAAAGCTCGCTGATCGTCATCGCCGCGAGGGCGGCAGGGGCGTCGCCGAGGTTGGCAAGCGCCAGGCTCGCAAAGTGCGGGAGCGCCTGCAAGAAGAAGCCTTGCCCCTCACTAAGTTCATAGAGGCGCGTCTGAGGGTCCCGTCTTGGGTGGTCGTAGCGTAGTGCGGACTGCTCTAGTAGCTTTCGGAAGGTGATCATGTACATCTGCATCGCCTCCACATGAAGCCTGCTTGGCTCAAGGGCCTGGAAGTGCTGAAGAACCTCCATGTTGGGCTTCTCCAGGGCGAGTAAGTAGACCTGTACGACCTTCATCGCCTTCACCCCGATGAGGTGATCCGTCGTGGCGTACTCGGTGAGGATTTGCTCGCATAACCCGAAGAGAAGCCTCGCTTGGTGGAGCATAAACCCTTGCGAAAGATGGGAAAGGCAGCCAGAGAGGATGGAAAGCATATAAGGCACCTGACGACGTTCGGCCGACTTCGAGAGAGCAGTAAAGGCGGCCATAAAAAGCGACAACGGCGTAAGTTTTTCTCCCAAAGCCTCAATCGCCGAGGTCAAGCCATCCTGAACTGCGCGTAGGATCAGGCGATCAAAATTCCGGTTTGTCTTTTTATTTCGCCGCCGCTGGATTTCTTCTATTTGAGCCTTTTTTGCCTCCTTTTTTGCCTCCTCAAGTACTCTCTTCTTCTTACACCATACCAGGCGTTTTGCTTCCATAATCTGCTTACGGCTCAGGTTAGAACCTTTGGGACGGCGCAGCTTCATGGAAGCCCTAGCGCCACGATTGGCTTTCAATACAACCATCTTTTCTCTGTTTGTTTTCTTTCCCCCGCCCCTCCTCCCTCCTTTTCCCTTTTCTACTTCGTTATTTATGATCGACGAAGAAACTAAATCTACACTCTCAAAAATAGAAAAAAAAGGAAAACCTTCTAGAATGTGCCACAAGCAAAGAAATCGACTGAAAAAGAGCTCAGCTGAAATAGCATCTTGCTAAACCCTATCTCATCAGTAAAAAAGTTCTCGTTTTCCTTCTCAAAAAAAAAGGAAATCATGCAAAGAAAGCCCCCCTAGGGTGTCTATTCTTTTATGCTTGTTTTCCTATGTGCCCTGTATGGGTGCGCATTTTTTTCCTCGCTTCTTTTTTTTTTCTTAGTATACCCCTATTATTCTAAGTGGAGGTCCTCGACATATGAAGAGTGCTCCCGATGCCCAAACAGCAAGTACAGAACAAGCAATAAAAAACTTAACGACAAATCAAGGAGAAACCCTTTGTTTCCGTCGTGCTAGACATTCACCGCGGTGGTCTTATTCACCAAGTGATGCTACGTATGGCTTAAGGGGGCAATCAACACTATTTCCTCCGATCCGTGAGTTAAGCGCTCAACCAAGTACCCCACGTACGCAGCAAGGCCCTCGCCCCGGTAGGAAACCAATGGGGAAATCTCGACCCAGCGCTTCCTTTCGCGAAGCACAGCGAGGGCTTTTCCAAGATCCCGACGAGCAGAAATCCCCCATGAAGTGGAGTCCACCCCCACGAGCAGCTTTTCTACCCAACGCGTGTGAAGTCGCAGTAAAAGCCGCGCGGCCGTCGTCGGGGTATCGCTCACCTTCACCACCGCCGTCGACGACGACGACGCATCGGCGTTTTTGATCGGCGCGAACTCCACCTCTCGGTCGACTCGCATAATCCTAAAACCGTCATCCTCACGACCGTTCGGACAGCACGCCCTGCAGTAGCGAAACATGTCAAAAATAAAGGCTTCCAGCTTAATACCCATCATCGGGCCGCCCATCGTGGGGATTCGCTTCCGCGCGGCGTGGTAGAGAACCGACGACCTCGCCCGCTCGGCAGCGTAGGCAAGGAAATCGACCGAGCACGCATGGCAGGCGATATTCGTACAGTGAAAGCGTAGCTTCCCGGTAGAGTCATCCCGCTCAGCCGCGCGCGCAGGGCCGAGTTCGGTGTACTCAATCACCCCCCATTCGTTATTAATCTTAGCAAAGACCCCCACCTTCTCCTCAGGATACTCCTTTAAGGTCGTCTTCACAACGATCTGGGCCTTCGTATCGATGGCGTAGCCGTAGAAAAGGGGATCCGCTATCCTCGCGAGCAGGTTATCCACGCTGAATATTTGAACATACCGCACTCCAAGGCGTCGTAGCCGATCCAGAACGGTTTCCTCGAGTGCGACTGAATCATTATTCTCTTCCGGAAGGTGCTCTTGACCGCAGGCTTCGCCGCTTCGGCGTAGAGGAGGGCGAGCAAGGCCCTCATAAACGCCGCCATTGCCGCTCGGCGCGAGGCACATCTGAAAAGGTGACGCCATCAAAATTTTCCTGCTCGCCTCCTCATAACAAGGCAGCATGCTCTGCTCGAAGAACACCACCTGCTCCTCTTTCAGACCAAACCAGCTGTTCTCCTCGAAGAATTTCTGCGTCTCCGCGGAGTTTTCCTCGGAAACCATAATAAGAACCTGAATAAGGGGCTCCCCAGCCGCAGCCGGCCCCTTTTCTTCAACCTCCTTATGCTCGACACCAAAGGCTTTGTCAGAAGCCATGGCCGCCGCCGCGGCAGCGCTTAACGCCTGCACTCGCCGGACTTTCTCGCAGTGGAGCTGAAAGAGCGATTTTTGCTCGCGTAGAAGTCTACAGCGAAGAAGGCCCTTGGGGGAGGAAAGCCCCAGCCGCGTCCCGCTCCCGCCGGCGAGAAGCAGCACCGCAGCCTGCCCTCGCGCAATCCCCGCAAGTCCCAGCCGCTCAAGCCGCCCCAGCTCCCCTTCTTTCTCCCCTTCATTATTCTCCTTTACGTCAAAAACCCGCTCGACGGGCGGGGGCTCGACACCGACTAAAACGTCGTTTTCGTCCTTTGCCTTCCCGTCTGCTAGCCTCGACAGGCTCGCCTGAAGGGCAGCATTAAGACGATGCAGGTCGGGCCCCACGCGGGCGATCTGCCCGCCAAGGACGGCGCGCTCTGCCAGGGAAAGGTGATCGTAGTCGGCGAGGAGGTGCTCCTGCCCGGTGCCGTCAAGCAGCTGAAGAAGATGAGCCTTGTCCATGCCGGTGAATACCGCGACCAGGGGCCTATTCCGTATTTTTTTCCCCTCCTTTTTTTGTGTGTGTCGTTGCTGCTGTTGCTTTGTTTTTTTTGCTTCCTTTTTCTTCAATAGTTGCAAATATTAAAATCTATTCCTCCCCTCTTTTAATGATGAATGTTAGATAAATGCACTAAAATTATGATATATATATATATATATATATATATTGCAGATTTTTTGAAAGAGCAGCGCGGAAGTATTTCTAGACCGTGTAGATTGACAATACCCTCAAATATCATTCCATTAGTGTGTGTGCATGTATGATTATGTGTTGTTATTTTTAGGGACTAAAAAAAAGGCTGAAAAGACATCCCAAAAACAGGGGCCTTTATCGCTATTTCCCCCCCCCCTTTCCCTCCCCCTCAGGCCGCGGCGGGTGGGGCCATCCATCGCGCGTAATCCTCGACCCTCGCGTCCGTCGTGAATCCGCTCTCATCGAGCAAACGCCCCTCGAACGGGCAAAAATCCCCCAGCCGGCGGACCATTCTCCTCACCCCATCGTCCTCCTCTTCCGTATTTGCGTGATATTCGCTAGAGTTTTCCTCGGTGGGCCTTTTCTCCAGGCATCGCCGAAGTTCGGCCCGGACGAAGTCGTCCAGTAGCCTGGCAGCGACGTTGACCTTCTGCCGATGACCTCGCCGGAGCGCCTCGCGGTGAAAATCCAACGCCATCCGATACAGCATACTCCCTAGCTGATAAACAAGCCTCTGCAATTCAACCCGCCTACCTGTATTTTCTTTTTCCCCTTTTCGTTCTTCCTGCTCGTTTTCTCCGTCTTTCGAGGCCGCTGAGGACGGCAAAACGACGTAGAGTAGGCACCCGACGTGGGGGTCCCGCGTAATCTGCGCGAGAAAGTGCGGGAGGGTGGGGAGATAACTGGGCAGGGTGTGAACCCCTTCCACCGGGCGCTCAAGGCTCGCCCCTTCGGCCTCGTCAAAGCCCACGCGAAAGAGGGATTTCGCGGCCGAGTCGTACAATCGAAGGGCCTTTAGGCCGCGCCGCTGAAGACGATCCCGCACCTCGGCGCGAACCGCATTGGGGTTGAGATAGCTCCAGTCCGAAAAGGAAAAAAAACCCTCCTCTGGCTCCCCGCGCAGGAGTCGCTGAAAGCCAATGATATCCTCGCGCTGGTGGCGTTGTTGGAGCCGGCGAAGGTCGCTTGCGCGGCCATCCAACGCGCTCGCAAGGTTATGTGGTATACTTGCTAAATTAAGATGCCGCCTACGCTCCGCGATAAGGCTCGCAAGCGAAAGAGCCTCCATTTCTCGATCACCCCCTCCACCACCCCCACGAAATCTCTTCGAAGAAGAAGCACTTCCAACTCGTCCGGGCCCTGCTGACATTGCCGACTCCTCCGCGTATGGCCGCGTTAAAAAGGCATGCGCGTTCGGAAATTTCACAAACGGGTTCGTCGAAACCATCAAATTCAGCTCCCCAAAGACCAGAATCGTCAACAGGGGCAGGTTCTCCTCACACCGCCAAAGGCGCTCAATCGGGGGGTACTTTATCGGCGCGCGGATTGTAAAAGAAGCCTCGGGGCCCTTCCCAAGGCCCTCTGGAGCCCCCTCAGGGTCTTTTGAAGCTCGACGAAAGGCGCTTTGAAGGCTTGTGCGGACCTCTTTGTCCTCCTTCGGCGGAGGGTTCGAGAAAAGGAGCTCAGCCATGTTCGGCTCCCGACAGCAGCGCAGGACGACATGCCCCTCCACCGCATTCTCGACGTAGTACCGCTTGACGAGATAGAGAAAATACAAAAAATCGTCCTCGGAGGGCGTTGAAGAAGGCGTTTCTGCACTAATGCCTCGTTTTTTATTTGTAGAGCCCACGCTGGGCGTGAACATGGTCCGCTCGACGGCCTCGAAGATATACTGAAAGCTTTTCGGGTAGTTCTTCTCTCGTTCGATAAGAATCGCGCGGTAGAGCAGTGCTTTATCCCACACCTCCGTTGGATCAAACACGCGATCCAGGACTATCTCCTTAAAAAGTTCCACAATATGAAAACGCTTGGCTTTATCAATGTGAATTACGGGAAAATGAGGCTGCCTTTCGAATAGGTCCAAAAGGCCTTGCGTTTTGGCAACCACGTCAAGGGTTCGCTGGGCCTCGCGGCGCTGGGCCTCCCCGACTAGACGACGGCGGGAGTGGGGAGGCCGAAGAAACTGAGAGGGCGGCGGGCCCCCGGAAGCTGCTCGTACTCGTCAATTTCCCCTTTAAAACGACTCTGGCGAGAGGAAAAGGAAGAAGGGCTGGACGATTCGCCGCTCAACACCTTCTCCGCCTTCTTTCGAGCATCGTAGTAACGAACCTTAGACTGGTAGGCACGGTAGAGCCAATCTAAGTAGTCTGAAGAGTAGCCTACTCGCATCGGACCGGGGTTGGTAATCATTCGCATGAATTCCTCTTCATTTTGCGCTCGATGGCCATCCTCGAGGGCCTCGGAGAAGTCGTGAATAGGGTTAAACTGCCCACGCGAGGTAATCGAGCGGGAAAAAGGAGCCCCTCCTACAAAAAAAACACGACGAAACATCATCTCCTCCCTTTTTCTGAGTATAAGAAGAAGTCCCTGATGTGCAATCGATAAATAATAATACTAAATAGCGTTATGTATTAGCCTACAAGAGCATCACTAAGGAAATAAAGCACTAGCGATGACTTTTTTTATTGTTTCCTTTTTGTGTTTCCCTTTTCCCCCTAAGCCTTCACAATATAAATGGGGTGATAAGGAGAGCAATACTGACGAGAAGAGATTCAAAAAAAAAAAACGGCGAATTTCCATGCATACACGCGTAGATGAGTCTCTCTCCCCTCCGCTCCTTTCCAGAAGCCCTGAGTAGTGAAGAATGCACTTTTTGAAAATTTAATATATATACCTATATATCTATATATAGATATAGATATGGCAGCGGAAAGTGCTGTACATGAATCGCAGGTACTTTATACATCAAACACCAAAGGATATATATATATCCTTTAAAAATATCAGACACCTGAAAAAACGACCCCCTTATATCTCGCTGGCATAGTCAAGTGCACAACAATAAGGAGTGAGCCAGCGGCGGCCCTCGTCTAAATTGTTTCCATCGAAACAATACGCTTGCTTTCTCTCCCTTCCTATCCTTTTCCTGCTCCTGCATTCTAACTTTATCTTAAATCATGAAGGCGACGTTGCGGTTGATCGTCCCATCACCGATGTAGATATTCCCATGCTTTCCGGTCCCTGGGACGTGAAAGAAAATGGATCCTGAGAACTGAGCATTTCGGCCAACAACAAGATCATAAAGACGATCGTATTGCAGACGCCACAAATCTCCGGGAATATCATCCGCAATACTCGAAAACGCCGCATCGATGCTGATATTCTCAAACATCTCCTCTAGCGGCATCTTCCCGGGCTGCATGTTGACAAGCCGACGATAGGGATTCGGTGCCCGAATATGGTAATAATTCCTCAACGCCAAGGCCCCGTCTAAGGTTCGAGGAAGCCCCTCGAAGGCGGGGTTTAATTTAATTTCTGGGTGGAGACCGTCGTGGCGCTCACTGTGGAAAAAAGCCCCGCGCGGGGCTACCCGACAGTGGTAATCATGTTCCTCCACAAAGAGCGCCAGCCGCAAGGACTCCTTATAACTTCTCGAGACACCACCACCACTATCCTCATTCGACGAGGAGCCGCTCTCGTTGAGGAAGGTCACGCGGTATTCATAGGCCGGATCCCCCATAAAAGTCCCTCGGATCTCCCTTAGCAAGCGGTACTTAAACGCCTCTTGTTCCATAGGGGTACTTCCGATATGGGAGACCCCGCTCAGCAAGGACGAAGTGGTGCCGATAAGGGTGAAAGTGAGGCCCTCGTCGATGCTGTAGAAGAGCTCGGGCTCGGCGACGAGGTCGTCGTCGAAGGCCTGGGCGAGGATGTAGTTGGCCTTATGGCCGAAGACCTTCCCCCAGACCCGCAGGCGGCGCCGCTTGGTCTGGGTCGCAAGCAACGGCAGCGAAGTCGAGAGCGCGACCCGCTCGTTCAGCGAGAAGAGGTAGCCCGTCGGGTGCGTGTACGGAAAGACCTCGGCCATGTCGATCTCTTTAACACAACCGAAACAAATAAAGCCAGAGGATTCTTGAGAAGGAAAAAAAAAAAGAAAAAAGAAAATGTGTGAAGCAGAAGGTGTGTCACAGAGGGGGGAATGCGTGGCAAAAAATGTGTGCCAAAGAGGGAGAACGGGGGAAGATAAGAGGAAAGGAAGGGAATGGGAAGGGAATGTACGTGAGTTAATCTATCGATAGATACAAAACTTATAGGCACCCGTGCGTGTCGGTGGTTGTCGTGGGTGATCCGAAACCCAGAGCAGACCCCTAAAAGAGAGCGAGAAAAGAAAAGGGGACGGTATATCTATATAACACAATATATCTTTTAACGAGATTTTTTAAAAAGCAAACGGAAAGAGGAAAAGGGAAGGAATGAAAAATTAAACTCTCAGAAGAGAAAGGAGATGGAAAAAAGTCGTTGGTCGAACACCCTACTCCCACCACATTTAGGTAGTAAGAATGTTCATCGACATCTATATCATTCCAACAAAGCTCAAGGATTAGTCTTTTTTACCATAAACCCTAAGCAACGACAGCTTCTCTCCAATAGCGTAATAAACTAACAGGAAAAAGTAAGAAAAGTCAGCATCGTCCTAGAGGTATTCGGCATAGGCCTAACAAGAAAAAAATGCATCGAAACGACAGCGTACTCCTTTGAGATATCCTTCAAGCAAGTCAACCTCTGGAGGAGGAATCCAACAGCAGGAGAATCCACGGGTAAAAACTAAAAGATGGAGTTACTGATTTTCGGATTCGAAAACGAAGTCCACCTTGCTGAGCTAAAAATAATCCTTACACCCCCCTCTTTCATAAAGGAAATTTTAAAAGGGGGCCGGAATATGTGTGTGTGTGATCTTTGTCTATTCGGGCAGCGACTCGAAATCATAAAAACGTTGGGTTTCAAGAATAACCTATCACGTAGAATGCCCATCGCGGATGCCCTTTCGCGAGATAACAAAACATGTCTCACCATAGGGCCGCGTTGGGGATTTTAGCAGACGCGCCACTCGATGCAGGACAGGCGCTGGCACAGCTCCACCCCCTCCTCTTTCTACTCCATGCGACGAATAATGTAAGACCATATCCTCCGGGCAAAGCCTAAAACGCATCGATGACGACGACGCAGACGAGAAAGAATTATTTATTTCGCCCCCTCCGCCTTTCTTACCCTCTTTGGTGGTCACACCAGAGCTCTGGAAGGGGAGATCGTAGTGGTGGTGACTAAGCAGAATCCGCGTTGTGGGCTGGCAACCCCAAGCATCCCCCAAGGAAGGAATCAGAACGCTCTGAAAAGCATTACCAACACCACTGGTACCACTATTATTTTCTTCCAAAGAAGTCGTTCTTGATGCGCTTTTCACGCGTATTGTCCGGCTCGTGAGGTGGTTGCTAACAACCACCGCGAGGCGGTATCGCGCGGCGTACGCATTGAGCCTCTCTCCACAGGTGAAAACCAAACGCGCGCGCTGCCAGGGAAGAAGACCGATCCCCTCCCCTGGGTGCATGCTTTTATTCCGAAGAATTTCGCGCGCGACACTCTCCTCCTTTTCATCCTCCTCTTCTTCCAAGGCTGTTAACTCCGCCCCGCGAAAAGGCGAGGCGATGGAGTCGATAAGAATCATTGAAATTTTCTCCTCACGGACCCACCTCGGAAGGGAGTAAATCACTGCCATAAAGGTGGTAGCGTCGACCACGTGTAAGTAATACACACGATCGAGTACCTTGGAAAGCGTAAAATCCTCCCCCACCCCGCGCAACCGCCGAGCGTCATCAGCAAATGTGCTAGACAAACGCCCCCGTGAGGGAGCTTTTGGCGGCCCCTCCGAAGAAGAAGGCCCGGGCACGAAGGAATTGGGACAAAAAGCACTATCATATCGTCGTAAAGACCCCTCGGAGGAGGAGGTTGAAAAATGAATGGGAGGAGTCGGACTCCCGCTCCTACTTCTCTTCCTTTTCTTGTCCGGCTTCTTTTCCTGCGCATTCGCGTTCGGCTCGTTTGCTGGGAGCTTCCTAGGGTATCCACTTCCCCCGTCCTCGCGCTCGGTGGCAGTAGAAAAAGGGGAGGTCGGCATCGCAGAGACGACCCCTCGCACGAGCGCAACTGCCGCCCGCGCGATCTCGCAAAGCCGATCCCGCACAAAGCCGCCCTCGGTGTCGAGGAATAGGCAACGGCCGCCGAGGCCACCCAGCTCGCGCGGAAGCACCGCGCTGACGGCGAGCTGCAGTAGGAGTTGGGTCTTGCCGGCGCCTGGCGGGCCGCTCAGCTCTGTCAGCGTGCCCACGGCGACGCCCCCGCCGAGCAGCGCGTCCAGCCGGGAGCTGAAGGTCGTCACGTGGCGCGGCGCAGACGACGACGACGACGGCGGCGGCGGCGTCCCCTCACGGAGGATCTCCGCCAAGGTGCGAATCCGCGGTGTTGTGGCAGGGAAAACACCGCCGTCGTGTTCGTCCTCGGCTTCCTCCTCCGCTTCATCATGGTCATTGACATTGGCATAGCCATTGTCCTGGTCCTCCCCTGACGTCCGGCTAGGATGGGACTTGACGCGTGACGGACTCGTGCGTGTCCTGCCTGGGGCATCGCCGGCCGCCCTAACGCCCTCCGGGCCTTGAAAGGACTGTTCGCGTGGCCGACCGTTTAAATAGCTCAAGGTGCTAAAAATGAGATCTGCGCGTTCAGCCTGCGTTAAAAGGGCTAAACGGGATCCTAGCTCACTCCCATTGTTAGAGACAGGTGTCGATGGGTTTCCTTTGGGACCTATTGCCTTGGTTTCAATTTTCGATAAGGCGTTTGCCAAATCGACCTCACTCTTAGATTTGGAAAGCCAAGAAAGAAGTTCCTCGACGTAGATGATGCCGGCGTTCTGCAATTTTGATTTTATAGAGGGACGCAAAAAATCACAGGTTTCAATTAACATCTCATGACAAAGAGAAGTAAAATGAAAAAGCGAATCCTTCACCGCCCTAGAAAAAAAAAGGTGTATGCGAGGATGCTTTCGATTGACGTGCCTTCTACACTCCACACACTATCTGAGTGTCTTGTATCCTAAAATCCAATCACAACGAAAAAGAAAAGATAAAGAAAACAAGGTAAGTCTTAGGCGGTGGGACAAGACTCATGAAAACACGATCACGCAAATACGTATAACGTCTAAATGAATTACTCACTCTGGGATAAGCTGTGTATTTCCATGGGAATAAAAAGAATTCGCAAGCAGTTCCATCTCTTCATAAGACTAAGCAACTTAACAACTAAAAGCGGAGGATACTATTGATTTTGGCAGCGGCCAAGGCCCTTCCTTCGAGCGAAGGCTGCTCAGCTGAATTAGAGAGCAAATGCGCATTGGATTGAGCAATAAATTGGTTTTCTTCCAATTGTCCGACTGCTTAATTTCACATAACTCCTTTCCTCTCACTACACAGGAAGAGCTTTCGGCATTTATATCAAACAGAAAGGCTACACAATCGGTTAGAAAGGTCAAACTCGAGCGACTACTATTATCCCCAGAAGGGGGAAATATCCGTGGAGAGGATCGGGCGAAAAGACTTGTCAAGGCCATCTGCAATACACTGGCGGCGTATTAAATGCTCCGCGAGCGCGTGGTAAAGAAGCTGGAGCCCAAACCAGGCAAAAGCCGAAATCGAGAAAGAAAAGCGAGGACTTTCCCCCATAAGCGCACTAGAATCCCGATTAAAACAATCCGATTTGATATAAACACCTAACGGTGAGCAGAATTTTAAGGCCACGGTGCGGAGGAAGAGGTGGTTGAGGGCAACGTGGTCCTCGGCCGCAGCCAACTCTGCCACCAAGGCTGCTCGCCGCGCGAAAACACACACTTCCTCTTTCCCTTCAATTTCTTCATTTTCCTCTACCTTTATCTCAACTTTTTCGTCTGATTTTCCCTCCCCTTCTAAAGATTCCAAAGGTGCAATAACCAGTTCATCTACAGACTTTTTTATATCGTCGGGCTCGGCTAAAAAGGCCCCCCACCAGCGGCGAATCGCCCCGGCCGCCGCCGCCTCATCGTGCGCGAGAGCGGTGTAGAGCAGGACCGCGGCATGGACAAACATACCATCCCAGTTTTCCTCCTTTTCCTCCTCTTTTTCTGTTACATTCTCCACTTTCCCCCCGCTACAGTCAAAGAAATCTCTCAACTCCACCCCTCCCCCTCTTCCTTCAGACTGCCGCTTTACATACGAACTGAAAACACCATATGTTAAAGCGCCAAAACCGCTATAAAGGCCTGAAGACATCACGAAAACTCGGTCTTTTCCTTTTCCTCCTGCACTTTCGGGGTTTCCGACAGACGATAATGACTTCTTGTGATAGCTTGGCAAGGCAAAATACAGCTCCCCGGCAAAGGCAAGGCTACCGGAGAGAAGCTCCATATCCACCAGAAGAATTGCTAAAAAGATCGCCCACAGCCAAACTCGGCGAGCTAAATAAAAAGCCTCCAAATACTGGTTTTTTAAACAATTCGTTCGGCAAATATTATGACTAAAGGAAGAAAGCGAGATAAATAGCTCTACAGACTCTGAATGCCTTCCTCCCTTGCGTAGAGAGGGCGAACTATTTTGTGATAAAATCGCTTCTTTTTCTTTAGTGTGCAGCAAGGTGCTCAGATGGTGGAGGAGCTCCTGCTTAATAGCCTTGATTTGAGTGGATAAACGCTCCGCTAGCTCACAGCCCTTTCGTTCTAAAGCTCCTTTTTGGATATCATTTGCATTCAGTAGAGCTGATTTCAAGAAAGATTTCCACTGCATTTTGACATCTTGAAAGGAAAGATCCAGGACGCGAACGGGGCGAATATCCTTCGGCATTGTCCGAGTGTAGGGGCGTCTTAGAACGGCCGTATCCACTGAAATGGAGCCGTTCATATGTATAACTATACCAATATGTATATTTTATTTAAACAATTATTGATTTAATTACTTCAAAGTCTTGAAATCAGAAAAATTCATATATTAAAAACAAGATAAGCTTCTATACATCCTCTGCCTTGGACACCTAAGGTCACATCTTAATGGGGGAAAGAAGAAGAGAAGCTCAGGCAAATAATGGATTTAAAAAAAAAAAAAAGAATTCTACCTCATGCATTTTTATAACACGTACACAATAATGCCTTGTGTGACGGGAAAGCAATATCACCTAAGCTAGTAACGTCCAATATGTATTTTCTTGTTTGCCTCTTCAGAAGGATGTACTATAACACATGTAAATACACAACCCCAAGTAAATGCCAAACAGGTATTCAGAATAGAGAGAAGCAAAAAAAAATAATTCTGGTATTGTGTACAGAAACACTACATCTACTAAGATTACATAGAAATAGATCAAAGGGAGGGAGGGGGGGGAGAGAAGGTCTAAACGTTCCATAATAATCCTATACAATTAGAATAACGAAATGAGCTGATGTACCTGATTTAGTCTACGCTGAAAAAGCCCTATGAACATGTTTGAATTTTGAAAAGGCTCATCAAAGCGAGGCAGAACTCGTCAAAGTACAGCCGACCTTTTTCGCGGAAATCATACCGTGAAATTACGTCTTCCGAACGACTCCGTGCCTCCTCCTCGCGCGCGCTTTGCTTAAACTCATCGTGTTTGTGGATCATTTGCCGAAAAGCGCTATCTGCAGGCAAGGAATTCACGGCATCTGAGGAAGAGCCTCCTTCTTCGGCCCTTCTGTCCGCGGCAGATTTCGAACAGCCTGTGGGAGGAGATTTGCCCCCAAAGGTTTCCGCCGAAAGCAGCAGCGCCGTAAGCTCCGAAGAAGTGACATAGGTATCATCTTCCGTGATGATCTTTTTTCCTTTGCGCCTCGGGGAGACGTGAATGAGCGAATCAAATATCTCCCTCGCGACCTGCTCATCCATCACGCCTTTGGGATCAAAAAGCTTCGAAATTACACACGGTGTGCAGCCCGTCGACCAACTCGAGGGATTCTTCTTCAGCTTCCCCAGCTTCTCCATAAGCACGGACGAGCGATCAGCCAAAATAACATCGGAAGAGTAAATATACTGCGAATTAGGAAAAGGAGCTCGCTTATTCGCAGGGGCCACCGCTGCGCCTTTTCCCTCTTGTGTGGAGGAGGAAGGGGAAGCCCCTTGCCCGTCCTGCGGGGCTGCCGCCGACGAGGAAGAATTTTCGCCTTTTTCCCCCTCTTCTCCTTTTTCCTGAGAGGCGAGGGCGTCGCGAAACGCGTCCCGCTCCTCGACCATCTGCTTCGCGATCTCGGCTGAGATCCTCTGTGAGGCCTCGGCGTCCTTCTTGACTCCGTCAACCATCACGCGCTGCTGCTTAAGCTCGTGGAGGGTATGAGCCCATCCCTCCAAAGCGGGCTCCACGGCCTCGACGACGGTGCCGCGACACAGCGTAGCCGAGGACGTGGCGGCCCAACCGCAGTAGCTCGACTCGAACGCGTTGTACGCCCGCTGCAGCTCGGTGTCGAGGCCGTTGGGGCCGCCGGTCGCGATGATGGACTCGTCCAAGATTGTCTGCTCGATGCCCGCCAGTACACGGTCGAGAAAGCGATGCCACACCGCCGCGACGTGCCGCGCGGCAACGTCGCGCTCCTCGTCGGCGGTGAGCCCAACCGGGTCATGCAGCGACATCCCGGCGGCGTCGATGTGGCCCTCCCCAAAGGTGCGCCAATGATCGATCAAATCGCCCGCCCGCTCCGCGCGCAGCTGCGAGATGTTATGGACGGCCACCAAACACTGATGCGGGTTCCGCGTCGACGCGATGGCCCGGTAGGTCGTCCAGGAAGCCCCCAAGTACTGCATCCCGAGCATCCCAAAGGGCGAGCGGTTGGCCTCCGCGGGCGAGCATGGCAGGTACTCCAACACAACCTCGACCATCACCCCATCCTGCGACGATGACACGAGCCGCTCGCGAAGGATGAGATCGACTTGCGCGTGTGACGCAGTGGAGATGGTGGTGAGGGGAGGGGGGTAGGGGCTTTCTTCACTGTGTGATGAGGCTCCAAAGGGCATAGGACGGAACGCCGAATGCAGCCCATTGTCGTAGGCGGAAGCCCGTTCTCGACGAGGCAACAAGAAATCGCACGGTTGAGGCCGTATTTTCGGATTTCAAGGATATTCCGCAGCTTGGGGGCGACCACGGCAAGAGGGACGCCTAGCACGGTGGAGAAGAAGGTCTCCACCGTGCGCGGGGAGGCATCGGAATCCATTGCACGCTTCTTTCTTTTTGTTTTCTTTTTTTTCCTTTATATAGAGAGAGAGGGAAGGAGCTGGCTAACCAAAAAAAAAAAAGGGTAAAACTTAAAAACCTTGCGCAATACTGTTACGAACCCTTATTCAAGAGATATTGTGTAAAAGTAAAGGGAAGCAGTAAATGAAAACGTCTGCATACTCGCGCGCTCGTGCTTCTTTTCAGCTCATCGGGATATTAAATTAAGATGATCCTTGTAAGGAAAGATTTTACACTCTTCGTACAGGCTATAGTAATTTTTCCTTCGAGGCTTCTTTTAGGCGCACATGTGTGTTTGTGTCGTTCCACTCACCCAGCAAAATAGAAATCGTTTTCATTTTACTATGGGACCAGTACATAAGATAGAATATTTGAACTGCTCGTTGTTGTTGTTGTTGTTCCTACCCCTATGCAAGCTCTACATAATGGAAGTGCTTCTTGAAAGGCGACCCTCCGAAATCTTACAAATATGGACGCGAAATAATAAAGGCATGAAATGAGGTAATGGGAGCTGGAAGCACCCCACAGGAGTGGGAGGGGGAAGGGGGGGGGAGAGACATGCAGCTATTGCGGATTTAATTTACTTTTGAAAGATGCAATATAGACTAAACCATATTTCTTTCCTCGTTGGTTGCTTTTTCGCTAGCTTGTTAAGGTGGAGTTGGATACAAATACGCTATTGTTTCCCAGAAGAATCCCTATCGGGGAGTACTTTGTGCAAACCTTGCGAATACGCTCCAACGCGAGAGCCGGATCCCCGCGCTGGAGCAGAGAAACCGCCCTTACATACCACAAAAGTAAGACAAGTCCGGAGGTCGCCGCACTAACGGAATTCACGTTTAGAACCCCTTCCGAATCTGACATTTTTAACCACGAACCACGGCCTTTTTGTTGTGGCTCTTTCGCATTTTCTGCCACAGTGCTCTGAATGAGTAATCTCATTAATACACGCACGAAGCGATACGCTAGGTAATTCCATGCGGCGCAAATACACGTAGCCTCTTTCAGCGGATCCGTCGTTTTCTCGAGCTCATCAAGAGCTCCTTTGAAGGTAATAAACCGATGAATCGTGGGAAGGGTATGGAGTACGCAGATACCCATATTCATCCCAAGCTGCATGGTCAACAACACGTTAATATCCCCATTTAAAATAAGCTGCATTCCCGCGTGTTTTTTGAACTCGCCCAAAGGTGTAAATATCGTCCGATTCTTTGGCGTGGTGATGAGAAAAATCGAGAGCGCGGCGGAGAGAATCTGTGCGCTGACGAGGTAGCTCACCATACCGCGCGTGAGAAAAAGCGGAAGGCATAGGCCAAGCATCGTAAACATGGAAAAAAGGACGAAAACAAGCAGACTATCTTGCGCAACCCACACCAAAGGGCCCATTGAATACCCCACCGAGAGCCAACACAAGTAAAAGCAAAGCACTCGACTGGCAGGGAGGACTATATTTCGCGGAACGGCTAACAAAACCACCGCGGAAAGGACTGTGGTGGCGATCGGGAGAGGAATTGGGAGATGCGGAAAGACCCAGAAGAGCACAGCCCCCGCCGCAGCGGTGATCATTCCGGAGGCTGCTAAACCGTAAACCCGCATGAGATAACGTCGAGTGAACGCAAAACTCCGGGTATTGCCAATCGGCTCCGTACGTGCCTTTACAGCCTCCACTGCGGCCTCCAAAGCGATGTTCACGCGGCGTTGTAGAAGGCGACGGAAAACCCCTACCCGATAGCATAACGCGAGCGTGTAAACCCCCAACACGACAACGGAGCCTCCCCGAAGAATCTGCAGAACTTTAACCGCATGCGCCTCCTCTCCTATTCCCCCTCCTTTTGCTCCTATTTTCCCCCCTTCTCCACTGCTCAGCGTAGGAAAAAAACGAATACGCACGCCAATCGGCATTGAAGAAGCATCTAACTCAAACATTCGGCCCTGTCTACGTATTGGGAAAAAATGCGCGTTTATCGCCTTTTTTGAGTACAACTTGTTTCAAAAAAAAAAAGAAATTATAGAGAGGGAAAAAAAATACTACTAAACATTGGTAAGCGAGTTCGAAGTTCTAGTAGACTCTCTCCATTTCTCATAGTATAGTGAAAAATAGAAAATACCACATGCCCAAACATTTTAACATGGTTTACAAAAATATTTAAACAACGGCCCGTCATCTTTTCCTTACTTGTTATATAAAACCGTATCCATTATATTCTCACGAATCGGCATGCGTGTATATAATGTCTATAAGAAAATGGACGTTGAAATTGCAGATACAGCTAAAGATATTCATAACACCGAAAGGGGCCTATAAGAGATGCTATAGAATGAACTGAACGAGGAAGAAAAAAAAACCCACAGAAGTATTGTAAATTTAAAAATCAAATACATTTTTCTACCCTCCTCCATATTTGTATAAGTACACTGAGTGGCTACAGCAAACATGGCACTCAAAAACTATAAAGAACGTATATAAAAATAACAATAAATAAATAAAAAAATTAAACACCACTGTCTGTGAAGGGTGGAAACTATTCAATTTGGAAAAAAAGGAAATAGTACACCTCCAGTTATGGAAATAGAAAACCAATTTTAGTGAAATTCGTGTATTTTTTCGAGCATCTTTTTTCTCGTGATGTTTTCATGTATATTTTGATGTGTACAATTTTTTATAAGACACGCTTGCTATATTTCTCTTTTTTTTTCGAAGATTGTTCGCTTTCAAATACATCTTTCCAACTTTTATATTACTACAACACCTCGCTCCCTTCCCCCTCCCCCCATCTCCCCTTTCCTCCAGTTTCGGTCTTTTCATTGTCGTCCAGGCCGCACCGCGGATGGCGAAGGCGAGTTCTCCGTCTCCCTCGGGGGCCTCTGATTAATTGTCGGCCTTGGCAGAACGGCGGCCGCAGAGTTCGGTAAAGTATAAGCCCCATGACGCGGCTTTGCTTTGGAATTTCCTCTGCTCAAAGAAATGCTCGGCGAGAGCTCCAGAAAAGGTTGAGGGCTGCTTCCCTCTCCCCTCGGGGTAACCAGGAACTCCTCCACTTGCTCAAAAATAGGAGCAATAAAGGGTCGTAGGGAGGTGCTATTTCGGTTTACAGTGGACTCCCGCTGAATACTAATCGCGCGGCGCTTGGCAGGCGCGCAAAGAGGTGGAATTGGGTCCGCGGTGGCGTCCACAAAGGGCTTTGGGGTGACCCCAGTGCAGATCTCGTGCACCGCCTGATCCTTTAGAGCCTCTGCGAGCGTATAAAGATCCTTCAGAACCGGCTTAGGGATGGCCACTCTCGACAACACCGCAGAGACCAAAAGGCCGATGCTGCTGAAGTTAATGGGAAATTCGTAGAGCGCAAAAGGCGACTCGGGATCGTAGTCGTCTGGGACGAGCTGTGGGCTCTTCAGGCGGAGATTGGTCTGAAGACGAATCAACTCCATCGCGGACGGAGGCAGTAATCCCACGGCAGTGTCATTGATCGAAGAAATCACCTTCGGATCATTCGGTGCTCGCGAGCTAATAAAAATAGCCTCATACCACCGAAGCTGATCGCACTCTTCGACACGGCAGGCGAAGCATGGCAGCAACCCTTTTGCCTCCACCTCCTGCAGGGCTCGGAGAACGCGCTGGGCGTAGTGATAGCGCACGATCGTGCTCATGGACGGATCCCCCTTGTAGGTCTCCACGCACTCCTCGCAAAGCGTCCGAAGCGAGCGAGCCCCCGGCCACGCCTCGTCTTTGCTACTCCCACTCATCCCCACCTCGCCTTTGTCGATCGTGCCTTCATGATGGGGGGCGGAGTTCCCACCCCCATTCGGGGCCGCCCCGACAAGCGGATGATGACCCTCGCCATCTAGGCGGTAGCTCATGTAGAGCATCGGCGGCAACGAGCTCTGGGACGAGACGAAGCGCGGCAGGCTGACTTGCTCCAGACGCAAAAACCCAACCGCGCGCGCGGCCACAGCACTGTCGCCGACGCCGGCGAACGGCGCGTTCAGCAGCCCGGCGTGCGCCGCGGCGGCGGGGTCGGCCTGGAACCACAGCGCGTCGAGCACAGCGCCCCACCGGCACAGCTCCACCGCCGACGTCGCGAAGCGCGCCTCGCGGCGGAGGTCGGCCCCGGCGCGGCTGTCGTGCAGGACGACGCGGACGTCGACCCAGCGCGGGCTCGACGCCGGCGCACGGCCCTGCAGCAGCAGTAGCAACTCCCGCACGCACACGATGAGGGCCGCGGCGTAGGGCACGACAGTCGCGCCTTGGTCCCCCCCTTGCCGCCCCAGCCGCGCGATGAGGCCTTCCTCGACAGCGGGGAGCCGCTCCAGCAGCCCGCTCGGCTCCCATGCCCGCCGCACGAGCTGGAAGAGTGTGAAGCGGAGCGCCACGATCTGCCAAAGCCGCGCGAGTGGAAGCCGCGTGAGCGGGCGCTGCGAAACCTCCGCACCACGCAAAAGACCCCCAGCGGCCGTAGGGTTCGGGTCCGCGGTGGGGTTCTGCTGCTCCTCACGAATAGCACACTGCGCGAGATCGTCGACGTGATCAAGGAGGAGACACAAGGCATCGACGACGACGCCCGTCGACATCTCCCTGGCAAACATCGGGGTTTCTGCCCCGTAGTTGGATTCCACCATGCCGGTGTTTTTGCCCTCGCGGGATTCCGTCATAGGGATCCGCGGAGAAACATTCAGCGCGGAGGAAGAGAAAGGAGGGGGCACCGCGCCCGGCCTCAGGGATCGGGAGGCAGGCGTCGGCATTGTCGACTGCTTTTTTATGACATCAGGGGTAGACGCGTCAACATTGTCCACCCCATGCCTTAACAGAGCGTGGGCGGAAATAGACGAGGGAAAGTTGAAAGGGCTGTTGTACGTCTTCCCCTTCCCCGGTGCGGATCCTCCCAAATCCGCGAGATAGTCCCCGCTTGAGTGCGCGCCGGTATCCTCTTCCTCCTCTCCTCCGGCGCCGGGAGGGGAGGCTCGCTGCTGACGGAGATACCACTTCACTGTTGGGGGTATGAAATGAGTGTGCTTCTGGGAGCTGCCGCGGTTCGCTTCGACGCCGACATAATTAGCAGAAAATATCGGCCAGGGCAACCCACTGCGCTCCATTAGCTGCCGCATCAACTCATTACGATCGCTAAAGCCGTAAATCTGTAGCCACTCCTTGAACTTGTCCTGAAAAACTTGCACGATAGCCATCTGATCGGCCATGAGCTTCATATCACTGAGTATGCAACCGTAAATTGCAATTTGCGCAGTCCGACTCCGCTGCTTCTCCTCCTCTGAAACGTCAAAGTGAATATTGTTCATCTTGCGCTCCTGAATAGTTTTCATGAGGTTCGAGATCACCTCATGTTCTGCTTGCAGTGCGTTTAGAGCACACCTGGTCGTTTCCTCGATGCTTTTCTGAGAATCAAAAGATTGTAGCGAGAGCGTCGTCTTACCTTCAAAGAGGGCCACATCCATTGTTGGGCGTATTCCAGAAGAAGGAAGGGCCTCCTCCTCCGCTCCCGGAGAGGAGTCGTGAAGGGCGGCGGTGCGGCCCTGTGAAAACCGCTGGACCAGCAGCGCATGGCTGAGCAAGAGCAGCCAGTGCTCAGACTCGTTAAAGAACTCCTGGTACATGTACTTCTCCTCCGAGGAAAGATAACAGCTCGTGGCGGCCGTAATCGCCTTCACGGGAAGGCGCTCACGGTAGGTCAGACTCGTCGAGTGCATTCGACGCTGCTCGAGGGCGACAGCGCTTTTCCGGTCCGTTTCGAGGATATTCGCAGCCTCGCTGAAGCTAAACTTTGCCAAGCACGCGTCCATGTCGACCGTGGTGATTGGGAGGCGCTCACCTGTTTCCGTGAGCACATACTCTAGCTCATCCTTGGCATTCCAGAGGCAGCTGATGGAGTGCGATAGTACCCATCGATGGAAGGCCTCCAACGAACTCATCTCCCACGCGAGCTCGGCAAACTCACGACTCTCGCTAAGGAATTCAATAACCGCCTCCTGGTGTTGGCTCGTCACCTCTGAAGAATCTTTGACTGGTATATACCCCTTCCTCTCTAGGTACGCCGCGAGCCCTTTTTGGATCCCCATCACGTGCCTTCTCATGATGTCGACATCCTGCTTGACATCGTAGCGCGCTGTGGGTGGAATGTACGACAGGGGGCCTCCTCACAAACTAAAAAGGGGTAGTTTGTGGCCTTCAGCAAGGTCAGCGTAGGCTTATCCACAGTACGGCGGGCCTTAAGGATGGGTATAGGATCATCCTCAAAGGAGCCGCAGGACGCATCTCTTTTTTCCACGATATACGCGTCGTGCAGCGATTTGCGTAAGTTCTGGAGCTCCCCCACCTCTTTTTTGAACATTATCCTGTAAAATGAGTGCCATCAAGGCAATAAATCCAAACGATTATATATTTTGAATTTATATGAATATTTTTATCTTCGTGTATGTCTGTGTATGAGGCAGAAGGTGTATATGTGCATATATTTCTGTACAAATGCTGCCGACTACTCCACTACTTTTTTTGGAGAAGCTATACAAGTATAATCACACCAATGATATACTTTAAGGTAGTAAATTGTGAGGAAGAGTGAAATGAAATGTTCTGAATGGTAAACTCTGACACAGATGAGTTGCTAATTATTTATTATTACCATCAAAGTACTCGTAGCCTTGAAAAGTCTTTTAATGCTCACAAAACATTAATACCCACGTACACATCAAAATTAGGTGGAAAATGTAGACAAATACAAGCCACTAATGGTAAATGGAAAGTACAACCAACACACACGAAAAAAAAAGCTTGCTTGTTAATAAAATAAAATGAAAGTGCTCAGTAAAAACAAGCTACAATTCATGTGTATTTTAGTTCGGCAATTGTCTAGGCCCATAAAAGGAAAAAGACAAACCATCTCATGCAGACCACTAGTTTAACCAGTAAGTACTTGTTAAGAAAAAGGGAGATTAAGTTGTGCTTTAATGCTATTTCTAGGTCCCTCTGTGGACACCACCACCACCCCGACCCCCTGCTCGTCGGCGGCGTCCACCTGCCCCTCCGCTCCGGTGGGGCCGTCGAGAGTGAGAAGACGTCTGCTTTTCGAACTGCGAACCTGTAATACTCGAATCCACATCTAAAATACCTTGGTTTTCTTGAGAATATAAGCCAGATAGATGACAAGCGGGGGGCGGGTAGTAGGGCTCATTACTAGGGTTTGCAAAACCGAGCATAGGCACATGAACACTAGAGGGGAGGTACGAGGACGAAAAAGGATCCTGCATCGATGACGGCGCCGCATTGGGGTCCCCGTCAGGGATGGAAAAAATACCCCCATCCAATTTATGCGTTCCCATGGCAACCCCGCCGCTGTTTGGTGGGTACATACCCTCATTGGGAGTAAAGGACGGAAAGTCGTTTGCATTGGCGGGGTATGCGAACGAAAATGGTCCCTGTGGCAAAGGAGGTGATAGAAATGACACCTTAGGCGGCGAGGGCGGTGGTAATGGCCGCCAGAATTGCTGGTAGGGCGGCTGGCGATGCGGGGTCTGAGGACCCCGCCTCGACTGGGCTTGCTGGAATAAAGCCGACCTAAGAATTAAAGCGTCAGCGGAAGCAGTATGAGTATGGTGGTGCGCACCAGTCGGCAGTCTTCCCGCCGCATTTCCCCGCACAGATGACAAGTGTTCCTGTGAAAACGGGGAGCAACTCCTTCTCTCTGTACTTGGCATCGTGTTAGGGAACGCATTTGCTGATGCGGAGAAGCTGTCAGATGTGGCCAATGCCTCAGGTCGGGTGACAGAAGTTGGTGGACGCTTCACACCGCGATGATCGCTAGACTCGAAGGATTCTGAAGAATGCATAGGTGACGTGTGTGGTCCATTCGAAAATCCCGCCGTATTCGAAAATGATGTTGGCTTCGAGGGGTCTGAAGCACATTTTTGAAGAGTGGTATCGACTGAAGGGATAGATTCGGGCAACGGCCTTGAGGTTTTCGGTGACAGTTGCTGTGGCTCATGGGGAGCCACCTTCGGTGGAATTTTCCGATGCTGCTGTTGTCTTAGCTCATTCAGAAAGGCCTCTACGCTGCCCCTCGCATTCACAAGCGATGTCGGACTCAAAACCATCCAAGTGAAGCGCGGTCTCCAGTAAATCCTATAGCGCTACTCGCATCCCCTCAATAAACTCGTCCGAAGTCTAAGTGCTAATGCTTTTTCAGAATTATCAATGTCAACGCCAGTACCAGAGCCAGATTCTGTAGCTTCAAAAGATGAGGCCACCAATAGTGGTGTCGCCTTAGATGACTTCTCGAGGGTATCCGCAGAAGAAAGGTAGTCGTGGTAAAGGAGTGTGATGATGGGTTTCACAACTTTCTGCAGTACTCCCAAGACCATTCGATTCTTGCCGGGTACGCTGTTTTCGGCATCCGTAAAATGTGAAATTTTCATTAGGCACTCGCGGTCCGTGCGGGCTATGAAATCCGCACACTGTTTTGTCATATCCTGCCACTTCAAGGAGGCATCGGCAACGCTGCCCATGGGGGGATGGGTAGCCGAGGCCGGCATCTTTTTTAGCAGCATAAGGCCTTCCGCTGGGAGACTGGTCAGTTGCGAGCTCGTGATGTCGGGACGTGGGCCGGCGGAAGTGACGGGGTTGGCACCGATTCTACCACCAGCTATGCCATCGCCACCTAGATCCACAGGTCGCGGCATCCCCGTGGAGTGCTCAGTCCCCAGGAGCGTCTGGAGTGTATTCATTGTCAGCGCCAAGGTTTTCTCGCCTACACCGCTGCCACCGGGTCCTGTCTCTGTCATCCCAGTCGGCCAATAAACGACACTAGCCGCTCGATACGACCCCTTCATGCCCGCTTTCGCTTCATTGTCTTCGGCATCCAAGCGTTTCTGTAAATTGGCAAGGAATGTTTCCATGGCAGCCGAGGAAGAGGACACATCCATGCTGCTGTGAGTAGCTTCCTTTGGCTCTACGACCGGCAAGGACCGACGCCAGCTAAGCTGCCACACCTTCTCCGAGTAAGGGTTCATTAAGTACGAATACCGAAAGCCCCTTTCGATGTCTTCGCTAGTTCGCCAGATCGTAATAAGTGGCTCCATCTCTGAAAAAGCAAATTGGAAGCGTAGCCTATCCTTCGCCTGCTCCTCCCTCACTTTATCGTTGACATTCTTAGGTGGCTCTGCCTCGCCTGCATCGCGATCCTCTGCGCACTCGGAGGCCTTTTCTGAAGACGGAAGCGATGATTTAACCGAGTGCTCTGCGCCATCGAGGGTCTCTTTCGCACCTTCACTGGAGTTATTTATATTAAAATCTATGTACACCCAACGCGCAGGATTCGCCTTTGCATCACCTCCCTCATCGCTTCCGCTGAGCCCCTTAAGGACAACATCCAAGAACAATTTTTTCCACGGGCACCAGCCGCGGTGACCGTTTAGGGACTCACGCACACAGAGCGGCACCGTGATGATGGACGGGCAACGCTGCTTGGGAGTGGGAGGGGACTGGCGAGATAAGCTCGCTACCGCCTCAGAGGTCGAAGAGTATTCACTACAGGCTTGCTCGGTCGGAATCAGATTTTCAGTTGTTTGGTCAACCTCGTCCACTTCAGTATAATTGGCTCCCCTGTTCTCTTCCTCACCAGGGTCTTCGTGGACCCCGTTCGATTCGCGGCTCGAATTTTCACAATCATGCGAATGAGCATTATGCACCTCTTCCGAGCAGCCCGTTTTACCTTGGTTATTTGTCTCAATTTCGCCGACGTACTGCACTGGGCATGCGTCCGGTTGCAGAAGTTGAGATGTGCACTTCTGATCTGGCTTTGGTAGGGGCTGCACAGGCCCTTCCGAGTCTGGCTTCTCCAGACTATCGATACTGACAGGCGGCTGCCCTCCGCAAAAGCGACAGCAGAAATGCCAACCCCTCAGCAAGACATGGACTCCCTCAATGCCCCCCTTTCTACCACTCGCTTGATCCTTCGCCAGGGAACCCTTATTCAACAAATCTCCAGGCTCCGGCACACTGTAAGACCCATCCACGGCCGATAGGAGCACTTCCAAGTCCTCAACGGTGTCAGGGCTATCGATCGATAGGAGAGACGCAGACGCCCTTCTCCATCTCTCCAAGACGTAACCATGGAGATAGAGCAGCAAAAACGCATCCCGCACGCGCGCCGTTCTCAACTCTAAGAAGCCCGCCTCGCTAGATGTTAGGTCCGGCGCCGCGGTGAGGTATTTCCCGCTCTGTCCCCGCAGCTCGAACCCTTCCCGGCTTCGCTTCACTCTCAAGCAGGAGACAGGTGGAAAAAACAAGTCGAGGATGCGCTCGTTGATATTGGAGCCTACGTACGCCAACGCTGGCGGTGACTGGAACATGAGGCACGAAAAGGCCTCGTCGATTTCCCGGCCCAAGAGACTTGGCGGCATCGCTCGGGGCAAAAGCAACCTTGGCGTTCGCTTTGTGGCGGCAGGCGACGGGTCTTTGGCGTTGTCCTGTGGTACGATGAGGTTCAATTTTACTGGGGCACAGCGCGCACGCACAACCATGGACTCCTCGAGCCTTAACAGAGAATCGACGCCAAAAAGAACATTTGCAAGACACGCCGGCCTCGCCACGCGCAGTTGTTGCAATGCGCTCTTCGTAGCAAGTCACCTAGGCATTTGGCAACGCGCAAATTGTGGGGGTTCACACTTTTGCAGCTACTGTCAGTTGACATGCCTTGCCCCCCATCATCTTCTCCGCTACCGTTGGACTCCTCATTCTCGTAAGAATCGTTTAGGATGATGGATACGATGAAAGGGTCTTTGGACAAGCACACAAGCGAGACAATATCATCGTCTAAGAGAATAGTAAATTTCTTACAACAATCTGAGATCACCGCGAGGTGAACCTGAGAAGGAATAGGCAATGCAGCAACCCGATCCGGAACGCGATCACCCTTCCTTGTGAGATTACTATGGAGATCCTTATGGTAGCCGAAGTGCGTGACCCATGCACACGGTGCGAGGTTAGAAGCAGAAAGGAAAAAATTGACGACTCGCTATATTTTAAAAAAGCGATACTGTCCCTCGAAGTGTACCACTGTCGTATCCGGGCAAAGAAAGATTCGAGGCTAAACATGTGTAGTGAAAGCCTTCAACTGAGATTAAAAGGATGTTTAAATTTTTGAATTCCCACTATTTGCGCTTCTATATTGCCACCTAGATTACATGGCACTAAATCATAAAAAAGTAGAGAAGGGGAAAGATAAACCGCGCAAAGAGCATCACGTCTCAAAATAAAGCGATGCGGCACAATTTATAGGTGTGGAAAACTGTAGATCATGCATAATTCTCGTTTAGATGAGTGACGTCTAGAAAATGATCTCCCGTACAAAATAAAAACTAAGCTTGCTAGAGAAACAGGAAAGGGATATAGGTGCAATATATTACTTCCGTTCCAAAAAAAAGAGTAATAAGGAAAGTAAAAAAGAAAGCCCATTCCATACAGACCGGGAAGCCAGGAAAAAAAAAAAAAGCTTACCGTATTGCTTCCTCCATCGTTTATTTACCCTTTCCTCCTTAAATATATAGCGCATATCCTTTGCCTCTGTAAAAAACGCAGTAGATTGTCAAACATTACTTTATAAATAAATTTATCAGCCTTTATTTGCTGTATGATAGCTATTCAAAAGCTGTTTAATATCCTTTATCTTTTTTTGCACAAATAAAATAAAATGAATGAATAATCAGCGTCATGAAAAATATTCAACTGAGTTCATTGAAGTATGTAAAACTTAACAAACCCCCATAACCCATTCTCTCTATTTATACCTTTTCCTCCTACTATCAGGATCAACCTATGAATAGACACCATCCCTAAAGAACAACAAATCTAATATTTGAAAAAAGCATCGCTACGTTCATTTTCATTCATTTTTTTTCCTTTTAATATAATTCTTCCCTATATATATATATACATATACATATTTTATTGTTCTAGGCCAATTTCTCCGCTCCACAACATAACGCAAGAGCTGATATAAAATGCTAGATGTATATGTATAACGATAAAAAGCATCATTTCAAACTTGTTCTACAATTAGAACTAGATATAGTTAAGTAAAAGTAAAAGTAAAACAACACAAAAAAAGACTAAATTGCTTTACCATAACTGGAGCTTCACAATGAACCTAAAAGAGCTTACAGTAGGCTACTAAAGGCAGAACTTCCTTTCTAGTCCAGATATCAAGACAATTTGATGCCCGTATATTATATTGATATTTCTATAAAAAGAAAGTTATTATGTTTTTCTTTTGGCAGCTCTTCATACAGCCAAAAGGGGATCGAATGGAGATATTCATGCAATGCGTTATAGAAACTTTGAGATTGATGCACCTCACTTCGTTACCTGTCCTGCTAATATTCCATCAGTTAGTACGCCAGAGCAGCCTTAGGAGTGTTTTGCTCTGCGTTTGAACGACTGCGCACAGATTCCACGTGCTTCTCAGAAGCACGTGACAGACTTGCGCTTTCTTGGCGTGAAACGATCGGCGGCTTCTCCAATGGTGTTTGGTTAATCTTCTCCCCTGGCGTCGGGTCGAACTTCTCACTTGGCACTTGTGCGACCTTTCCCACGGACTCACTTTGGCGGCTGCTCTGCGACTCCAGTCGTTTCACAGACGCAGACGCCTCTTGTTCACCACGCGAAGACACACTTTTCGCCACAGCAACACCGTTCTGCACCGGCTCATAAACTGGCTGTTCAGACCCTGACACACTTTCCTGTGCATTAACAGGAGTTTTCTCCAACATGAGCATACGGTCCCTGTACTCCTGCCCCAACTGTGCGGCCGTAGGTATGTTTTCTACGCCGTAGTGCTCCACATTCAGCTGACTCATAAGCATCTGGACGTTTGCAGTGAGACTGGTATTGCTGGTGTTGAGCTCCTTGCAGACACGAGCGTCACGGGCGTTGGCAAGTTCGGCATTCTTAATCTGAATGTTAAGGTTATGTTCCATCGCATCGGATTGCCTCTTTTCGCGCGCCAACTCAGCGAGAAGCTTACTCTTCAGAGAGCGGAAATTTTTGAACTTCTCAGTCAACACGGCTATTTCGCCGACGTTCCCATCCACATGTGCAGCGACTTCTTGGAAACTTTTGTCCATCTCCGGATCCACATGTTGGTCGTTTCTGCTGCCTAGCTTCAGAGCACGCTCCTTAGCAGCGGCAGCCTTTTTGCAGAATCCTTTCCCGCTGGGACTCCAGCTCTTGGGCGTACGCGGCGACCTCCTCGTCCGAGCGTCTCCGATCATCCTCCACGAACCGCTCGATCGCGCCCGGCAGCGACCTCTCGATATACTCGGAGGCCTCAGAAACAAAGTTCTCGAGGCGTTGCAGGCAAGCGGCAGTGTTGTAGAATTCGGCCGCATTATCCAGGCCTTCAATGTCCAGCGACAGCGAGTCCTGCTCATCTTTGTGGTGTCGGACCTCCTCCATCAGACGGACGCGCTCCGCACGCAAGAAGCTCAGAGAAGGGAGAGAGGACTTGTCAAAATTATACTCCGCCATGATTGCTCTCACGCGTTCATCCTCCTCGGAGAGGCGCTGCTCGGGGCCCCTGCTACCCTCGACCACACGGTTTTCGGACATAGGCGTCGCAATATCACATCTGTCCCCAAGGGGTGTCCGCGATCGCTGAGAAGTATTGCCATGGACGGGCGTCTTGTCACGAAGGGATGCTTGCGACCGCTGAGAAGTATTGCCATGGACGGGCGTCTTGTCACGAAGGGATGCTTGCGACCGCTGAGAAGTATTGCCATGGACGGGCGTCTTGTCACGAAGGGATGCTTGCAACTGCTGAGAAGTATTGCCATGGACGGGCGTCTTGTCACGAAGGGATGCTTGCGACCGCTGAGAAGTATTGCCATGGACGGGCGTCTTGTCACGAAGGGATGCTTGCGACCGCTGAGAAGTATTGCCATGGACGGGCGTCTTGTCACGAAGGGATGCTTGCGACCGCTGAGAAGTATTGCCATGGACGGGCGTCTTGTCACGAAGGGATGCTTGCGACCGCTGAGAAGTATTGCCATGGACAGGCGTCTTGTCACGAAGGGATGCTTGCGATCGCTGAGAAGTATTGCCATGGACGGGCGTCTTGTCACGAAGGGATGCTTGCGATCGCTGAGAAACATCGCCATTAACGGGTGACCTGGCGTAGAGAGATGTATGCGATTTTACTGATGGCATAGGCAGAACAGCAATTTGCGGTGCAAGGGGAAGTTTTTCTGCGGGCATAGCCGGAAAGGAAGAATTGAATTTGCTGCCAGGATGTTCAACAGGATGTTCAGACATATTGTTTTTTTTCTTATCTTTAAAGGAGATAGTAATAGTAATTAAAAGATTTTTTTTTTCGAATAGTAGCTTGTTATACTCTTTCGAAAACAAAAGAGAAGAGAAGGATAGAGTGATTAGAGCGCAGCAACGAAAACATTTAGAGTATCCATTCCAATAGAATGGATAAAAGGTCATATAGGTAAGTCGAGTGATAATTACAAAGTGTGAAAGACAAAAAAAGGATGAGTTATTTGCTCTTATAAAAAAAAAAGAATGACTGAAAGACGATCTCTACAATTCCAATTTTTTTTAAAGTTAAATGGCAAGAAAAGTCACAATTTTTCTTGAAACCCTGTCTTGATCAAAAACTGTCAATTGGCCAGTTGGCTTATTATCAATGATATTTAAGTACCGAACAAATACCACCCGACGATGGATTAATGCGAGACCATTTCATCTTCCTAAACATTGTGATCCTCGCGTGCGATGTGTTCGAAGATACCTTCAAAGGAATTTTAGTGAGGTCTTTTTTATTAGCACACTCGATATGCCTCCGAAACACCTCAAAGCTATTATCAACATAATTGGTGCTCACTCACCTTCCTATTCTTTTTAGTGTTTACCTCCGCTCAGAGATTTGATTTTACTCTATTTGGTTGAGCATCACAACTTGCAATTCTCACCGCCCTAAACAATGCCTCAGTAAATGTTTCTGAATCTACTGGCATAGTGCCTTGTTTACAAGAAGATTTAGCTGAGACACTAAAGGACGGCACTTTAAGTTCATCCATGAGAGCGGTTAAGAAACCGGCGGTGCCCTCTTCCTCGTTGCCAACATAGAGAATGTTCTTGAACAGACGATCGTCCATTAGAGGCCCATACCTTGTCAAAGATGCCATAAGCTGCTTGTAAGACGGGGCCGGGGAGCCGTCTGGCATGCATGGCTGCTTCCCAGACTCCTCCAACATTCGCGTCCGATTCAGACGGCGCTTAATTCGCTGATGCCGCTTCTCGCGCTGCGATACCTTTTCGACCGAGATGAACTTCACTTTGGGGGAGACGGTGAGCCCGTAGTCCGTGGTGTGAGGATTGTCCCCAAGTGCAATCATCTTGGTGCTGCAAAAGAGTGGTAGCTCACGGGCACGGCGACGCAAAAGCGAGTGCCCGACCCCTGTGGTCTGGAGGAGAGATTCGTTGGGGTCGCAGCTTTCACCGAGTAGGTACTGCACCGTTGTAGATTTGTTGATCCCAAACTTCGAAAAAACCACACTGTTTGGCTGTGGCATGGCATTAACACCGATTCGAACAAACTCAGGTACGGACTTCACAAAGTAACGAGAATATAATCCTAGTGGAACGCCAAGAATGATAATCTGAGCAACGTCCGCAAGCGTAGAGCCCGCTCCCTTGCTCCTTTTCTCCAAACACCTTGGATCTACACCGAGCGCACATATCATATGGGAAGCAAAGGCCTTTGCCCTTGACTCCATGGTACCCTCGACATCCTGGGGAGACCCCTAAGAAGCAAGGACTTGACATGTTCCACAAACGACCTCTGGTCCCCGTGTGCCTGGAGCTTACACTGAGCTAAGGGCTCAGGTGTGACACTAGAAAAGGCCTTTTCCACGATGCACTCTATGCGAAGCAGCCCTAGAAATATGAGAAGATCTGGTTTCGATCGGAGATAGCTCATTTTCCACAAAACTGCTTCATTATCCCTCTGCATAATGGACATAAATTCAGCGAAATTCTGGTCGCCATCTAATGTTGCCTTTTCAACACATCGTTTTCCATGCACACATTGGTAAACATCATCCAAATAACGGAATATCGACTTCCACATCATCTGATAACGACGAGACAGTTGAAGTGAGGCAGCAACGACAGTCGGTTCACCACCAAGTAAGTCCGATATGTAGGATTCGTACAGCTTGGTTATATGAGCCAAGAGTTTTTCGCTTACGTTTCGACTAATACAGGTCCCCTGTACGTAATTAATGATGCCGGAACACACATCGTCGTCGCCGCCCCCGATCTCTCTAGCACACTGCAGTGGTATCTGTGATGCTCTACAAGGATTTAGCAGATCCGAAGGTTCGCGTATAGCACGGTAAGTGGAATGAACATAATCCGTCATAAGTTCCACTGAGTTAGAGGTGCAGAGGTACAATGCAGCACCGGAATACAGGCTCAACAATAGTACCCCCTGACTAGAAGACTCAGACCCCTCACTACTCTGACTTAAATGAGACAAAAAGTCCCTGCCGGTCCGGCAAGCATCGGAGCTTGACGATGATGTATCAGAAGCATGTGAATTACTTGGCTTAAGCGTGGTCTGGCTATCGTTGCCACCTTTCTGGGAAGTATGTTCAAGGTCACCAAACCTTCTCTTTGCAAGGTATGGTTGCAAAGGAAAGTATACCTGACTCAATGTGCGTAGATCTGCGGTGGTAATGATGCAAATATTGCCGCCGTTGAGCAGCCAGCGTCGAATGGGATTAAAACAAGGGCTTTGAGTAATTGACGGATACTTCCCATGAGCCTTGTGGGGGGTACTTACAAGGGTCCCATCTAAATCCGATAGCAACCAGCAACCCGATAGCATTAGAAAGATAAAGAAGCACAGATCACTCTGACCCTTCCGAAAACGTCGATAACTGGTTCACTTAATGAGCGTTAATCTTCTACTTGTCAGTACTATTCCAAGCCTGCGTACGTCTGGACGATGAACCCTAATATTATTTACTTCGTCAGACTTACAAAATCGCACTGTCCGTTCTCGTGACTTCCTGTGTGAAGTGATCTTGTTAATGCAATGCTAAAAAGGGTGCTGTGAGTGAACTTTTTTCCCTTTAGGAGCAAGTCTTTCTAGGAAGGCTTAAATAGTCCCCTTCCTGAGTATGTTTTTTACCTTTTTCCCTTGTGAATATAGAAAAGTGAAAAATACTAAAAGGCTTTAAAAAAAGTTTCTCAACTACTACTTAAACACCTTGATTAGCGTAAACAGGCACACCAATTTTTTTCCATACAGCATCTTGAGTGTAAGTGATGATTTTTTACCAATGCCAGCCACTTGGTATCACATAAGTCTAACTTAAGCGCAGGAATTATGCAAAAGTATTTGCAGGTAAATCAAGTCAATGTGGAGGATTCAATGAACATCTGCAAACAATTATTGTCGAGAGACAAAATAAGAGTAGAGTCACGTTACTCTGCCTCCTTGCAAAAGAAATAAAAAAGAACCTCCTTCTCGTTTAGTCATCGCAATTTAGAGTCCCATATGTATGCGCTTACCTTTAGGTCTTATGGGAATGCAGAATTATTGTTATAATTTATACTATTACTGGCATGCACACTTTTCTCAATGGGTAAAAACACATCACCCATGCACAAAGAATGTACAAAAAATTAAAAAAATACTGAAGCATATTAGCATGCCTCATTCATACCCCTCTTTCTCTGTATCGGTCCAACAATACCTCCATCTCTTCTCACACAGAGCAGCTCAGTCACCTGGATCCTTCTGGACGCGCTCCGTCTGGTAGCCGCGTGCGATGCCGTACTTTCCTTCCTCTAGTGATGCCTGGACAGCCGTCTTTCCAAGGCACGGGTCAAGCCCGATAAACGCCCGTTCGTGAAGTCGTGCTAACGCCCCGCGGGCCGCCTGCGAGGACGCACCCGTCGTCAAGGTCCTATTTACTCCTATTTGCACCAGCGCCGCGCTCTCAGCCCAGTCCCATCGTTGTTTGTTCGCCGATTCCTCGGATTTCTCCTCCTCAAGCCGCTTCTGCACCTCGACCGCGGTCCGGAGAGGGGGCAAGACACAGTCAAAGGCAGTGCTAAAGGCCGCTGGCAGGCCGTATTGCGGGGAGAGGGGTCCGTGCGCGGAGAGCGCGATAAGCACCTCAGCTGGAGAGACCACCGGCTTGAGGTAATTGTCCTCCCGTTGCGGGAAGTGGCAACTGCGGCTGTTCGGACATGCCACCACGACAAAGCTGTCCACGGTGGACTCGAAGTTCGCAAGCTTGAACTCGTTAAGGTGGCCGACGTAGATGATGTAGGCCCGCTTGCCACAAAGCCGAAGCAGCTGATGGAGCCGCATCGTGAGCTCGTAGTAGCCCGCGATGGCGAGGGAAGCGACGAGGATACCCACGGCGGAGCTGGTCCGCACAACCTCAATGTTAAAGTCGCGCTGGCGCTGGCGGCGTTGGAATTGCCTCTCTGCTGCGGTGCAGACAGGCGTCCAGAGAAGGGCCCTTAGCGAACCGTCAGGCGCGGCCGTGCGAATCAGCTCCTCCACGAAGTGATCGATAGCCTCCGGGGAAGCACCAGGGTCGAGAGCAGCCACTTGCCCATTGGCAACCCCCTTCAAAGAGGCCGCCGCCGCCGCTATGCCGAAATTTTCATCCAAAACCGAAAGCACCGGCGGCAGGCATTTGACTTCGTTGCCCGTGGGACCCTGCCCTGTGTGGAATAGCTCGCGCTCCTCCTCTGAGTAGTGAAACCTATTGTACTCGTGGACACCGAGAAGATGTACTAAATGAGGGCTGTTACCGGGACCTACATAAAAAAAGTACTGGACTGTGAAAGAAACAACACAGCCATTAGCTGAGTGGGGTTCAGAAGAAAAAGAGAGTCGTGGGAAGCGAACACCGTTGAGAATCCACTCGTTCGAATCGTCCAAGGTGTTGTTTGACAGTTCGCAGGATCGAGGAGATTGTGGCATCAAATGTTGAGCTGCTTTATCATCCCCGACGCCGATGTCCGTACGAGGGGGCTCTGTGACCTGGCGGGCATCACAGTTTACGAAACAGGCCCAAGCCACACAAACCTCCTCTTCGTCGTGCTCGGAAACGCTCCACTGCGTCTTGGCGGCTTCTAAAAGATCACGGACTGCGTGCGGCCCCACCACTACGAGCTGGGCTCTCATTTGAGGGACCTCCACGAAGGAAGGAGGTCGTTCCCGCGGTGCTTGTAACTTATTCCATCCACAAATATACTCTTAAGCGCGCGGCGGACTCGATCGAGCATATTCACGACAAGACGCACCGCCGCTGGCTCGACTTGGCAGCCAGAGGAAAGACTTGGCAAATTCGATGGGTCTTTGCTTCCCTGAGCTGAGAGAATTCCAGGGGCAGAAGGATCCGGGCGATGTATGCAATGAAATCTAAAAGGTGGGTGGATGTAGATAACGGGTAGTCGAGTCGAGCGGCTCATACACGCGTCCCCGAAATGTACAATGAGATCACTTTGGTAGTGTTGAGACGTGATCTCATCGGGGCAGCAACTCCCAAATGTAGAATCCGCAAGGACAAAAAAACGAACACCAGTAGGTTCATTAGGATTCAGAGTTTGAGCAAAATTATTGGGCTTTAAGGACGCTAGACGCGACGCTGGAGCGGCAGCCGCAGGAGGCATAGGCATGGGTATGGTGGGAGGGTGAGCTAAGGATTTAGGGTCAGGAGCGGCTGTGCTTTCCTTCACCTCGGCTGTCCCACTCTTCGCCTTCTTAGCCTCCATGAACCGCTTTCTGAGCGTTGGGTAGCGTGGGTCGTTGTGCAAGCGCGTCTCCAACTCCTGGACAACCGCGGGCGCATCCTCCAGCAACTCATCGGGGAACTGCAGCGCGACGCGCATCACGGGGGACCCAGGCCCCTGGATTTGAGCTGGACTAAGCAGGAAATCAAGGATCTCCTGGAGTTGCCGAGAATCGGCAGCTTTAGAGGTGAAGAAGCCGGTCTGTATATCGTAGGCACGATACAGCCTGCGGCGGACCGTGCCTGTGACCGCCTCCATAGGTGCATCATGGTACATTGTCAATGAGCTATAACGAGATCAGATAAGACAAGGAAAAAAAAGTCCAGCGAGTGTCACCTATTACGCACCTCCTTTAGTATTTTTTTCCTTCCCTTTTCTTAGACTGAGACAGACGAATTTGAACCTCAACCAGAAATGCAACACGTAGAGACGAAAACGAACATATAGAGAAAAAGAAAATTTGAGATACAAAAAAAAAAAGCAATAATGATACAAAAGAATGACAGTAAGAGATTAGGAAGAAAAAAACTAGTCTCAGATAACTCCTCTGAGACGCGCCAACTGGGAAATAAATAGAAAATCCTTAGAAATAAACAATCTTCCTGTTAGTTGATCATTGCATTAAATTAATCGAAAGAAAGCAAAACGCGCAGGTGTTTTAGATATATATATATATATACACTTGTATGCAAGAGGAAATCCCACCATACTATAGCTCCTCCTCCACATCGCTCCCACCCAATTCCTCATTGCGATACCGATGGATCCACTTTTTCTTCCGATTGTGGGCATTCGCCGATGCCGTACTCAGTTGGAGGTGGAATACAGGCAAGCCATCCATTGTGATGCCGCGCGCCAGGCTCGATACGAGCCGCGGGGCCTCCTCGTTCTCGGCCCCGCCAGCCCCGTCAGATAAGCAATCCCGCTTCGCCTTATAATCACTGCTCGAGCGTATAAAAAGCTCGTCTACCTTGGGAGGAAAGGTGTAATAAGCGATACGCCCATCATTCCAGTCGTTCAAGATCATCAAAGCAGTGGCCTCTTCGTCGACCTGTCCCCTTTTGGTGAGCCGACCTCGGCGCTGCCCTACGAGGTGGATAAACGCCATAACGTCGTTCGCAGGGAAAGACCCGATGCCGTAGATCACCGCGAGCGGGTGGACCCCAGAATTCTTCAGCGTGTAGTGGTGGTGTGCGTCCTCGTCATCTGAGTCGACCACCTCCTGAACGGCCGTGCATCGCTCCAAAAGACGCTTAACAGGGGCAAACGGATTTTTGAGTTCGGAAACGCGCACCGCGTTGCGCAGAATGACATCACCACTGTCCTCGCCTGGACTGACGACACCCGGACAGTCGATGATGCGAATATCTGAACGCAGCTCCACCTCAGTGTTTCCCGTCGTGAAGCCCGGCGTATTGCCGACTCCCACCACATTCTTCCTCTTAAGTGCATTGATGATAGAGCTTTTGCCGACGTTGGGGTAGCCGATCACACCAATAACAATCGATTTGCGCTCACCAGACTCCCCGCTGCGAGACAAGGTACGAAGCTGTTTGAAAAGTTCGTGTACGTAGCCTTGTCCAGCAACCCCGTTCGCGGTAGCCGAGAATGGAATGCACAAGATGCTTTCCTGGGACTGGAAGTAGTGGATCCACATATCCGCCACCTTCCTGGAGGGGAGCAGATCCACCTTGTTGAGCACGATGACAATCTTCTTGCGATCCTCGCCGTAGGTGGAACGGATGTTTTGCTCGAGCTGTGTGAGCCGACAACCGAGCGGGTCGCGCGCGTCCACGACCTGCAGCAGCACATCGCAGCTCTCTACCACCTGCTGAAACTTCTTGAAAAAGCGCCGTAAGGAGCGTTCGGCGCCGCGGCGGTCCGCCGAGACCCCGTCCTCATCCCCCCAGCCCTCCAACTCCTCATCTACCCCTCCTCCACCGCTGCGCAGCCGTGTAGGCGCCTCGTAGTCGTGCTGCTTCTCTGCCGAACGCAACGCGAGGGTGATCATCTCCCGCCGCTGGTTCGCCAGCCGCGGCTCCTCCAAAAGTCCACCTAGTTCAGGGCCCAAGCCACTAAAACCGGAGGCTGCTGAGGAAAATGCCCCGGCGAAAGGATTGTCACTGGATTCTGGGGATTGCGCCAGCGCAGAGCTGCTGCTAAGCGAATGATTGCCTTCTCTTTCAGGAGCATCCTTGTTGGTGGTGATGCCTTTGGAACGGAGACTCAACAAGCTGTTATTACGCTTCTCCAAAGTTCGCGTCATCGTCTCCGCAATTTTTTTCAGGTCAGGAATGCCAGGATCCCTAGAGAGGACCCTTTTTGTGGTAGCTCGGGGTTGCCGCTGGTGATGCAAACGACCGCCGCCGCCCCTACCACTTTTCTTGGAGTGCCCACCCATTTAAGTGGAACTGTATGTTGTTATTACCCTCAAGCAAAAAGATAAACTGAAAGGAATGCGTCAAATGGGCGTATTTTATTCTGTCTGCGAGTTCTTTGCAAGCCTTTTTGCTCTACTCTTTAGAATAGCCCCTTCACCTTGCCAGATGATACAGATAAGAAGTTAGCGAACAATAATCAAGAAGGAACAGAGAAAAGTAATAGAGTGAATCAGAAAGGCGTATATAGAGTTCTCACCCGCAACCACCCCCCTCACATGGAGAAAAGTTACTTTTCAAACGGCTAAAATTAAGAAAGTAACTTTTATAAAAAGAAAAACCCTGCACACGTTAAAGTTATCAATACTTTTTTTCTTTAAGTGATAAATATTTTGGACAACGGTAATAATAATTATTAAAATCGTTTAATAAATCTTTATGTGAATGGAATGCAGAAGAACAATCGACAAGGAGATAATAATAATAACAATAGGATGTAGCTTGTGAAAGCACCGCAAGATATAAGTAAATAGTCTTCAATGCTTTCTGAGTCTTCTAAAAACTGACGTTCATTAATTAGCCTTTTACCTGTCCCCTACACATGTATTTTATATCCCTTTAACTGTCAATACAGTAAGAACAATAATAGTATGATTTAGTGATACGGAATTTTTCAATATAAACAGTAAAAGCGAATCTCCAAAAAAAAAGACTTCTTTTACCACTTTAGCCACCCTTGAAGACTTGTATACAAAGTTAAATACGCTTTATATTTAGCAAGATCCTTTAAATGTGACAAACAAATTCAATATACGCACACACATACACCCTTCTGTAAAGATAAATATGGTAAACCAAGAAAAAGAAAAGGTACTACTGGTCAGCGGTCGGTTCAGGGATACTTTCCACCATGCGTGACATGATATTGTTCAGACGCGAAACGATGGCCCGCGGGTCTTCCAGTAGGCCGGCGGCGATCACGGCATTGTCGAAGATCTGCTCACATAACAACCCCGCCGTCTCCACCACCTCATTCGCCTCCGAGTGGGACATTGTGTAGAGCTTGCGAATGAGCGAGTGCTGCGGATTGATCTGGAGGTTGTACTTCGGCGGCGGCCCTGTGATTTGGCCAGTCATCCGGTAAATCTTGCGCATCTGGGCGGACTCGTGGTCAGACAGCACCGCTGGGCTGTCGCGCAGGCGGTCCGTCGCCTTCACGACGCCAACGCGGCCAACAAGCCGCTTGGTAATAAAATCACAGAGCGACTTAACCTGCGCCTCGTTGAGCTTCTTCGTTACACTAACGTCTTCCGCCTTGTCACCGAGCGTCTTCTTCTTGTGCTGCACGTAGCCATCCATGTTGGCGTCGTACATCTCCACGTTCTGGAGCTTGTGCTTTGCGTAGGTTTCAAGATGCTGCATGACAAAATCGTCGATCGGCTCTGTACAGATCAGCACCTCCAGGTCATGCTCTCTATACTGCTCAAAGTACGGCGATTGCAGCGCCATATCCTTCGTGGGGCTGGTGATATAGTAAATGTTCGCCTGGTTAGGCTGCATCCGGTCTCGGTACTCGTCGAGCGAGATGTACGGATAGTCAATGTCCGACTTGGTCGTCTCGAACCGTAGCAGCTTGGCGAGGTCCATCTTGTGTACCTGGTCGGTACAGACGCCTTCCTTCAAAAAGGGTCCGTACTCCTTGATAAAACGCTCGTATTTAGCACGGTCTCGCTTGCTCTCCTCCTCAAACCAGCGAATAGCACGCTTGGTGATGATGGTACTGAGCCGGCGCATCATACTGCCGTCCTGTGTATGCTCACGGGAGACGTTCAAAGGGATAGACTCACTATCGACAGCCCCCTTGAGAAAACGCAGCCATTCCGGGAGAAGGCCTTTAGGTTTGGATTGAATCAGCACGCGTCGAGAATACAGGTTTACACCGCACTCCATGCGGCCACCACCGTACTTCTCAGTGTGGGACTGAGGCACGTACAGCAGCGCGCGCACGTTCAGAGGGGCATCGATGGAGTAGTGGAGACGGAACATGGGACTGTCATAACTGCCCGAGATAAACTTGTAAAAGTCGATGTGTTCTTCATCGGAGACTTCGCTCTTCTCTTTCGTCCAAAGTGCCTCTACAGTGTTCACCTTGCCGCCATTTAGAGTAATCTCATAGGAGACGAAGTTGCTGTACTTCTTCAGCACCCGCTCTACCACCTGCGGTGTACAGAACGACAGCTCCGTATCCTTTACATCCAGTACAATTTTCGTGCCCTTATCGACGCCCTCGCACTCCGTGACCTTGAAGCTTCCTGTCCCGTCGGACTCCCATAGGTAGCCCTTGGAGTCCTTCTTGGCGCTGCGGCTATAAACCCGCACGTAGCGAGATACCATAAAGCAAGCGTAGAACCCGACACCGAATCGTCCAATAATGTTTTCCGCCGCAGACTTGCCACTGTTCTGCAGTTCACGCACAAAGGCCTTACTGCCGGAGCCGGCAATCGTGCCGAGGTTTTCGATAAGCTCCTCCTTTGTCATCCCGATGCCAGTGTCACGGATAACGAAGCGGCTTTTGCTTTGATTGCATGTAATGGAAATACTCGGGGCCTCGTCGTCTGACTCCCTTTCAAATTCTGGATTACTAACCTCTAACAGATGACGCTTTTCCAACGCGTCGCTAGCATTAGACACGAGCTCGCGAATAAATACTTCCTTATCACTATACAGGTTGCAAGCGACGATGTCAAGCAGTTGGAGAGTCTCTGTCTTGAAGCCTAGCTCCGTGCTGTCCCCCACGACTTTCTCTGCATCAACGGCAGCCTTCGCCGAGTCCTCTGTAGCTTGAGACTCCTTGGTGGCGGCAGTCTCTTTCGTCTCCGGCATGGGTTCGACGATGACATCCTCATCAAAGTTCCCCGCGGCCTTAGAATCCTGCGGTGTGTCGACGGGGTTCTCAGTATTTGAAATGCTCTGGGATTGGTGCCGGCAGGCCGCATGGAGCGGCAAGGCATTGGTCATGCGGAGACCCGCGCCAATGACTGGGAGACGCCCAGGCAGGAAAGAGGCGACCTTGTTCCCTGAGATTCGTTGAACTATTCGACGCATAGTTCTGTTATCTTTTTACTTTGTTATGTTGAGTAACAGCTCAGCTTTGTAAAAGGATCGTAATACAATGTAGTAATTTCGGCTGTCGAATTGATTCAAATTACAACAAGAATGAGTAAAAAATGTTGAATAATAATAGCAAACATATAACACCAATGGTATAGAAAATTCTCTCAACGAGTGGCTCAGAAAGATCTAAGGGAAGTCTTTGCAGTGCCAAAACCCTAATAGCACAATCAGTTGAAGCATATATTTTTTGTATAAAATTCCGCTTTGAAATAATTTGTACCGATATTACGCAATACAATATCAATGTTTCCTTTGTTATTATATCTTCCACATATTGATAGTTGCGACATCAAAGGAATACAAACCCGAAAAGATGCAACAATAGTAATACATTTGGATGAAAGATGGCCATCAAATGCTAAAAGCTAATCTTCACCCCCAAAAAATCAAACGTTTGTTCAACCGTGGCTTCCAAACCACGAGAAAATGAAAGGTGATACGAAGGAATACACTAATAGCCAGTAAGCCCAAAACTATTAAAAACATAAGCTACTCCCCTTGTTTAGAGCGCTAGGAACCCCTATTCATTTTGAGGGAGAAGGTGCTGCTAAAGGATTAGAAAATAAAGGAAATTCCAGTGGCGCCGGAATCCCCGGGAGATCGAGCGGGCCCGCTTTTTGTTCCAAAACGCCCAGAACGGTAGGACCGGCACCGAGGGGCATTACATGGCTGAACACCTCTTCTCCTCGCTGAGCCTGTGAAGTGGGAAGTTCTGACGGCTCTAAGGCGCGATAGTGGGAAGCCGTTTGGGCCCGCCTCGGGTCCACAAAGCTCGTGGGTTGGTGCGGCAGCTGCCCAAGCTCAAGGGAATCACCATGACCCACTGGTGGCCGCGTAGGGGCCGGAGCCGGTAGCACCGAGGCGTTCCCCAGCGTCGGCGGCGGCGGCGGAATCGGGCCCGAGAAACCCGCCAGCCCAGGTGGTCCACTGACCCCTAATAACCCTGTCTGAGCTCTATCACCCCCTTCGGGATCCTCCGGGTGGGCCCTACGGGATGTCTCCGTGAGCGCGTCGTTCCACTTCGCTGCGGGGTGACCTTCCCCATCGGCCTCTACCTGTACTACGATCGTAGGGGAAGGTGGGGCCTTCTGCACGCCGTCGTCAGTAAGGTAGTCAGTCTCAAAGGCTAAATCCTGGGGCAAGAAAAATTGGTTCATCATCGGGAGGTTACCAATGTCGCCGTCCTCCATGGGAGGGATCAGGTGCAATAGACCTGAAGACAGCACGAACCCGATCGGGGCCTTGTAGTCCGAGCCCATGTCCACGACCACCTCCTTCACGCTGTTTTCCTCGATGTCGTAGATCAGAAACAGGATAGTATGTGAAGCTTTCGCCGATTCGTTCGAGGAATAATAACGTCCCTCGTCCTCCCCTTGACAAAAATCCTGCCAAAGGTTAAACCGATCGTAAAGGTCGTCTTCATTTTTGAATAGCGAGACAATTTTTTCGCTCGTATCTTGCATTCCAATAATATAGACGCGGTTTGCTTGCAGATCTGGGCAAGATGCTGCAGGGGTGTTTTCTAAAATACCCGTTAAGTGCCAACACTGCTTTAAGGCCTCATCGGCATGGGCCCACTGGATGCTGCAGCCTAGCAAACCCCCTCCGATCCAGTCCTTGTTCGAAATAAAGTATACCTCTCGGTAACTACGGAGACGCAGGTTGAACACTGCAAGGCATATCGGGTGTTCCGCGCGGCTGGATATATAGCTCTTGAAGAAAGACAAAGGTGGCGTATCTCCTTGCTTGAGGTCACGGTGATCGACCGCAACGATGATGTCAAAATACGGCACGAGCCCAGCCTGGTGTGCTGGGCTTTGGGGTAGCAGACGGACCACCTGAAACCCTTCTACCTTTGATAAATCAAGAGTTTCGCAGTTATCTGGTTGACTCTGATTCTGACCCATTACACCTGCTATAAGAGAATAACAACAATACCAACAAAAACGATAATAAAAATAATGTAATCAAAAACTTAGTTCGTTAGATGGAGTCTCCTCCATACACAAATACTATTGTATATTACAGCTAAATCAATAATTATATTTATATTTATAATGCCTTTACTTTGCATAAAATAATGGAAAATGGATTCGCTTTCAACCTACGATCTACAATTTCATTCGGGTAAATCCAAAAAAAAAACGTGAGTATATATTTAGAAATGGAGGAAAAGAATTGCGTCCTTTTGATTAATTTGTGCCTCATGTTATTCATTATAGTTGCCTCAATTTCGAGCATTTTCTTTCCATGCTTCTGAAAGCATACACATTGATTTTCTTCATTTTCCCCTCCCCATATTATTTCTAATGATCATACAATTTAAAGAAAAAACGCTTCTATTGCGGGAAGCCCGGAAATCGATGAGCACTGACAAGGAATAGCGCTCTTCTCCGCTCCGTGACTGAAGCTCATGATTTATTTTGTTCTTATTATTTATAGATTCCAACTCATTTGCGGTTTTGCATACTTCAGTAGCGTCCCGCTTAACCTCCTACTGTAGTCGGGTTGTGTATTGTAAGCAGCTTTGCTTTATCCCTCTTTCCCCTATATGTGCATACATTCGCTATGAGCAAGAGTGCTATTTTGTTCCCCTCACATGGGCTTTCCAGTGAAGGGGTTGATGTTTTCATGCGCTGGCGGTTCGCACACATCTGCAGATTCACCCATCTCTGAAATTCCTCCTATCTTCTTAAAGGGACGAAACTTTTGGACATCGTTTTTGGGATAATACTTGAGTAGGCGAAAGGTACTCTTTTCTGCCAGCTTCCCTTCCTTCAGCTGCTGGCTGATGCAGTCAAGCTTATCTAACTCCATCTGTGCAGCTTTAGTCCGAATCGCAACAATTCGCTTCAATTCTGCCTCTATCTGCGCATGATACACATTAAAAAGATTCTCAAACAGTTCCGAACGAGCTGCCAGCTGGCCGACATAGCGCTTGCGAAAGGCTTGAAGGCCCGCAGCAAGGCCTTCATCAAACACAGGGCACGCGTCAATCCACTCGAGAATCGCCACCACCTCAGGCTCCTGTTTCGAGAAAAGCCGCGTTAGGATGAGATGCCGAGCGGTGTCCTCAACCCTGTCTTTGCGGTCGTTTTCCATGGTCAGTTTGATCTTTAATTCGGAACCCGCTGGCGTCTTCAGTGTGAAATTCTCGCGAACAATGCGGCTGCCAGACTTGGTCTCCCTCACCATCTCCTGTACACGTGTCATAGACCATAGCGTGAAGAAAACCTCTGAAGGCTTCAGAGGCTTCACGGCTAGGACACTTTCATCAACGGCGGGCGTGCTCCCGCCGGTCGCATTTGTCGTTCCAAACCCGAAGAAAGTGGAAGTAACGCCCGACTGCAGCGACTTCTCCTGGACGGTGTTTGAAAAGCCAAATTTGATATTTCCAGAAGTGCTGCCGTTGCCCGCCGCATTATCTCCCTGCGTGGACGGCATCGTCCCAAAGCCAAATGAGAAGCCTGGCAATGTGGTCGTTGATGGAGGCGCCGATGAGATGTCGCTACCTTGGCCAAAGCCACTGATAAAGGAGGGAGTCGAAGCTGCACTGTTCGCGTTTGTCTTTTGAGTGGACGCCGCCGGCACGCCAAACCCAAAAGCTTGCGCGGAAGGAGAAGAGTTAGCGGTCAGCGGGGACACCGATTTTTCGTCCCTTTTCACCAAAAGATACGCGTTGATGTCCTGGCCGTCATTCTTTACGATTCGACGCCAGCACATAGACTGGCCTTCGATCGGCAGAATGCGCTCAGGTGTGTTGTCTTCAGCATCGCTGTAGGGCCAATGAACCTTCATAATGTACTCCGCAGGCGCCAAAGTCGGTTTGCTCGCCTCCACGATCACAAAACAATCTACGGTAACGCCGTCCATACCGTCCTCCCCCGCAAGCAAATCTTCCTCACGGAGCTGGAGAAACCATCTCGGACTCTGCGCGTTGCGGGACTCCAGGACGCCTTTGAAGACGGACCAGTTGTACGACTCATGCATCACCTGGCCACCTGCAGCGGTGTGTGAAAACGATTTGTGGATTAACATCTTATCAAATAAGTAGTTAACGGTGATCGGATTTGCAGGGGCCTTGTCAAGAAGAGGGTCGTTGTCGTCTATCCATCTCTTGATAGCCTCCTTTTCTGCCTCTTTCTTCGCCGCACGCTCCACAGCTTGTATAGAGGGTCGTTTAGACGAGGGACCTTCCCGCTTAGTGGAAGCCTTTCTTTTAGAACTACGCGGTGGCATCACTTTTCTTTTGCAGATTTTTACTCCTTTAACGCTTGCAGTTTGAGTACCTATAATAAATGTTATATGATTTTATGAAGTTACGCGCTGAATTTGTGTATATGTTTATCCCCTGGTTGTACTCCGGTAGCGCCGGAAATACTTCTGTGAACGTAGGAGAACGCTCTTCTGCCTTTGAGCAAAAAAGAAAGTAAATAAATAAGTGCAAACATAATTAACATTTACAAACGACCTTGCCTATGTAGTTCCTGCTGTCTATAAATAATAATAATAATATAGTTTTCCCGGAGTGCGATGTTGTTGGTGTCACTGCCTTTTGTTCTTTTTCATAACCTCCATACATGAAAAAGATTCATATTAAGCACGACTATTATAAACAATGCATTTCACACGCCCACTGCAGTGTTTCTAACCTCTGCTACTGAGTGAAAACCACGTTCCACTACGCACATCCCAAATCGCCAAAATGCTACATTAGCAGTTGTAAAAAAAAAAGATGCAACAGTGCCCCTGCGCCGTAGAGCGCAACAAGTGCGACAACAGTAAAACGATACCCTGAGCGTGGTCATTGAGGACCCCGCACACAACCCACATTATTCCTTCCCTCCACAATTCTTCCTTTTCAACAACAGAATCAAGACTGGAATCGCCCTCCACGACCCCTTTCGTCCATCTCCCCTAAAAAAAAAATAACATTTTTAGGTAATTTTACTATTCTCACCTGTTGATGTGTCCACCTTAAGATGTTCAAAACTTCTACTTTCATCATCTTCACTCAGTAAATCTGACAAAAGGATATGCACTATTGACCTCAGACTAAAAACAAGACCCTGGTGAACCACTTTTAACCCAGATCTCTCTCTCTACATTCATCCTTTTCCACCCTTAATAGCAACTAGGCGTAAAGCGCTATCTGGAATAGCCTTGCATTTCCAATAGAAACAGCCGCACGTGCGCACTAAGCAGTGATTAAGAGTACCTGAAAGTTATTCCAGCTCGGCCAATGATGTCAAGTAAACCACATACAGGAAATTCGCTAAGGTAGTGGTAAATGCGGAAGGCATAAGGCGTGCCGTAATAAATGGAATATAAACAAAACAATATAAAATGTTTGAGGTCTGCGGCACTAGTGCATTGGCGAAGTCCTCACAGAAAGACATAGAAAGTCAAGTATAAATGAGTACCGCATCCATTTGCTACTTATTTAAACTGATAAAAATGCGGAGACATTGGTATTTGAGCATCTCTAATCTGGAAACCCATACTAAAGACCTTTGTTCCAGTTTAGTAAAAAGAAAAGGTAGAGAAAGATTCATTTTTGCACATAAAGCAGCATGTATTAGGTTCTAAATGATGCAAACCCTAAACACAACGAATCTAGATAATCGAAAAAAGAAATACCTAATTAAGAACCGAAAAAATTATATGCTTTGAGTCTAAAAATTAGATCGATGCAGAAACCGGTTTAAATAGTATGAATTTAGAAGTATTTAAAAGATTAAACTGGTTAAAGAAAATAAGATAAACTTGTATTATTAAAAAATTCGGTTCTATCAATATTTCACACCCTATATCTTTAAACAGGAAAGAAAAATTTATAAAAACTCGAGGAAAAGAAAACCGAGCTTGGACACAAGACTTGCTACTATGCCCTAGGAAAGAACTGCATATCGATCCTAAAATAAACCACACATTTCTACCTCGCCTCTACCAGAGCACTTCGTGACTTTTTTCCTTTCACTTTTAATTGCATAAAAGAATATCGACAAAATCTGGCTATCAGCAACCTGTGAGTAGCGTCCACACACCAATTTCATAAAGTCTTGAAACATTTCTTTGACAATTGGGACCCACGATTTTAACTGTTATAACTTCTTAAGGACTTCAAAGAATTTTAAAAAACTATTAAAAACTCTATCCTTCCATACAGAGGCTAGTCTTAGAGAAGATACTCTGAATAAAGAATCGAAACGCATATACTTATCAAATCTTGACGCTTGCAAGAGGCATCTTCTTGAGGCTATCGCTCACCTTGAAGTACGCCCCAGTGATCGACTTGACTTCCTCCACCGTCACACCCTCTGCCAGCTCCTTCAGCACCAGCTGCTTCTGCTCCACATCAAAAACGGCCTTCTCGGTGATGATTCGTTTCACACAGCCAAGCCCAGTTACGGGGAGCCGGCACCGCTCCAGAATCTTCGGCTCGCCGTTTTTGTTAGTGTGGGTCATTGTAACAACAACACGGGAGCCGCTGCTCACCAAATCCATCGCACCGCCAGGCCCCTTAATAAGCTTGCCGGGGATGCACCAGTTGGCCAGATCCCCGTTCCCAGCCACCTCAAGTGCACCAAGCATAGAGAGCTGGATGTGCCCACCGCGAATCTGGCCAAAGGAGACCGCGCTATCAAAGCAGGCCGCACCAGGAAGGTACGTGATCGTCTGCTTGCCGGCGTTGATCCACTCCGGGTCGACCTTGTCCGCCGTCGGGAAGGGACCCATGCCGATGAGACCGTTTTCGGACTGCAGAGAGACGGTCACGCCCGGCGGAATGTAGTTCGCGGACTCCGTCGGGATACCAATACCCAGATTGACATGCATGCCGTCTTCAAACTCGAGCGCAGCGCGGCGGGCAATGATCTGGCGCTCACTGTTCCCACTGGCCTTAAGGGCCTCGCCGAAGATTGTGCGCTGCTCGATCGGGATCTCGTACTTAGGGGCCTGCACAACACGGTGTACATAGACACGGGGAAGGTGTACTTCATCAGGACTCAGCTCGCCGTTCTCAACGATATGATCCACTTCAGCGATGACGCACCGACCGCATTGGGCGGCCGGAATGTTGAAATTTCGCGACATTGCACGGAAGATTAAATTGCCCGCGCGATCGGCCTTGTGCGCACGAACAAACGCGTAGTCTGGGCGAATCGTCCGCTCCATCACGTACCAGCGGCCGTTAAAGCTGCGTGTTTCCTTCGGTTCAGAGATCATGCAAGGGTTTCCGCTCTTGTCGTATTTGATAATCTGTCCACCGGTTTGACACTGTGTACCGTAGGCTGTGGCAGTGTAGAAAGCAGGGATGCCGGCTCCACCGGAGCGCATGCGCTCCGCCAGGGTGCCCTGAGGCACGAATTCAAGCTCCAGATCACCATCCAAATAGCGTTTGCTAAAGAACTTGTTGACGCCAACATAAGAGCAACAAATGCGCTTGAGCTGGTGCTGTTCCATCAGCACGGAGAGGCCCCAGCCCTCGATTCCTGCGGAGTCGGTGTAGGCGGTGATGCCCTTGACGCCACGTTTCTTTAGCTCACCGATAAGAGCGTTGGGAACACCTGCGCAGCCGAAACCGCCAAAAGCAATCTCGACGTTGTCCGGAATGTCAGCAACAGCCTTCTCGAGGGACACGACCTTGTTGAGGCCAAAAAGACGGACGAAGTTTCGACGAAGCATTTCAGTGTTTAGATATTTATAATTAAGGTCCTTAAAAAACGTGAGCAAAAAAAATCAGCCGAATAATTTTAAAAGTGATATGTTTTTCCTCATAAAATAAAAAAACGCGATGAAAACTTAGCGTGTTATCTGGGGAATAAGAATAGCCTTACTATTTGAAAACTGAAAGGAAAGGAAAAAAATAAGTAAAATAAGCTTATCATTAATTTCATACTCTTCCCTGTAATTCAGATGGCATAATACCATTCAAGTAATACAAAATCTAGATCAACTCTAAAACATATAGGAAGGAGGTAGTGTAAATAAAAGGGAAAAAGTTGCAAAACTGAAATTGTAAGGAAACGTCTAGTATACGATTTTGGATCCAAACTTATTGTTTCCTTCCATCACCCTCCCTTAGATCCAAGGAAGGCAAACACATGCACCTTATTACGATGATTAACTTACCTAAAAATCTAGGAATCTGATAGTTTTACCTGCAAAGATGATCGCGTGAAAGGGTTCATAAGAAAGTGCAACACTAGTCGATGTACAACGCTCATCATCCGTATAGATTGAATATGATTGTAGAGATGTGGACAAAATTGACTCCGGGCGTTAGCACAAGGGAAGATACCCCCGACAGTCCTGCATCCCGCCTTGTTAATGCTTTAAAGACAGAAAGCTGCATGGAGTCCAGTTACTGCGCAGCTTTGTTCAAAGGGACATGTACAGCACGACGCTTGTATTTCTCTATTGACCTTTTTATTGTCTTTGCACAACCACTCACAAAAAACTCACTTGAATGCTTCTGCTATCAAGTAAAAAGTTTTTGTAGATTTTCTCAACCATAAAGGTGGCAATGCCTGAATTCGGGGTCAGCCACTCACTCGTCCGAGCAAAGGCTCTCCTCAGGGTAGTCATCTGTCTCTGCAGGCTTGATGAAAAGGAATTTCAACCATTGGTAAGCGTATCCGCATGGTCACGGTTCCGGGATCCATACCTGCTGTGTTTTCTTGCCGCAAGACAACGCACACTACTTTGTAGAAGGCGTTGCATCCGGCTCATAGCTGGCCATTATTTCCCCCGCCCCAATTTCCATACCCTTAGCTCCTTCACTTTCAGCTCTTGAACACGCTGTAGAGCAACTCATAGATGCAACCTCCATGGATGAGCAGGCCTGTTTGAGTCCAGGCGACAAAGGAGGAACCATCGACAACGAGGTGGAGTCTGAATTGGCAAAATGCCAAGCAAAGCAAGATTGTGGGCCATGCGAGTGCCCCTGGCAGCGGGAGATCCGTGTGCTCCTGGAGAGCTCTACAGTCCCAGAGCTGGGGATGGGCGAGCACCTAGGGGAAGGCTTTCGATATGGGGAAGGGCCTCCTCTAGCTGAGGTCCCTGTTTGTGTATCCGACGCAGAGGGGTTTCGGCAACAACAGCAGAATTCCTGCGAGACTAGTTGCGTCGAAGAAGTGGGAGAAGGGAAGGGTGATAAAGGCGTGCCAGGTATGAGAAACGAGCGCGCGCCCAGTGCCGTTGCAGTGCCTGCACCTTTATTTTTAGCCCCAACACATCCCTGTAGAAGCTTGAACATCGCTGCTACTGCTGTCTCTATTGCATTCTTAGTGCTCTTCTCGTATGAGGCAATCCTGCTCTGAATTTTTCTACTATGGTCTACACTCTGCTCGGAGCTGTTTTCAATCAGCTTACACACATTGATCAGTTGACGCGTGAGAGCTCTTGCCCCTTCTACCAGTTCATCCCTCTCAGGCGCTGCCACTACCGCAAGCCGCTCTGGGTTCGCATCCCCACAAGAGACACCAGTTTGAGAATGATGCTTTGCGGAAACAGAGGATGGAGTGGCCATGTACAGACAAGGTGAACGATGAACTCCAGGCGATGGCCCCGCGTCTGCGGGAAAGGAAGATGGCGAGGCGTGGATGAGGTGCTTCATATGTAAATAAATGCTCATTTGACGCGGCGTCATGATGCGTATGCTCTGTGGCGAGGTCGGGCGCATAGTTTCATGAAATACGCCACCTTCCCCGTAGGAGGGCATAACCACATGTTCCCCTCTACTTCTGAGGGTATGTCCGGTATTATCCCGTTCTAAGTTTTTCGCCCTCCTGTTCACTTCCATGCCCTCATGCATGCTCGGCGAGTCGTTATCTACGCACGACGTGGGGATAGGCGGCGAGGCAAAGAATGCTCGCTGTTTTCGTTTCAAAAAACAAGGCCGTGCACATGTAAAGTCGTCGTCGTTGCTGCCATCGCGTAGAATACCACCAGATGAGGGACCGGAATTCTGGCGGGTCAGGAAACGATAGATTAACTCAAGATGGGCCTCCCCACGCAGTGCCAACGCTTGGATCTGCCTCAAAAAAGGTCCCTGTAAGCTATTTGTGTTTACCGCTACAACGTCTTGAAGATCGCTCACGGTTTTATATAGGGCGTGGCATACAGTGCGCTGCAGTTCTGTCGTAAGTGAACTCAACTCATTCAATTTATTCGCAAAAAGGCACTCGTTCTGCAGCTGAGCCATTTGCTTTTCCATACCTACTTTTTCCACCTGCAAAAGTCGAAGACGGGAGTTAGCGCGAGCCAAGTCCGCCTGCACGTGTACAAGCTCAGAACGAAGCTGTCCCTCTATATTAGCATCTTGAGCCTCTAATTGTGTACAGTGAACCACTGCTTGCTGCAGTCGTTGCTGAGCAGAAATAAGTCTCTTGGATAAGCCCCCCATTGCATTAGAAAGCTCAATCTGCGTTCTCTCGATTAAAATCAAACATGAGTCAAAAAAATTTTGAACGGCAGTCTGATTGGCGGCTCGCCGGCGCCGTGCAGCCAAACGCGCGACATCTAGCGCTCGGTTCACCGACTCTTGAGATTGCGACAGGCTCAGTAGCGTGGCATTAGAAAGCGAACCTGTTGAATGCACTCCATATCCAGGAAAAGCATTCACACCTACTGCTTCCTTATTACCAATCCTTGCATGATCTATCTCATTAAGCTTGCTAGGCTGTATTCCTGAATGGTGAGTACAAGTATCCGTGAGCACAATAGTCCGACCTAAACTTAACAATATCTCTTTCTCGCTGATATGGAAAGGAGCGTTTGCGTCGTGGACCCGATCAGAGGGCCCTTCGCTTCCCCCAACTGATTCACCAAGGTCCATATAGGCGTCGATCTGTTCAGGCTCTTCGTGTCCCCATACCCTGTCATACTGCGGTGCCGAGTCGCGGCTTAGCCACTTGAGAACAAAGCTGAGCGAAAGATCTGACAGCACTCGAAGCTCTTCGGCAGTGCGTCTCATCCTAAGCGAAACCTCGAGCTCCTGCTCCAACTTTGCCATCTGAGCTGCTTTCCCTCCAAGCGCGCAGCCTGTCGACTCGACCAGCCGTGCACTCTCAGACAAAACCTGAGCTAATCGACTTTCCAACTCCTCGATACGTTGTTGAGCGTGCTGTAGATCCAACTCAGCGGCCTTACGATCGTGAAGGGCCGAACGTAGCTTCTTCAAAAGCATTTCACGACTGTGACGCAAACCGGCATTTTCCTTCTCAACCTCAGCTAATTTTCTTTTCATCGCCTCTATAGTTTTCTGCCTTACATGGCCCATGGAAGCGGACGAAAGAAGGGCCGAAGAGGTGTTTTGAACCCCTTTGAAGAATTTCTTTTGTCGTATCGTGTTGATCGGAATCGAGAAAACCTTCTCAAACGAGGGTACCATATCTTGCGGCGATAAAGAGCAATCAAACTCTTGTTTGGTGTTGCTTGACTGGCCCTGAATGTCGCAGCCACCGTCTTGTTGTAGCTTAGATTCTTGTATTATCCTTTCTGCGTTTTTACGTCGACGTCTCTCTTCCTGTAGGGAGTGCTTCAACTTATCCATATAGATTCTACTCATAAACAATAGATCAGCTATCTCTTCCTGATGTCTCTTGCTTTCTGCATGATTGCGCTCCAAGGTCAAAATTTGGCTTTGCAACCTACGGAGCTCATTAGGAAAGCCGAAAGCATTTTGTAATGGCAGAGGGTCAACTGTTTTTGAAGCGGCACCCTTATCCTTCGCCATTCCTGCGGCTGGTGCTTCCGACGAGGCTAACGGCAGGTCCCGCTCGCGGCAAGGGCTAGATTGAATGCAGCCCCCGCTATGTTCAATACACTTGTCCAGAAAGGCCCTGCTCCCATGATCTGATACATAACGCACGCCTTCCTTCGATGTGATTTCGGCATGCGTAGTTTTTACGGCATGGTCAGTGGAAATAGGGGCATCTTCCGCGAGCTGCAGGAAGATGCGACGAAGTGGGGATACGTCGCCGGCGCCCGCCTGACAAAGAAGCCCCTCACTCACTTTGCATGGATATTTGCAAAACTGTGAGGATCCACCGCGCGGACCGCAAGTGCCATCATTCTCATCGTTATTCGATAATCGTGTCGACGGGGGAGAGGGTAATGTAGTGGAAAAGGACCCTATAGGAGTGGTTGGAATTGAGGAAGAGGATAAATCTCGATCCATCATCTCTGCCACTACGGCCTTACTAGAAGCATCGTATAACTTCCACCGAGCCATTTCTTTAGATGCTCAAGCACACAGCACTGAGAAGTGGGAGTAGAAAAATCGAAGCCCACCCCTCAAGACAGGAAATAAAATTTAATTTATAAATCAAGAGGAAACCTCGACTGTCCGTAGAAAACAGAAGGGATAGAAGAAGCGATTGTTGCTTCACCTTCCTTAACTTATAGTCAAAAAAGTAGGGTATAGAAAAGAAATATATCCGACTAATGAAAACGGTTTCCCGTGATTCTATAGGAAAAAAAGCATCATATAAAATCCTTTGAAAAAATAGAAGCAAAAAAGAAAGGTAAAATGCGTGTGGAGATTAGAATAGTATAAAGATTACGCTGTCCAGAAAACGATCTGTCTATACATAAGGTCCCATAAAAACTTGATCACATAGATTTTCTACCATTGTTTCCCTCACTGCATGAGCTAAGTGCTTAATAGAGAGGAAGAGACAAAACTAAATGCAAAAGGGGTGACAAAAATAGAGTTCAAGCCTGGTATATGCAAATTGGATCTAGATCGTATATATATATATATCTATAACGAAAGGAAATGTGTCTATAGATTCAACAAAGCTTAAAAATGTGGGACTCAAAAATTGTAAATTAATAAAAACTATTGAGTGTGGTTTTTCTATAGGCATTATTATGCAAAAAAATCATACACAAAGATAGAAATCACTGCTTTGTTTCTAAAGGTCGCTCCCCTCTTAAAATCTTTGCCGCCTCTCTGATGCCTCAGCTGTGCAGTTCGATTGATATAGTATCTACCGGCGCGTAAATTTTACGTGAACCTATCTCAAGGATTCCACCGGACCCGCAAGCTCCGCAAGTACATCCATTCCGCAATGTGGGCCGCGGTGGCCCGACCGTCGACTACAACACATGAACGCAGGATATGATGTTGCTGTGGAAGCTCTACAAACTCGTCCTCGTCGTGAATGCAAGCATAGAAGCGTCCCAGTGCAGCGACTGGCGCCATCGTTGCTTTTCGTGCCCCCTCATGAGCGAGAAAGACCATGTATTTGGTATCGGCATCCACTGCAGCACCGCCCCCATCTCCCGCTAGCAAACTAACTACAGATGCCGAAGTCGCAGAGCGGTTGTGGTAATCGACCCCGGTCAGCTCAGCGCAGCTAAATGCCTCGACGCCGTCCCTGGCTCCCCCTGCCGCCCCTGAGGCCAGGCCTAGGGTCACCGACCCTGCCTGGTGCTGGCCTCTGTCCCTGCTGATACGCGGCACAGTGCAGGACAGCAGCAGCGGACGCACGGCCCGCGTGTATTTCCCTAGGCCCCTCTCTGAAGTAAGAGTCCAGAGAAGGCGATTGGCCAACGCTGCCAAACGGTAAACCGTGCTGAACGACTCCAGCGCGGATGTAGTCTTGAGAGGGTCATTTGGCAGCATGCAATGAATGCCTGCTGTGCTCTGAAGCATCCCGGGCTGCATGAGAGCACTGGTCGCGTTGGCTACCGTCTGCTGTAGTCTCAAGGCCTCCACCAACGCCGCTTGAAAGCCCTTCTCAGTGGGTTCAATGTCCAGAATTTCATACGCACGCCAGAATTGGGCTCTGTGAAAACATTGAAGTTTCTCCTGCACGGCTGCTTGAGACTCGGTTGTGTTCAGAGTCGAGTCGACCTCATAAAGTGAAGCCGGCAAAGGCGCGGCGATGATGCCATCAAACAGCCAGCACGCGTCAAAGGTGCTCACCTCGGCGCTGTAGCCGACACTCCGGCTGACACACCGAATCTGATTAGGAAATGGTATAAAGCTCGCTTTACGTTCGAGAACGTGTCGTATCTCCTCTTGTACGAGCCGCAATGCCGCCTGTTTCTCCTCAGTGGGCAGCTCCCGCCACGGCTGCTGTGCCCTCCGCACCGATACCCCGCAACGCGCCAGCAGCTGCCGGACAAAACTCTCGCCGTCTTCAACGTGATGAAGGCCTAAGATGCTGGATATGACAGGGTGGTACCAAATCGCATTCCACAGCGTTGTGTGGGTTAATAAGAAGAGCAAGGCCTCCTCTCGGTTCCAAAGCTGCATGGTATTGCTCGAGATGTGGCGACCACGATGTTGTCGGTGCTGGACGCCCTCATTCGTGATGTCCCCGAGTTCGCCACTTCGGACGCTCTTTTGCAGGGTCACCGCGTCGTGCAGGGGGCGCATCTCAACCAGGTACTTTCCGTAGTCAATCAGCCGACGATTAAATAGGTCGCACACCCCCAAGGCCGCGTGCCAGAGCATTGTATCCTTGGGCCTATTTAATAATACCGCGAGTTCGTGAACCTCAAGGGCGCAGCTGCGGCCTGCGCACTCCGCCGCATTGTACGCCGCCTCCAGCGATGGTGGAACCTTTTCCTGGTTCATCCAGTCAATATATGATTGACTGTCTGGTAGATCCTCCTCTATTTCGTCATCGAAGGAACCCCTATCTACTTTACTTTCGTCGTCATCGCTACTTTCCGTGTCGGATTCATCACTTGTCCCCGCACTGCTGCTCCGGCTACTGCCATAAGGACGGCGCCCCACTGGTTCCCCCGTAACCTCACCGAGAATCTCATCAGCCATCTCAGTTCTCACAAGTCCTTTTCTAAGACGTCTTCTTTGCCTGACAGCGCGTTTCCGCTGCCGCCGACGGCCTAGCGCCGCAGACGCGGCCTGCTGTTCGCGGAAAAACTGATCGACCTCTGCGTGAATTTGGCTACTTCCCCATACCATCAACTGTGTTCCGTCCTCTCTGCGCAGATTGTTCAGATTAAAGGGGCGGTAGGAGTCTAGAACCACCACAATGTGGCGACTAAAATCAAAATACCTCTCTAGATCTACGGGAGCCCCAAAACCAATCAAAGTAAAAAATTCATCGACATAGGGGCCGTCAGGGTCTCTGCGTTCAAAATCTTGCGCAAGATTAGCGCGCTCGACAATAGTAGTAAGCTCCTGATAGGTGGCTATCGGATGAATGCTGTAGGGTACCAACGAAGCTTTAAGAAGTGACGTAAACGTAAGGGAAGCAGCTGCAGCATCAACTGTGT
>JAHSUH010004555.1:0-40071 GCA_025388415.1 Cynanchum wilfordii | reverse complement strand
CTTTCTGGAATCTTTCTTTTCCATAGTCAAAACTGCACTTCGATACAGTTATACCATATTTCTTCACATTTTGAACCCAGAGAGGCTTTTGTCTAGAAACAATACTTGGATTTCTGATTTCTATTTTTAAAGTGGTTAGGTTTTTCAAGCCATTCAATTCAGAAAGGCATGCAATATCTTTTTCTCTCCCGGCTTCGGCCTCGGCCTCCCAATTGTCAAAACTGCCTAACACCACCAGTTCTTCTAATCTGGCAAGTCCTGATACAACCCCAAATGCAATTCTTAGGATTCTACAATTTAAAATGTCTAATTGCTTCAAATTTTTTAGGCCCCCAACCTCCATCGGAAGCACCTCAAACTCACAGTGCCTAAAACTGAGGATTTCTAGATTGACTAGCTTCCCAAGTACTGAAGCTGTCTCAAAAATTTTACACTGTTGGAGGAATAAAGTACGAAGATTATTTAATTGACCAATTGATGGAGGGAGCAATTTAATGTGTAAGGCTTCTAAAACTTTAAGTCCATCCATTCCATTGAAAATTTTTTCAGGTAACTTGATATGGTACCCGTTCACAGAGATACTCTTGACTAAATCCAATCGCAGGAACTCAAGCTTCGGACAATCTATGAATTCTGGAAAACTAACATTATGGCGGGAGAATAGTAATGAAATGCAAGTGTAATTACTATGAGAATCTTCTTCCATCATTGGCCACCCTTTCTCCCCATGACTTATCATAAATATGTGCTTCTCCTTATTAGATAGAACCATCCCCTCAGTTGCAATCCATATGCCTACATCACGAATAACATCATGCATTCTCACATACAAATTATCCGAGAACCCAGTACCCTCTATAAGCAAGGAGCGGGAGAGAAGAATCTTTAATATGGTTTCTACTTTGTCTCTAACTACAGTCAAATTCTCAAATCCCTTGAAAATTCTTAGCCCCATTCCACACCTAAGTAACTCTTCAATGGAAATGGAATAATCTTCCGGAAACAAACAACAAAGTAGAAAGAGATCCTTCTGTTCTTTACCTTCCAATTCATTGATGCTGTACATAAGAGGTCCATAAACATGCTTAGTCATATCCGGGATATTGTCTGGTACAGATTTCTCTAACTCTCGAACTGCATTATCCCAAAAGGATTTGTCTCTGCCTCTCAGTGCACAACCAACAATCTTCAAGGCAAGAGGCAACCTCTTGCATTCCCCTTCAACTTTCTTTGCAATTTGGACCAGATCATCATGGGAATCCTCATCTACAATGCCAGCGCTGTCTTTGAAAAATTTCCAGGACTCTTCTTTGGTTAAGACTTCCAATCTGAAGATGTTTGGGGCAGGGACGCCAGTGGAGGTCAAAGCATCCCGATTTCGAGATGTTAAGATCAGTTTGCAACCAGCATGGGTGCTTTGAGAAGGGATTCCAAGCTCTTCGAGGTCCAACCTTCCCCAAAGGTCATCTAAAATGATGAGGATGCCCTTTTCAGCCAAAAGTCTCTGATGAAGTTTCCTTGATCGATATACTGGAGACACTTCACTTAGTTTTAGGCCTAATCCCTCTGCAATCTGGCTTTGAATCTTTAGTAGGTCAGGCTGTTGAGAGACCACTACCATGACCACATGCTCAAACATAGACTTCTCATCTCGCACCCTTTCCTCAATTTTCGTTGCCATTGTTGTTTTCCCTGTAAAAATACAATGGAAAAGGAAGCTTTAAGATTACTAAACAGAGACCAAAACCAAAGGAAGAAAAATGTTCAATGACATGTTAGATTCTATAAGATTGGATAGAGCATTACCTACTCCTCCAATACCCCATATTCCAATAGAATAGACACTTGCATCCTTCAAAGCATCCATTATTCTGCCCTCAATGGAATCTCGAGATTTGAACCCAACATCAGATGTAGAGGGTACAGGAGCAATTTCTGCAGGCATTTCAGGGTTGAATATCTTAACAAAATTGGTACTTCGGAGTTCAATAGAATCTATAGTTGTCTTCATGGCTTTTCGGCTCAAAGAATAATGCAGCACGGGAAACCATTTGCACATACAGCTTCCTTCAACTTCTTCAGCATCACCAATAATCTGGTTACTCCTACTCTGCACATCCTCCACTTTTCCTAGCCAAGACTCAACCTCAGGTCTAATGACTCCTGAATTAGCCCTTGCAGCATCAACATCTTGTTGCACACTCCCATGTTTGATTTTTAGCTCCTGAATTTCATCAGCAAGTGTTTGAACATTGCAGGAATAGCAACAGAGATAACTCACTTGATCCTTGAGTGCATCAGCCAAGTACTCAACAAGTTTGCCAACAACTGCTTGGATTGCAGCTTCAGCCATTCTTTTCTTTCCTTCTTATTTTACCCCTCTATTGAACTGTATGAATGCTTAGCAATGAGTAAAATCTTGCTTGAATGTTCCTCTGAATAAAAAGAGAATGGCAGACACAAACGTAAAGGAAATATCAATTGAAAAACAGCTGTATGGGAACAATCAAATTTCCCTAATCTTCTAATGAAATATTGGAATCTTAAATATTATCCTACATATGACAACCTGTCTGCATGATGTGATTTCTTTACTATATGAATAAAGTCAATTCAAAACTTCTATAGCTTTTCTATTGAATTTAGAACTCCTCAAATCAAATAGAATCCATTATTTAACTCTCTCAAGAATTTTTAACCTAAATTGTCCCCCATTTCCAACAAAGAATTGAAGTAAGATGAACTGTCTCCATCATGTGATTCTTTTTTCAGTGTAAGTCAATTATGACAGATAGGTTGTATAACCATATCATTTAAGTTATTATGAATTTTAAAATTTTATAATTTCAATTCACAAGGGTCAACTATACATAAAGAAATCAAAGATAATCCGTGCATTATGCATATGATCCATAAATTATGGGGAAAAAGATTGTGTAGAAATGAAATCCTAATTAATCATACCAATTACCATCCCCTGAAGCAGGTGAGCCAGCCAGAATATTTCAAATTACATCCTCTTTAATCAAATCAATCATGTTCAGTTTTAACACAAAAAAAAAAAAAAAAAAAAAAAAAGGCCATTAATAACAAAGCAGTAGTAAATGCCCAGCGCAAGATTTGGATTTACAAACCTGGAAGATTTTCTGGATGAGTGTTGAAATTTACACATTAATCCATGATCCAATATCAGAGGATCAAATTTCACACCAGCTGGTCATTCACAAGAGAATTCTGAAAGGATAAAGCATAAATCAGAATGAAGACCAGCTAAATATGCATCTTCTATGAGTTTTATGTGTCTTATTTCTTTTGCATTCGTATGTTCTATATTATACAACAAAATAAATAAATAAAAATTTAAGTTATGACTTTCTCTGTGTAGCCATTTGCAGATCAAGCACTTAATGCTTTAGTGAGCAAGTTGCAATTACAAGAAAGAAATTGTTAGTATACATATATCTAACACAGCAGCCAGTAAACGTTTTAAATCCATCTTATATCACTATTATCAATAAGATAATACAGTTTTCTCCAATTTTCACTTTTGCTTGCAAGTGCTCTACTCTCAATAAGCCAAGAAGTGTCTTTAAACACCAACACTATAAAAGGAAAAAAAAAAAATTAAAGAAAAGGATTGAGAAATTAAAATCAGATCAGCAAGCAAATAGAGTTTGGCGTATTCAAAGATTAAAATATTTTAATATAAGTCAAAGAAGACGGCCAATTAGAATAAGAATTGAGGACTTTTCACCTATAACAAATGATCTCTTTCATCATCATCATCTTCAGACAAGGGGTGGTACATTTTGAGCTTGAAATAGTTTCCCACTTCTTTGCCATTGGAAAAGGAAATTCCACTTTCATCCATGGCAGGAAGAAGTTCGAGATGGTCTCTCCGAGGAACGACAGCACTTATCACAGGCGGCACTCGAGGAATAGGACGGGCCATTGTGGAAGAGCTAGCTGAATTAGGAGCCACAGTCTACACCTGCTCGAGAAACGAAACAGATCTCAACCAACTGCTGAAAAAATCTGCAGCCAAAGGATACCAAGTATCAGGTTCCGTTTGCGATGTATCTTCCAGAGAACAGAGAACGGAGCTCATGGAAAGAGTTTCCTCTTTCTTCAACGGTAAGCTAAATATTCTAGTAAACAATGTCGGAACCTGCAGAGGGAAGCCAGCGGCCGATGTTACAGCAGAAGATTATTCAGTTGTTATGTCTACCAATTTCGAATCTTCTTACCATTTCTCTCAACTTGCTCATCCGCTTCTGAAAGCATCTGGTGCTGGAAACGTTGTGTTCATTTCATCCATTGCTGGTCTCGTAAGCGTGGAGCATACGTCCGCTTATGGAGCAACAAAAGCTGCAATGAATCAATTGGCTAAGAATTTGGCCTGTGAGTGGGCCAAAGACAACATCAGAGTCAATTCCGTCGCTCCTTATTTTATCAGAACATCAATGGTGGAAGCTGATATTAGTGTCAAAGAGATCAAGGAGAGAATTGAATCGAGAACTCCAATGAATCGCATCGGAGAACCGGAAGAGGTTTCGTCCTTGGTGGCATATCTCTGTCTTCCGGCCGCTTCCTACATCACCGGCCAGGTTATAGCTGTGGACGGCGGATTCACTGTGAATGGCATCACTTGGTATTGATTAGAACAAGAGATTGTTCTCTGAATTTTGAAGAAATTTTTGTCAATTACATTCTCAATTTTGAAAATAAAATTGTATCAAATATTCTTATTATTATATCCTTTTTTAAAAGAAAATAAATATTACCACTACTATTATTAAAACAATTCTGCATGAGAAGATATTGTAAATAAAAAAATCTCAAAATTAAAATATAATAATTTTTTTTTAAAAAAACAAACAAATATAATTTTATGAATTTGAGTTAAAATTAAAATAAAAATACTTAAAATTCCAATAATACAATTCTAATTATAATATTTATATTTATTCTTAAATTTATTTAAATATAGTCTTAAAGGAAAGGCAAAAATAATAATACAACAAAAATTTCAACACCACTTTTTTTTTTTATCATTTTATAAAATTAATATATTATTTATTAATATTTTTAATACTCATTAATTAATAAATTTGTAGGTATAAATTTTTTTTTTTTTTTTTTGGAAAAATAAATAAAAAAAATAAAAATGGAGGGACTTTTAAGGGGTTTATTTTATAAGAATTACCTATTGTTAGAACATTGTGTTTAACTTATTTTTAAAAATTTATGTGAATAATTTTATTGCATATTCATCGAATGCAAGATAGAAATTATAATGTATACAACAAATGCAATAAGAATAGAACATTGGCAGAGCGAGCAATGCAATAGATAAGCATTGAGAGACTTGTGAGGTAGATAGGATAGTTGTGCGTATTGTATTCTATCATTGACCTTGTGTTTTGACCGAATAGCTTTTGTTTCGTGTAATCTTTATCTATTTGCTAATACAAAAAAAGTTGGATAAATTTGTCCGTTTATTCTAGTGGGTTGCTAGGAGAGACATTTCGTGAGAATTTGGTAGGGACTTAAGCTCTTAGAACATTCTCATGCAAACACGAACATGAAGAATAGTAACTTAAAAGGCATAAAAAAGAAAGAAGAATATCTTGATATCAAGATTCTATAATGGCAGGGAATCCAGACTCATAGACATGGGAAGATATGCAAGTCAACTAACTACAAGAAATTGATCCATACGTTACCAGGAAAGCAGTCACATACAAGTGTGGCATCATATTAATAGCGCTCGGGATCTCTTGTTACATTTATATTACACCAATACAAATATATCGTATTGATAATACTCGGAAAACTTAGGTTCAAGATAAGAAGAAGAAGAAGAAGAAGAAGAATTCAACTTAGGAAAACTGTGCAGTTTCATGCTGCACCAATGAATATCTAGTTCAACATATAAAACCTAGAAGCTTTATCGCATTTTCTTTGATACTTATCAAATGCTCTAGTGTACAAATATATATATATAAGTCCTAAAAACTCACTCACGATCTTCTGTTATATTTCATGTAACATCAATACAAATGTAACAAGTATCATTTGACACATTTGTATTAATGTAACATTGAATGTAACAGAGACACTAAAAATTGCTATACTATGGGACATATAAATATCAACACATCAACGACAGAAAACCATATCAGTACTTTTCATTCTATCAGTACCAGAAAGTGATAGTCTATCATCAAAAACATCTACGTATCCATAAGAATCTCTACCTGGAGGGCACTCGAGAGCAGCTTCAAGAACCCGATGATGGATACCATGGGAGTCGATGGAATGACCTCCTTTGTGATCATGTCCCCCGAAACAAACCTTAACACAGTTGTACCTGTGTATTACATCCATTACTTCTTCATAGTTCCATAGTAGAGCTTCATATGATGATGCACCTGGATCCAAAGGTACATGGCAGCACACCACTACTTTCTGTTTCAATCTCGTAGCGTCTAATAAAACTTTATCCAACCATTCTAATTGTTCTTGCCCTACACCTCCGTTAAACATGAGGAACCTTCGTTCCAATCCCACTAGCCCATTTGGACTGTTCTTGTCTGAATTTGGATTCTTCTCGCGGAGAAATTCCAAGGCCTTCATAGTCTTTGGGTGATCCTTGGGCCAGCCAATAGCACTGATATCATAACCATCAAGGACTACGAATCTGTATTCTGGAATAGGAGAAAAATCATAATATGCCTGATTGTCACTGCTGGGAATTCTCAACAGAGGAAGCAATTTCTCTCTAGGAAGATTGTAGAGGCAGTGATTTCCAATCATGTGATAAACCGGCCTGCTGGAGATATCAAATTCTTTAATAACTTTCTTCACAGCATCTAGAGATTGCTCTATCGGGCAAAAACCATCAACAATGTCTCCAAAATTGATTTCAAATTTAAGTTCTTGTTGGTTCCACTTCTGAACAGCCCTCTGCAAAACTAGGATGCTATGCCGGTAATACCTTGGAACACCAAGAAATGAACGACCATCAGGAATGTCTGCATACTGTACATCTGATATTACACCAAATGAAAGAAGGGGCTGCTTCCCAGAGGGACTCACAAGCCCATTTGCAAGACCCATAGCTCATATCCTATAAAATTTGTTAGAAAAGAAGTGTATGAATAGTGTTTCTCAAATACCAGGAAAAAAGTATCAACACAAGAAAGGCGAAAAAATACACTAATATGGAAACCTGGAAGTCTTAGTCATATATAGAAAAACATCTTAAGAATAGTAGTTTTACAAAAGTACTTATAAAGAACATTAGAACAACATGATGAAAGGACTCCATAGTCATCTAGAATTAAAAATCATAATCCAGATATTTGATCCTCTGGGCCACAATAAAGAAGGGTGCCCTTTTATCACAATAGTTTTGTCATATGTGGTTGTTATTTACTCCAATCTCTTCATCGTCTCATTATTTTTCACAACATCGTAAAGTCCAGTTTGGAAATGATGTTAAAGCCATGCAAAGGACAACAAAAGACAGAAATTTGGGTAGTGGGAGCAAATACATATCACAGTACATAATAAAATGCTTGTTAACAATGCAAGCAGACCATTGTTGGGGTTTAAAGTCCCCCATTAACCACGACATGGACCTTTCAAACCAGACATTTCCATGAACCATCCATCTTCACAAAAGGAAGCAACAAATGGAGGATCCAAATCCTTAAATCTTGTTGCTCCTACTACACGCATATCAGCTCAATACGCTGAATAGGACAAAAAGACTAGTACAGAGCGGTCCAGAATCAAGAACAACACATACAGGGAGAAATTTACAAGGATGTACTGTAAAAAGCTTCACACGATAAAGGCTCCAATTCTTATTTTTGAAGCCATAACCTCAATAAAAAGTCTCATCTTAGATTATTTACCTCCTTTGATGTTAAAAACATCCAATGAAAGTTTATACCTTTGATGTAAACAAATTTCCAGTATATATATATATATATATATATATATATATATATATAAATACTCATCAGAATTGAATCTGAATAACCAAATGTTCCCTTTCCAAACAACAAACAGTACTAACATGGAAGGCAATGCCAAGTATGAAATGTAAAGAAATTTAAGCTTTTGTTGAGATAGTAATTCAATGTTAAGAAACATCCAAGGTAAAATGGTATTCAGATTAAAATTTAGCCTAGAACATTATTCATCAAAAAGACATTTCTTTATTTCCTACATTACAAAGATAAATATTGCATTAATTTAAGCATCATTAGCTACAATTCATAACTACTCAATAAAACATCAACAATTAGCTCTCAGAAGACAATCAATTCAGAATAAAGAATTTCAAACCCTCTAAAGAATTGATCATTTCTTATACATTTCACATATCAAGAATGCAAAACAAACGAACAATTGGAGAAAATTCCAAAGATCAATCAAGAATAAAATAAAGAGAACCTAGAATCGGAGACCAAAAAAAAAATTTTGTACCCAAATATGGACTTTCTACCTTCAATCAGCAAATTTGTGAAAAAAGGGGCGTGATTTGCTCTGGAATTGTTGCCGTACAAAGCCTGGGAGATGGAGGTGGTGCTTCATGATTGAAAATTGGTGCCTTAGCTTTATAAATGCTCCGATGAAAAAAAGAAGACCAGATTGCCAAGGAAGAGAGGGGGTCCTCCTAAGCCACTGACTCCTCAACAAAACGACGGCGTGTGCTTGAAACCAGGCTTTTTCATATTAAATATATTTTTGTATTAAACTATATACATTTAATTTTCCCAAGCCACGTGGCAAGTTAATAAGGTTGTATACACTAAAATTTTATTTATATATTTAAATATATACTTAAGATATTGAAAGATTTTGCTCCTCGATGAGTGATACATGACAAACTAATAGTCATTGATTGTCACTCTCTTCAAACCAAAAGAAACATTCAAGTGAGGTGAAAATCGGAGGTAACTCCGACGATTCCCTTCGGGGATCGTCCATAGTTTCTAGCGCATCCTCCCTTCGAGATCAAGCTCCAAGGCCCTCGAAGTTCAAATCCATTCCGAGATCCAGCTCAAAACGCCCCTCGGAAGAAATCAAATCAATTGGATTGAGATCAAGCCCAAAAAGGCCTTCAGATCCACGAAGAAAAGAATCGACGGAGAAATATAAAGATTCGAATACAACATTAAAATATATATTATATTATGACATTTATATTTTTAATTATTTATTTTACAAATAATAATAATCGAAAAGAAAAATTTTATTGTTGACAAATGCTTTTCCGATATATTAATGTTTTTCCTTTCTTAAGGTTTACAGGTTTCGATGGAGAAAAGGCAGCTGATTGTCGGTGGTATATTATGACAAGTTCCCCAACTCTGACAAATAATTCTATAATATTTTTTTTTATTTAAAAAAAAACAAAAACAAATTTTATCAAAATAAAATAGTCGTAATTTATGAATTTAGTCTAAAAAAATTTATATTTATCAAATTTAATCTTAAATTTTTTTTTTGACTTTTAAAGTTTCAAAATTTTTTACTTAAGACAATTAAGATTTTTTTACCCACACAAGCAAATTGTTGAGTATTTTCTCAAAATAGTGTAGTTTTTAAAAAATCTTTCCATAATATAGCTACTTTTTTACTCACTTTCTAAAATATGGTACATCTACTTTGCCAAAGTAGAGACTTATTTTTTAAAAATAAAATATTAAGTCTATACTTTGACAAAATAGAGATTTATTTTTTTTCAATAAAATATTGAAGGACTTCATTTTTTTTTAATTTAATAAATTAATTTTAATTTTATTTAAGACTTGTTGTAGATATATAAATTTTATTTATATATTTAAATATATAATTAAATTATTATTTATATATTTTAAATATATATTTATATTTATATATTTTATATATTAAGATATTAAAATATTCACCCCTTAGATGAGTGACATGTGGTAGCTTCATAGCCATCGATTCTCACTCACTTCATCTATAAATAGAGGGCAAATTCCCTCAACAAAAGGTTACACACACAATACTCACACTCCCTCATTAAAGTAGCTGTGAAGTTGAGAGATATTCGAAGGATACCAAACCTCTATCGAGATCGGTCCTTCCTCTCAAAAACCAAATTCATTCCGAGACAAAGTCCTAAAGCCCTCGGAAGAAAAAAATCAAATTGTTCGATAGATCGAGATCAAGCCCAAAAGTCTTCGACATCGAATCCATTCCGAGATCCAACCCAAAACGCCCCTCGGAAGAAATCAAATCAATTGGATCGAGACAAGCCCAAAACGCCTCTCGGATCCACGACGGATCGAATCAAAGGATCAATAGAGATTTGACCCGAAATCTCATTTATTGTATAATTGTTGTATTCAATTATTATATTTCTTGTAATTTTGATTTTACATGAAATGAAAGAAATTATTGTCTACACTTAGTATTTATATTTTTGAAATAAGTAATTTAATATTTTTATTAAGTTAATAAATTTATATTATATATTTACATATTGAATTTTATTCAAATAAATAAAAAAATTTATTAAAATTATTCTTATCTCTATATAATATAACACCAAATAATTGAATATATAAATATACATATACACAATATTATTTTATTTGATGAATTTAAAATTGTTTTTTTAAAAAAAAAGTCCAATGTGACATGAAATGACAAGTCATTAATATATTTTTTTTTTTAAAAAAAAAACCCTCAACATTCTATAGGAGAACAATTTTTTAGTAATTTTTTTTATTTGAATAAAAGATTTTTTATGTAAATATATAATAAAAGTTTATTAAATTACTTAATTGAAGAATATAAACACAAATTTTAAATTAAAATTATTTAAATATATACAAAAAAAAATACTTTACAAAAATATATACAATATTATTTTAATATTATAATATATTATAATTTCAATTAAATTTTATATCACTTTTTAAATATAATATAAATATAATAGTAATTAATAATAAATATAATCTATATTATAAAAATTCTAAATAAATTTTTTTTATAAATTACTATTATTAAAAAATTATAAAATTAAAATTTATAAAAAAAAACTCTAATTTTATAGATATTTCATATAAAATGACTTAATTATCAAATTTTAAAAATATTTAACAAAATTTGTAAAAAAACCTTAATTTTCTTAAATAAAAAAATTTAGAACTTTAAAAGTTAAAAAAAATATATTTTATAACTTTACTTGTCAAACATAAAATTTATTTGAAACCAAATTCACTAATTACTCAAATAAATATTATCTAAAACATGAATAAAACAGTATCTTTCCTTAAATTAATATTTATAATTTTTTATAAAAATAAAAATTATAATTCCACTAATATAATCTGGATACATCAATCAAGAAATATTAAATAATGACCGAAAATAATAATAGAAAACTGTAAAAAACAAAAAAATATTACATAATTATAACTCTCCCCTACGCATCATATCCAACTCTAAATAAGACTATTACAGCTCAAATCAAAATTAACGGAGGGTAAATATATATATATATATATATTATATTATATAAGATATAACAATTATATGTTCACCCATTGTTGGTTAGCTCAGTGACGCATGAGAGCTGAATTTGATAGGGGAACCACAGTTCGATCCCAAAACCACGATTGAGAAGAGTTTAAAGTCGTAATCTCTCGGACCCCGTTTCAAATCCGGATTAGTCGACCCGTGTGGGTTCAGATACCGGATCCTTATGAAAAAAAAAAAAAAAAAAAAATTCATAATACCTTGTGCGCACACTACAGTTCGTTCCCAGCAGCAAATAGTTACTGGTTTTTTCCATTCAGGAAAGTGTTTTTATGTATGAAACAGGAGATTGCAGAACATGTTCAATCAATTTCTCCGGTAATCTTTTAGTTGCCTGCAAAAACAAGAACAATCAAATTAGTGATATATTTTCTTTTTAGACTGCAAATAATTCGATTCGATGAAACTACTACTACTACAACTAACCTGGAAGTGTCTCATGTGCAGGATTGGCTCGCAGCCAACTTCTGCAATCAGTTTTCCGTTAGGGGTTTTGAAGCCGAATCGACCTGCTTCGTAAGCTGAAAGAAGGCTTTTTTGCTCACTGGGCAAGCTGCGACAAACTTTGAGCAGTGCACTGAGAGAATTCATCTGGAAAATTAACGAAGAGTACATGGATGGATGAGGTTCCTGATAAACCAGACAACTTGGAAACAAGTTCACAGAACAAAACTATGGAAAATAATAATAAATAATACTCTCTCGTTTTTTTACTTGTCACGTTAAGGAAATCAAAACGACGTTTATTTAAGCTATGTCTCTAACTAATTTCTGTTCGAGACAGGTTGATCTATTCCTGAATATTAAGGATGTTATTATAACACTAAATCATTGCAGAGGTGATGCCTAAAAACTTGAGCATGATAATAAGTTATAATGGTAATGGAAGATAAAAATGTGTAGTACTGACCTTCATATATGGGCAGGAAGCACAGCCACCATGGATAGAACATCCCTCACCGCTTGTAACACCAGGTATAATAGCGACTTTCATCGATTCCCCTGTTCCGCCCGAACTTAGATCTGGGGATGAATTTGTTGGTGTTGTTGTCACTGACTCTGACGAGACGGGGAAAACAATCTCGACGCTTACTTTTCCTCTACCGGGAGAGGAGTTAAACGAACCTAGTTGTTTTCGAACAGCTGCAACAATTGAAGTCACCATACCAGATTCTGTTCCCAATACAAACTGCAGATGTTCATCAATGTTTCTATTCAGAGCTTCTTGAACTTTCTTTTTGATGAAATCGAGTATGTTTTGGGTGGAACCAACAACTCCCATGTCCCTTTTCTTTGCTTCCATTGCAAGAGAGAACATTTCACCAGGTACTTCAAAGTGAGCAGTTAAATATGCATCACCATACATTTCGTTTATCTTCTCGACAACTTCATTACCGAAAAGGTGATGAACAATGCAGGTTCCATCCTGTTAATGAAAAAATAAAAAAGTCGGAACAGAATAATATTCACTCCAGTTCATGGCATGGAAATTCATGGTTTTCTTCATTTTTAAATGGATTGCAAATGCAGAATTATAATTACCTGGAAGTAATGGAGGCGAGGAAGTAGAGACTTAATCGTATTTCTGTTATGTTTTGGATGAACCTCAGCAATTTCTTCATCAGTCATTGCAGTCATCTGTCGGAACAGCTCTGCAATGTTCGCACCCATATAGGAATCAGGACCGTACCATATGTTCAAGTTTGGCACTTCAGAAAATGCCTGCATAAATAATATGAGCAAATGAAGTTGCACATCATAGAGAATACAGAAGTGACAGTGTTGTAAAAGTCAAACGAACCTGTAGAATTGTCTGCACAACATTAGACGAAGTGCAAGTAATTGTCGGTACGAGTTCATGGGAAAATGCTTTGGTCTCTAAAGAAGTGTTTATATAAACAACATGCAAAGAGGGAGAAGTAACAGAAGCTCTTTCAAGATATTCCATATAAGCAGGACCAGATGCAGCATCGGCCAAAGAGCAACCGATTCGTTCATTAGACATTCGATACACTCCGACCTGACAAATAACAGGTGTTTATCATCATCTCATGAAACATTTGAAATTATGTAATACCCCAAAATAGCAAGGTTTCATGTAATTTTCTTAATAACGAGCCTTCATGCTATCAAGAAAAAACTTGGCCATATGCGGAAGATTTAAAAAACATCGATAGGATTGACTGTTACACAATTTAAAACCACACATACACCATTCACTCACAAACGGGAAAACATATCACAGCACAGGGAGACACAAAAAGAATGTTTTCCTTCACGAATACAAATTTTGATTGGTTGTTCAATCATTCATGTAGTTTCCAATTCTTGTGGGTCAAAAGACACAATAATAACACATATTTGCCTGTTTAAATTTCATATCCAACAAATTGAAGGCCTCTTGCATGAAGAGAATTTAATTTTAGACTTAAACAACCGTGAAATTGGTTTATATGAATGCATGATCTGTGCATATAAATAGATAAGTGCTCAAAGGACACAAAGAATATGCTTATTTATGGAATATGCCATCCACATAAATAAAGTGGTAAAGGTCAAAACAAACTCTCAGTGTAAATTTCGGAAGAAATACCTCAGAATATCCAGCCTGATCAAGAATGACACGTACATTCTCTGACATGAAATCTACACCGAGGACAGTAATAAATTTACATCCATCTTCTGCCATCTTTACAGCTGAATCTGCCATCACCAATGAATCAGAAATATGGATATGAGGCCAGAGCTTTTGTGCAGCAGTTAGAACTCCTTGAACCTCGGGATCCATATAAAAATGAGCTACAACACCAATTTTCTTCTCCTTGAGTAAATTAGCAAGTTCTTGAATTGTTGACTCATCAGGCGATAAAAACCTTGCCTATAGTTAAATTAGATAAAAGAGTTTTAATAGAAAAAGAAACAGTACCAATTATCTAATATATACATGGATTTTACCTCATCAAACAAAGAACAAATGATAGAATCATACAATGGTTTTCAAACGAAAGAGAAACATAACAAAGATCCATAAAAGGAGAAAAGATATTGCAAGTTCTGTTTCCTTGTTTAAAATAATTTAGTAACAGTTTATGATTGAGTTTAAGCAAAACTCAGTAGCTTAAATCAAGAAAAAGACATCATTCTTGAACTCTACATAAGCTAAGTGGACCCTCATGTAAAATTTTTAAACCCTCCATAGAATGAAGATACAATTGTTCTTGAGTAAACCATCAATCTGTATCATGCTCCTAAGTATAATATTAAAATCCATGCTCCATTTTACTTCTGCAAAGAAATTTCTTTTCCTATTAGAGATAGATAACTTCTATACACAAATCTAATAATTATCTCCCTTCTTATTTTACTTTATCTAATAGCACATTTAACATTTAAACATATGATAAAAGAAAACCAGATCCATCTAATTCTAAATCGAAGCAAACAAACAAACTAAATACAACTATCTTCATAGTATCTTTGGTATACTAAAACAAAAGAAATAACAACAATGAAAAGCACACAAACTAGAGAATATGAAAGACAGCATAATAATAATAATAATAAAGGGGAGGGAGGGGGATTCAACCTGTGCTTCAGCATAGGTTCCTTTAGCTTGTATTCCAACAGCAGTGATAACCAGAGATGGGAAGGATTCACCACGAGGCCTCCCTTCTCTCTCAGCCACAAGAGATTTAGTCCTTTTTTGCATACTAACCAATACATTATGCCAAGTGTTCACTCTAGAAGGAGCAGAAGGTAAACTTCCCCTTCCATTCAATCCTACAACATTAAAAGCAGCTAAATCCTCTGTTTTCAACTCCAACACTTCCTCAGCTGTTGCCCCATCCAAGACAGAAATTAAACAAGCACAAAACCCTTTAGTGATCTCCGAGTCACTGTCAGCTGAAAACCAAATCCTACCCTCATCATCCATCTTTACATGCAGCCAAACCTGTGCAGTGCAACCAGGGACACGATTTTCTAGTGTTTTTAAGGACTCGTCCATTGTAGGACAAGAAGAAGCATAACTCAAAATAAGCTTAACACGGTCAATAGGTTCTTGAAGGGACTGAAATTCGGTTTTCAATAGCTGAAGCTTTTCCTTTGAAGAACCAGTGGAAACATCTGGTTGATGAGAAGTGAAAGAGGTGATTGCTGAACAACAAAAAGATGGGATTTTTTTTTCTTAAAAATATTCTTGAATCCAATTTCGAGTTAACTAAAGAATTGGGATCCATATACGAACTCTGAATGCATTTAAAACTGACTCTAGAAGAAGTAACAGAAGGTCGATGCTGAGGTGATGTTCTAGGGTTGGAATTGATGGGACTGCGTGATTTAGAGAAGAAAGTTGAGGTGGATGCTCTCGTAGCTAGAGTTGCAGTTTCCATAACTCTAAACCCACAAAAAAGATTCTTTCTTTATTCTCTATATGAAGATGAAACAACCCCAAAGCTCTGTTTTTTTATTTTTTTATTTTTTTCTCCTGTGTATTCTTCCTGAGCCCTCCCTCCCTGTCTCTCTCTGTTTTCTGCCACTAAAAATACAGAAAAGTAATTGTGTGAGAATCAGGGAAGGCTTAGGAGTGCTGACCAGTGGAGGAGGAGGAGGAGGAGGAGGAGATTGATGAAGGCAAAATGGGGTGAGATGTATTAATATTAGCAGGTGGTCAAAGGAAGAAATTTGTGGGATTAATAAAATGTAACCAGAAAGGGGGAGGAAAAAAGAATGGTGAGGAATTCTTTTGTTTTTCCTTCACCTTTTGGAAACCCAAAAGGCAAATTTAAATGATAATCTTCCTTCCACTCATTATTACTCACTTAGCAAGTTCGGTGAGATATCTAAATTAATTAGATCATCATATTTTTTCATAAATTATTAATATTTTAATCCTCTATCTATTTATTTATTTCATATTTTATTTTTTCTTTACTTATCATAGTCTATAATTATAGTTATCACATGTTAATTACTTATTCTATCATTTCGATTATAAACATAAATCATATTATTTTATAAACAAGTGTTTATTTTAAATCGAAAAATACTTATAAAGAGTTAAATTTAATCACTACCTTATCAATAATAATAAAAAAAAAGTCTATTAAAATGGTAAAGACATGAATAAGTAAATAAGAATAACTTATAAAACATTAATATTAATTCTAGGGTATAAAAGGAAATACATCAACAAATGTATTTTAATACGATAAGTAAAAAAAAAATCAATATATATTTTTTTTTAATGTGCTATAAAATAAAATAAAAACGGATGAAGTATTAAACAAGTAAATAATTGTGTCAAATGACTAAATTTAAACCCTAAAGCTTGAAGTTCTTCTCGCTTAATGGTCTAGGAGTGTCTCTCTCAACCAAAAGGTTAAGAGTTTAAACTTTACCCGGGGTTCCACAGTTCGAGATATATTCGCAAGTGCGGGTATATCTGCACTGTTGGGCCTCCCCGGGTGGATTAGTCTGGGCCAGAGGGCCTGGGATACTACCTCAAAAAAAAAATCCCTAAAGCTTTTACACAATAAAAAAAAATAATATTACGAATGTTATATGAAATTATGATTTTAATACACTTTGTAAGTCGCAAATAAGAATTACGATTTTCATTTTAGATTCTGCGAGCTTAACTTAACTGGAATTCAAATTAGATAGAAACATAAGATTTTGAAATTTTTTTGTCACTTTTTTTAAAAGTGTTGAATTTAAACTTGATTATCCCAAATAATATTTTTGGTTTAAAGAGAAGTTTAAATAAAAAAATGTATATAATTTTAATTCAGGCTTAAGAAATTCTATACAAAAAATCTAAATATTATAGATAGTAAATAATATACTGAAATTTGATACTTAGAATGAGTATTTTAAAATGTTATTAATAATCATTAGATTACAATTGTGATGGTCTCATTCTATCCATTGATTTAGGAAATGTCTTACTATAATTAAGAGTTAAACAAAGGTATATGTATATTAAAGTATTCTTTGAAGGTATATGTATATAAATTATATATATTATTAAGTATATTTAAATAGTGTAATGACATAAATAACTTATAAGTTTTTTTTTCTTAAAAAATTTAATAGATAATTTAACGGAAGGATTAATGTCACAATTTTTTTATAATTCAAGGACCAAATTCACAAAAAAAATAATTTGAGACCAATGTCACAAAATGTCTATAATTTGAGGATTATTTATGTCAATTTACCCAAAAAATTAATTTATATATAAATTTGGTTAAATATATCTATGAACAATAAAATTTTCTTTTTTCGATTATTATTATCTACAAAATAAATAATTAAAAATCTAAACGTCACAAGATAATATATATTTGATATTGAGCTCGAATATTTATATTTCTCCACCAATTTTTTTCGTCGTGGATATGAGGGCATTTTGGGCTTGTCTCGATCCAATGGATTTTGATTTCTTCCGAGGGGCGTTTTGGGCTGGATCTCGGAATGAATTTGAACTTCGAGGGCCTTTGGGCTTGATCTCGATCCATCTGTATTTGATTTGATTTCTCCGATGGTCTTTGGACTGGATCTCGGAATGAATTTGAACTTCTCGAGAGCCTTGGAGCTTGCTTGATCTCGAAGGGAGGATGCGCCAGAAACTATGGACGATCCCCGAAGGGAATCGTCGGAGTTTCCTTTCTTTTCTGCCACCACCGATTTTACCTCCGATTTCCACCTCACTTGAATGCTGAGTGACAATTAATGACTATTATTTTGCCATGTGTCATTCATCCAAGAGCAAAATCTTTCAATATCTTCAATATTTATTTAAATATATAAATAAAATTTAAGTGTCTACAATATCATCTAATAATTTGAAATTTATTTAATTCATCACTGTGTACCAAACAAAAAAATAATAATAAAAGTAAAAGGAAACAGAGGAGAAATGGTTAAGTGGGGTCCAATACAAAACAAAGATTCGGAATTGAAAGGCGGCGAATGGGTTGTTGCTCTTTGACCACAATATCCAGTCATTGAAAGCCCACTATCTCATTTATAAGGGCCCACCTTTCAGAAAAATGATGAAATTATATTTAAATAATTATTTTAAATCTCTCAAAAAAAAAAAAATTAAATAGAACTACACTAATGTAATTATAATTTTTAAGATTTATTAAATTGAATCATAAAATCATATAAGTGTAAATTTTACTTAAAATTATTATTACTAACGTTAAATTCATTTGTGCTAATATGACTATTAAATTGAATCTTATATGTAAATTGTTGTGATTATTGATGAAAAATCTTCACATCTAAAAAAAATTTTATTCATGTATGCAGCTATTTAAAATTTGGGGTCAAAGCTTCTTTCTGCAAGGGACCAACTTGACTCGAACGAGATTAATCTAGATATAGATTTGACTTAAAGTTATCCTCCCAAAAAAAAATTTTAAATAGAAATATAATATATATATTATTGTAAATATTTTATCACGCATAATTATAAGTGCTTGTTTTTAATATCTTCAAAAAAACATATAGCATTATATATGGGTAGTAGAATATGAAGAATCAGTGAAAATGTGATAATTATGTTGATTTGACTTTCTTTATGTGAGAGACTTTCAACACATACTAGACATTACTATATGTTACAATTTCAGTTATATGTTATAATTTTAGAAGTTTTCATTCACATATCTTTTTCGGATTAGTTAATAAAGATAGGGAGTAAAAAAAAATCAAGTATGTCTCATTGCACATGAATTTTGTCAAGAAATCGGTGTTTCCATCGAAAAAGGTCCTTTGTATCCTTGCCCAAATATATAAATATGTATATATATATATATAGTACGGACACTTGTCTTCATAGCTTACATTTTAGAAGCTAAAAATGACAGTTTGTAAAGGCATATCAAGTCAGCTTAAGGTTATATATATATATAAGATGATATACATCAAGAAAAAAAAAATTTTGACCATAAGTAACAAACTTTTTTTAAATAAAAAAATAATTATTAGGATAGTTTTGCTCTAAAAAAATTCGTGTTAGTCAAATCTAAAATGATAGATTATATATATATATATATATATATATATATATATAAACATAACAAACAGCTAAGGTAACCAAAAAAAATGCTAAGTTGGTCATATTCCATTCATCACCAGAAAATTTCAAGCCGGCCGGGCGGCTAAAATATATATAATATATATATATATATATATATATATATATATATATATATATATGTGATTCATTTCCTTCATATACTTATTAATCCATATTCCATGATCCATGTTTCATGTCTAACAGGGAAAAAAGAAATGTGTTCTTCCTCCAAACTCTGCATCTTTTGCCTGATTCTTATAACTCTATCATCATCATCAGCAGTTGTTTCTCAGCATTATCACTACGATAAATCTACATGCACTTCAGAAAATCCAGATTCTGAATCCGACAACAATCAATGCAAATATTCAAGAAATGTTTCTTCTTGTGATACTTTTGTAGTATACAGAGCTCAAAAGGGTTACTCCACATTGTCTTCCATAGCTTTTCTGTTCAATACAAACACAGCTACACTTCTTTCTTACAATAGTAACATTTCCGACATTGATCAAGAACAGCAACTTCAGCTTGATCGAGAAATCGTGGTTCCTGTAAGATGTTCTTGCTCAGCCACATTATACACTTTCGTTGCTGATGATGTTGTGTACAATGTGTCTGAATCAGAGTCTTTAAATTCAATAGCTTGCAATACTTTTGAAGGTTTGGTGAAGGTGAAATATCTCAGGGATTATTTTGAAGGTAAGAATTCTTCGATACGAGTGCCATTAATATGTACTTGTCCTCCTAACAATACAGGAAATGTCAGGAACTACTTGGTCACGTATCCGATAATGGAACGAGACGATCCTGGATTGATTGCTAGTAAGTTTGGAGTTTCTCAGGAAATTATAAGAAACACTAATGGATTGGGAACTTATGATGCCATATTCCCTGGAACAATATTGTTCATTCCCCTGAACGGAACCCCTGTCCTGAACTTACCTTCTCAAGATTCTTCGGGATCTATGAATGTTCCTGAAAATTCGAGTAGTGTTTCAAGAACCATTACATTTTATGTTATGTTTGGAGGGTTAGTTTTTGCAGGGATTGTTTCTATTTCTGTTGTTTTGGGAACTTTAATCTATGTGTGGTGGATTAGATATAACAGGCCAAGAGGGCTAGTCCAGATTTTGTCAAGAAAAAAACTTTCGCCTGATTTTCTTGATGGGATTTTGAAAATAAAGCAATCCATCAAGTATTTCAGCTTGGATGAACTCAAGATTGCAACTGTTGATTTCAGTGAATCCACAGTTCTTGATTGTGGTGTTTACAGAGGTAAGATTGGAGATTGTTATGTGGTAATCAAGAAAGTAAATTCAACAGCAGAAGGAAATGGCATCATTAACATACTGTCAAACATTTACCATTTCAATGTACTGAAACTAGAAGGAATCTGTGAAGAAACTAAACCTAATTATCTTGTTCTTGAGTTTGCTGAGAATGGTAGCTTAAGTGAATGCCTAGTGAACTCGAAATTATCTAAACAGCTAACCTGGAAGAGAAGGGTTCAGATAATTTTTGACATTGCAGAAGGGTTGCATTACTTGCATTACTTCACAAAACCAACTTATGTCCATGGGAACATGAACAGCAGAAACATTCTTGTTACTGCAGATTGGAGAGCAAAGATTTCAGGGTTTGGATCAGCAAAAGCCCTACTGAACTGTAGTGAAGGAAGCGACTCGAGAGAATGGCTTGTAAGTAGGATGGATGTTTATGGATTTGGGGTTATCATTGTAGAGCTGTTATCAGGAAGAGATGCAACCAAGAATGCCAATCTTGTCAAGGATTTTCTTGTACTTAACGAGAATCAGGATCCATCTGTCTACTTACAGAAGCTGGAAAACTTCATGGATCCTTTGATGGGAGGGGATTATCCGATGATGGATGTATTGTATTTAGCATTTTTAGCTAAAGGATGCACAGAAGAAGATCTAGTAAACAGGCCTACCATGAATGATGTTTTGAAGGCCCTGTCTAACATTTTGTTATTGTGAAAATTCTTGAAAGTTACATGTAACAAGTTCTCTCCCATATCTGTTTCTTCACCCTATTATTTGAAGAGAAACCTGGAATTGATGAAAGTCAATGTCTTTGGGAAACCTCCGGCTGTGACTGATTATTGCTGGCTCATATTCCAGATTACATATATATATATATATATATATGTATATGGTTGCATAAATTTTGGTTCAGAATGGAACACAATTAAGAAACATAAGGAAAAATAAAAATCAACCGCATTCGACTAAAAGTATGGATTTTATTGAACAAGTCATCGTTGACACCTATTGGTAGTTAGCAGTGCCTAAAACTAATGAAGTCAACCAAATATTAAATTAGAGCCATGATTGTGGTGGCATCAGAAAATGTCAGAAAGTTTATGTACAAACCTATTGTAAGTTAACTATTCCGTTACTATCTTTACACTAGGCAGCTGGAGCTACAGGGATTCATTTGGTAGCTATTGAAGATTGAGGACGTAGTGGACATGGTAAATAGAAACAATTAAAAGGCGACAGGATGGTGGAATACAGAAGAACCATCTCAGGATGACCTCCGTAAACAATCCCTGGTAAAAAATGGATGCCTTAGAGCTTCTCGTGCCGTCAATCTATCTGACGGGTCATACTTGAGCAGACACTGTAGAAGATGAATGAAATCTCCTCCAGAGTGGTCAACATGCTGCATTACAAGGTTCTGGCAATGCAAAAGAGAGCAAGTCACAAAAGTAGACCTTATAATATCTTTACTTTAAAGCAATTATCCACAAGTACAGACCTGAAGTCGAGGCAACTTCAAGACCGCTTTGATACTGTCTCGAGATGTAGCTCCTTCTGGCCAATCTAATCGGCCCTTTCTAACATACTTATCAGAATGCCGGCTGAAAAATATATAGATATTAGACTGAGGCTTCCTTAAAATAATACCTAAACTAAACTACTGACATAACAAAGTGATGCATACTCTGCTTTCTTCAACATGTGTAGAGGGAAAGCACCAAGTACTCTCTCCATCATCGCAAGGTGTTCCAAATTCTCATGTGTCTGAAACAAGGCTTCACCCTGCAAGAGATAATTAATCAGCAGACAGTTTTAGATATACACTGAACCAACGGCAAATTCAACAGAAGAAAAAATGAAAATATTCAAGTAATGAAGGAATTGTACCGAGCATAGCTCAACCAAAATGCAGCCCACACTCCAAATATCACAAGGATAACTCCATCCAAGTCCTGCATTATCAAAAATTAAGGCATATTAAGATTAAAGAATCTAAGCAGAAGATTGGTACAAATTTTACAGTTTAAAAAAAAAAATTATTACACTCATCTAAATTTGTTTTTACCTAGAATAACTTCTGGGGCACGATAATGTCGGGTTGAAACAATGTAAGTCTGATCTTGTCGATCATATGTAGTGCTACCAAAATCAATCACCTTTATCGCACTTGACTTGGGAATTCTCTTGTAATAAGATCCCTCCCTTGGAGATCTTGATGAACCCTAAAATTTAAAAATAAAATGTGGTGAGTACAGAAAAAATAGAAAAACAGCACAAACACCAATCTGCACTATCAACTCATCTTAAAGAAGGCCAAATATTAGCTTATGAAATAGAAACATTCATCACCACACAAGGGATATTAAAAAATACAAGTAAAAATCCTAAACCTTTACCCTGTAATCAGGAACTTTAATGTACTCGGGAGATACAAGAAGTATGTTCTCTGGTTTTAAATCAGTGTGGATGAGGTGTAGATCATGCATAACTGCAAAATTCCCAAACACAGGACACAAGAACAGAGATTATAAGCAGCAGCATGATAAAGTATTGATTATCATGCCCTATAAAAGCTAAAATGGGAGTAATTTCAAGCAAATATCTATAATAAATATGATTAATTATTTACACAGATGAAGATGCATGATGAATAAAGAGAAACTACACACATGCTACACATTCCAACAGTTGCCTGCCAATCTCTCGGACAAGATCAATGGGAAATGAGCGGTAATTGTTTTTTCGTAGAAAATCGTATAAGCTTGGTCCAAGCTTCTCAAAGACCTGTTAAAACCATTTGAGTTCATCCACAATCTTAACCCCAAGAACTTGTGAACATGGGGAAATCAATCCACCAAATCAATTATATTCTATACTTACAATACATATATGGTTACGATAGTCAAACCAGTTCCGTATTTGCACACAACTGCAAGAGATAAACACGTTTAACAAAACAAAAGGCATAATTTACCAAGAGGCTACAACAGCAGTAGTACACAACCTAAACATCAAGAATGGATACTCACCGATTGCCTCCCTTATCATGTTTACCAAGCTGTTGGAGTACATCAACTTCAATCATGGCAGCCTCCCGATATTTCTTAACACCTCGGACAATTTTAATGGCAACCATCTCCTTTTTTTCCCTATCCCAGCATTCTAAAACTTGACCAAAGGTGCCTGAATAAAGGACTCTTGCATGAATATTTCATTTTGAGACGAATAATAGGACAAGGACTAGTAAGCAACACAAAAATATACCTTCTCCCATCTTGCAGTGAATTTTGTCTGCAACAAAGTCAAAAAAAAGAAGCAAACAGAGTTAGAAACCAGCTAATTCAGGAAAATGGGGTGCATATGGTTTAGTTCTTTCGAACTTCAAAATGCAAACATAGGAGGAGACCTCACAAATTTAATAAACGCAATCTACTAGGCTCCTAGTGGTAAAAGACATTGTGGATATTTTCAGAGTTTGGCAACACTCAACAAAGACAACACCCCCTCCCAAACACCAAGAAAAAATGAAAAAATGAAAAAACAAATTTAATATGCTTGAAACCATTAAAGAACAATAAAATGCAAACAATGACAAGTAAGTTCTATGGATAATGGAGAAGGGTAGTTACAGCGAGAAGTTAAATTTTCCCCAAGCTCAAACAAATAATGTCCATCTTTGTCATCTCCTCGCCACGGGGGAGAACCATTTCGAACCACTCCTTTATTAAACAGAGAACTAGCATGGTCTGGGGTTGCCTTTGAGGATGCATAGCTTGTCAGATCTCCAAGATCTTGTCCAACAAACAATCCTAGCTGAGCCTACACACAGGCATCCATTCATGTGTTGCTTAAAAAGGTTAATTCTTATTACCTCCTCGACACTTTGGATCCGTCCACACATACTTTCAAGAATTGAATTTACAGAAAGTGCAGACAAAATTTTGCAATAAGAGTAAATAACATACTAATCATTACAAGCAAGAATGAATTTAAAATCTGAAAGAATTTTCAATTACTGTAGGATGCAGAGGAAATTTAGACAGCTACATCATCATAAATAGAATAATTTAATAAAAATTGCCAGAATCCTATCAAAACATAATGAATTATAAATTCAATACTGCAACTCATTAAGGTATTCCTCCATATAGAATCAACACAGGCGTAAATTAGATCTAAAAAAATTGAGTTATTCAATTACTAGTTTATAAATTGAATCATTCATAGCCGGAAAAATCATCTACTCATCAACAAGCATCCACACATAAGAAGGCCCAAAAATACGATGAATATTCAATCATGAAATTGTGTCACTAAAAGACACAATTCCCCTCAAATTAAAAGAATCGGAAATCCCGTAATTAATTCATACAATCAAAATTAACATATTCCGAAAAAATAAATTAAAGAGAAAAAGAAATAAGCAAGATCGGAAATCGACGATTCAATCACATATCATAAAGAACAAATCTTTCCCATACCTGAGCTGCACAATAACTTACAACCTTCAAAAGATCTACCAACACAAACAAAAAAAAAAAACAAAGAAAAAAAGTCTTAATTCCGAAACATTCAGGATCGAGATCTAATACCTTGGTAGCAACCTGATTCTGAATCTGAACCTCAGGCAAAACATCCCAACCCAAACGAGGCCGCTTCCTCGGCCTCCGATCTAAGAGCGCCTGCGGAACCTCCGTCACGCGTTCCATCTCCATAATCGAAACAGAAAACAAAGAGAGAGAAATCAAAGAAAAAAATTCTAGAGAGAGAAAAAGATTTGCGTAAAAGAAATTAGGGTAAGAGTTGTGATTGTGAAACGATACAAACCCTAGACCGCACAAGGCTAAAGTAGATAAAGGCAAAGTCGGTTGAGATGAAATCTAACCGTCCGCGTGTCAATCTATCTATGGCTGTCAGTTTACTTTATGAACTTTTCCTTTTCATTATTATATTCGGAATTCTGATTTGGTTTGGTTGCTGATTAAGTCCGAGTTTCGAATCCGTAAATCATAGTTAGGTCTCGTGGTAGGAATTTAACCTAGGTTGGGTAAGTCAATTATTATTTTTTTATAGAAAATTCTAATTAAGTACTCAAACAATTTATATTCTTCAAATTGGTCATAAATCTTTAAATTCAAATAAATTAATTATTTATTTGCTTTAATTTTTTTAAAATTGATCTTTATAATAAAAAATTATTCAATATTATCATTTTTTAACAATTGATTAGTATTTTTATTAAATTTAAAATTTTTTTTATCGTTTCATATATTTTTCAACATAATTATATTTAAATATATTTATTTTGTTCAAATTGAACGATATAAAAATAATTGTGTCTGGAAAAGACATAAAATGGTAAAAACAAAAGTTAAATATTGGGAAATTTTTTATGAAAATAACCAATTTGAAGATATTAAAAATAAATAAAAGAATAAAATAAATTTAAGATTAACTTATTTACCAAAAAAAAAATTAAGATTAACTTGAAAAACGTAAATAGTTTTTTTTTGATACATGGCGGAGGGGAACTTGGGTGTCGAACCCCGAAGGAGTGACCTCTTGAAAAACGTAAATAGTTAAAGAGATTAAATCTAAAAAAATTTCTTTATTTATAGATATTACTAAAGACCGATATCATCTAAGATATTTTTTAAAACATAAATAAAAATACGTGTTATTTTAATTAACACAAAAATTGGCGTAGTTATTTTCTAGTAAATCAATACTTGTAAATATATTTTTAAAAATTTATTTTAATTATTTAAAGTGATTAAAAATTTTGTTTTTGGATGTTTTTAATTATTTTATTTAATTTGTTTATCATAATAAAAATTATTATTTTGGATGTTGATCCGGCGCCGTTTTGCAGCGAGCCATTTTTTTTTAATGGAAGAATAAGTCATCCTATTATTATGGTTATTAGTATTTTTGTTTGATATCTAAAAAATAAACAAAAATTCATTACAAATGTATTTTTAATTATTTAGAGTGATAAGAAATATATTTTGAATGTCTTTATAAATTTTTCATAGGGTTTTATAATTTTTACTTTTATAAAGATTATGACTGACTTAAAAAGATTTAAGACATAGTTCAATTTACTTTTGTAATATTTTCATTATGATTTCAAGAAGTTATAAGTTGGTTTTTAAATTTTTGGAGATTACATACTTAGTTACTCATACTCTTATATTAATATATATATATATATATATATATATATATATATATATATATATATATATATATATAGTTACTCATACTCTTATGTATGGCTTTTTATGCCTAAAAGGACCAAAACTATCAAACTATAATATATTTAAAATAAAATATTTGGGATCAAATATATTAAAATTTTAAAATTTTGAGACTAAAACTATAAATCTCACTTATTTAAGTCCTTAAAAAAAATCTTTTGCAACCTCAAGGCGTAGGTGAGCTGGTAAGGAGCTCTCCTAGCTTAAGTGAGGTTGGGGTTCAAACTCCACTCATGTATGCAGTTGTTAAAAATTTGGGGTCAAAGCTTCCTCCCGCAAGGGACCAACCCGACTTGAACAAGGATTAATTTAGATGTGAATTTGGCTTAAAGGTATCCTCCCGTAGTTTAGGATTCATCTAGGACACCCCGTGCTTAAGAAAAAAAAAATCTTTTGCATCTCCTATTAAAAAAAAAAAGTCTTTTTTATAGAAAAAGAAACAAATTGACTTGGTCAACATTTTGATAAGTTTGGCTAATTTATATAGAGAAATTAGCCAATTTATTATTTTGCCTATTTTTATTTGATAATGAAAGAACTAACTAGTTTTTTTTTTTTTTTTTTTTTTATATATATATATATATATATATATATATAAATGAAAGAATTAACTAGTTTAGTCACAATACAATTTTATTTTAATGTTTATGTTGATTCTTTTCCCTAGGTAGATATGCTTTGAATGACACAATTATTATAAACTTTTTAATTTTTGATTTATGAAATTTGTAAAAATAAATCAAAATTAACCTATTTTTCTTAATAATTGAAAGATGAAATATGATTATTATTATTATATATATATAAGATTACAAAATTTTGATAACGTAGTTTTGATATCTTAAAAAGGTAAAATTGTAATTTAATTTTCTTCTTCATTCAAAACATTCTTTAAATTTCAACAATTCGTTCCTTTCTATGGTCCATTTCTTTCTACAATGCAATTTTTATTTTTCATTAAAAACAAACATTTTTTTCTACCATCTTTAGTCCTTAATTAGGGTTGTTGTGATCTCTACCATATGAAGTAGTTGTATCCAATCAAAGAGTTGAGATATGTCAAATTCTTAGAATTTTAATACCAAAATGTTCTCTCACGGATAGAAGTCCAACATTTTTTTGTTGTTTTTCGTACAATTCTGTTATTATATTTTTTAATTTCTTGCATTCCTTTCATTTTTGTCCTGTTTATCATTGGACTTGGAGGGATTGGTTGTTTATAGAATTTTGTTTTTGGGATTATTGGAGGGATATATTCTTCGCAGTAAATTTAGGCCCTTAATTAGTGCGATTGTAAACCTTTCGACTTCCAAGAATTGTTATTTCTATTGTTTCCTTCTCCATGTCAAACAAGTTCGCAAGTAAGTATACTTATGAAAATGATTTAGAATCTATTTAGGAGGCTTAGGTTTCTGAAAGATCATTATGAAATTCGCTTCTTGTATTTGTTGTTGTTTGATTTTATATAAAAGTTTTGATTGTATTTGAAAATTCTTTGGTGTATTGTTAGATTTGGTTACAATAAACTTGACCTTGGACTTTCTCCTTTTTCATAAACTGAATCAATTATTCACCTAAGGTTTAAGATCTAGGAACTGAAATTATCTTCTCATTAATCCAATGGATCTTAGTTGCTCAAATGAAACTCTTGTCGGAAAGAACTGGTTCAACTAACAACCAAACAAAAAAAAAAATATATATATATATATATATATATATATATATATATATATATATATATATATATAAAGAAGATTATCATATTGAGTAGATCAAAAAAATTACAATGTACTTTTTTATACGTTAACATGAACTTAAAATATATTCACCAAAAAAAAAAAAAAAAACATGAACCTAAAATATTAGTTTATAGTATATTAATTGTATTTATATATTATATATTACATGATTCATAATATTTATTTATTTCATTTAATATTATTTTTATTTATAAAATTGTAATAGATTAATTTATAAATATATATATATATAAATTTTGGTACATTTCGCATCAAGTGCGAAGTGTTATCACTACTATATTTATATTTATTTTCCCATTTTCAATCCATTATAACTTTTTTTTTTCTTCCCTCACATGTGTGATGAATTCTAAATGGATTCTATTTAAACACCAATGTAAACACCAAGACATATACAAAGATTACTTGAGGTGTCAATCAACCTATGTTATACAAAAGAGTGAGTTAGCTATTTGAACTAAAACCTATGACATCCAAAGCTCCAAGCGGTAAGAAGCTCCAGTGAGCATGGTGTTTCCCACCCTTTGGGTGTAATACTCCTGTCAACACCCGGGTCAATTACTGTATCAAAAGGGATATTTCGAGTTGACTATAAGTATTTTAAGCCCGTTCTTATATACCATTCCACATTTACTTCTCATTGGTATAAAAAAAACGAACTCCAATATCTTGAAGGTATTATTATCTGTACCCAGACCTCCCTAACCACAGGACAATCTCGTAAGGCATGTATGTAATTCATTGTGTATGTCAAGAGAACATTGCATACAAATAGAGGAGTATGAGGAGTCGGGGAGGGCTCCATGGATCCTTGCCCAGATTGTGAAGGAAGGGCGTGTAATTTTTTTTACTTGAATTTAATTTATAGTGAAAAAATAAAATAAAAATATATGAAAAAATCAAGTTAAAACAAAATTAAATTCACTATAAATCATCCAATGTAAATATTTGGACCACAAAATAAATAGTTTCTTTTATCAACTAATTTTGTAGGCAATTTACTAGCCCTTTTTCTATTTCAACAACAATACCTTTTATAAATGTTTTATTCTACATCTTTTCTACATAAAGATGATAAAAAACACACTATTTTCTAGTTATAAAAAAATTAATCGTGTTTCTTTTTTAATTATTTTATATGTATACATTTTTTAACTATTAATAATTATAATAATTTGTCATAAAGTTTAATTTTATCATATTTATTATTGTTAAATGATATTAATTATTAATAAATACTATTAATGTTGATGCTAATAGTCATGTTAACATAAATGCAATAAAAAATTTGAGTAAATGTTATAGACTAACAAACAATTTCAAGTAAATTTATACTTTTAATTTCCAATCATTATTATTTTACGATAGAGTTAATTATGTCCGAAAAATATTGTACATATATATATAGAGAGAGATGTATGTATGTGTTGAGTTTTTGCTCCTTTCTTGATCCCACATTGGATTAGGAAAAAAGGGGAGAAGGTGGTTTCTCTTATAAAAAAAGGTGAATCTCCTTTAGGTTAAATGCACAATTGGATGTAAAATGCAACAGTTGAAAAGAGTTTTAGAAATTAATTATTCTTATTTCTAGGTAAAATTCTCATTGGGTGAAAGAGTTTTTCCTTGTAATTCTTAAAAGTGTGAGGAGAAAAATTGTATGATTGTAATAATTTTTCATTTGAATGTTTAAATCTCTAATGGGTATATCTATATATATATATATATATATATATATATATATATGGATGAAGATGGGAGAATGTAAAAGAACCACATATATACCGTCCTATAGATGCCAAATCAAATATTTCTTCTCTTTTAGTGACCACAAAAAATTGATATTCTTGAAAAAAATGATTATTTACTTGAATATTGTTAAAAAATTTTCACGTCTATACATTTAATTTGAATTTGAATTGTGTCCATATATAAACACAATGATACTTTTTCACCATTTTCATTAACTATATATATATATATATATATATATATATATATATATATATATAAACATATGTATTAGAGGAAACAAAAATGGAGTTAGGTCTAAACCTTTCTTTATTCTATCTTCTACAATATTTGGTCTTAGTTATCAGTTTAATTATTATTTGTTTCATGAAATGGCACTTCTTTACTACTACTTCGTCTTCACCCAAGAAAATTCTACGGCCGCCATCTCCGCCGGGGCTTCCAATTATCGGCAACTTTGACCAAGTAATAAAACCCTCTAAATCATCATTTCCGTTCCGTTCTCTTCAATCCCTCTCCCAAAAGTACGGTCCGTTAATGATGCTAAGTTTCGGATCCAAACCCGTACTCGTTGCGTCTTCAACAGAAACAGCTCAAGAAATCATGAAGATTCACGATCTCGTGTTTTCTGGTAGATCTAAGTCTAGAATCTTCGAGAAACTGTTGCACGGTGCACTAGACGTTGCATTTGCTACTTACGGTGAGTATTGGAGGGAATTAAAAAGCATTTGTGTTATTCATCTTCTTAGTAGCAAAAGAGTTGAATCTTTTTGTCGAATTCGAGAAGAAGAAACGTCAGATATGATAGAGAAAATCAGACAGAAAAGTTCGAGTTCGACAACGTTGGTAATCATTAATTTGAGCGAAATGTTTGTAACGGTGGCGAACGATGTAATTTCTAGGGTAACATTTGGAAGGAGGTACTCATGTGATGATAATAATAAGAATTATTCGGACAATAATAAGTTTGTGGAAATGATAAAGGGATTTACTGAAGTGTTGGGACATGTAAATATAGCTGATTATATTCCTTGGTTGGAATGGATAAATGATTTGAATGGATTGAATGCAAAAGTTGAAAGAGTTAGAAAAGAGATTGATGAGATTATGGATGATATAATTAGAAAGAAAGAAGATGCGTACGAGGATGACACGTCAGATTTTGATTTTGTGGATATCTTGCTTGATGTTCAGAGAAGAAATCTCACTACTTTTCCTCTTGAGCTACACACCATTAAAGCTGTCCTCCTGGTAAGTTCATCATATCATTCTCTAGCGATAAAAAAAAAATTAGATTTTAGAAAATGTGATAGTTTAGTTGGTTTAAGTTTCTTTACTTATGTGTCTTATTTGACTGGTTAAGTGAGAGGTCTTAAGTTTCGACTCACGTCAGATATAACTTTATGTTGCAATTTTAACTATATGTTATAGTCTTATTTTCTTACCTTCTTTCTCACGAATATCTCTCTCACACACTCACCAAATGACCATCACTTGTACAAATATCCAAGAAAAGGTGAGTGATAAAAAGAAGCTCGACCAATTCTTGTAGAGTTATTTAAACTATTATTATCCAAAAATCTTGTAAACTCTTCTAAAAATATAAAAACTGAGAGTAATTTCTAGACATAACGCAGGACGTGTTGTAAATTTATATTTTAAGTATATAAAAATGTGTAATGATACATAAGATTGAATCTAGATACTTATTGTCAATTCAAGATATCTCTTTTGATATAGTGAGGATATTGCCAAATAGTTGACCCCGATACCACTAGCTCATAGTCACGTCATGGCTCGCAGTCTCATATCATGATGATTTGTATTAAAGCTACTTATAATATATAAATCATGATATCCCTTTTGTACTATAGAAATGATTAAGTAGCCCTTTTGTACTATAGAAATGATTAAGTAGTTGACCTAAATGCTATCAAGTCCATAATCATGAAATCGCGGGCTTGAGTCGTGACACCCTGTGAAAAAGCTTAACGTTAACCATTTTGTTAACCGTATCAACTTATATTTCCTTAATGATCAGGACATGATTGCAGCTGGAACCGATACAACACATACGTTGATGGATTGGGTAATGGTGGAGCTGTTAAGACATCCCAAGATCATGGAGAAATTGCAGACTGAAATCAGACAAGCAGTATCAGACCAAGGAAAAACACAAGTAACTGAAGATGATTTACCAAAAATGCCATATCTAAAAGCAGTGATCAAAGAAGCTTTGAGGCTTCATCCTCCCCTTCCATTACTAGTTCCTCACGAGTCAACTCAAGAAGTTAAAGTAATGGGATACGACATATCAGCAGGCACACAAGTACTCATAAATGCTTGGGCAATAGGAAGAGATCCAAAGAGTTGGAAGAAACCTGAAGAATTCCGACCAGAGAGATTCTTGAATTCGAACATAAATTTTCGAGGTCTTCATTATGAGTTGATTCCTTTTGGAGCAGGAAGAAGGAACTGTCCTGGTATTTCCTTTGCGGTTTCCCTTAATGAACTTGCACTCGCAAGTTTGCTGTACCATTTCAATTTCTCATTGCCTTATGGAATCAAACCAGAGGAAATGGACATGACTGAACACAAAAGCATCAATGCCAAAAGAAACAATCCATTGCTTGTACTTGTCTCTCCACATTCTTCCTAGCTAGTATCTATATTATTAGACATTGGAAGGATTTGGAGAAAAAAAAAATGTATTTCTTTATTTTGATTGTTACTATAACTTAGATTAATTTGAGAAGTATTCATATAGATGGAAAGACTTCAACCAAAACATTGAATTTAAAAAAAAAAATAAAATATACTGTAAAAGAAAGGAGAATTTGTAGGAATTGTGATATTTATTTCTTAAAAAAAGCCTTTTATAGGTATACATATTACCTACTAATTAGAATATGTTCTTCCTAACACTAATTAGAGTTGTAAACAAACACAAATCAAGTTGTTCGCAAACAAAACTCGTTTGAGCTCGTTCATTTATTAAAATAACTGAATTCAAATAATTTTTTAAGCTTTATTAATTTTCGAGCTTACTCGAACATTTTTTGCAAACATAATTGAGCGTTCACGAAAAAATTATAAACATTTATATATACTATTAAAAAAAACTCTAATATTTAAATTAGAGTTTGACCTCTATATATATATATATATAATATAAGTTTTTTTCTCATTTTCCTAATTTGTTGTGGCAGCTCCCCTTCATTTACCTTCTTTAAAGTCCAAACTCAACTCTCCTTCTACCTCTTTGACAAACCCTAGAAAAAGTGGTGGCTCCCCTTCCCTTATCTTCTCAAGAGTCCAGTCTCAACTCTTCTTCCGAGGAGATTACTCTTACAGTAAGTATATCTTCTTCTTTACAATATTTACTTGATTTTATTAGGGATAATTAGATTGTGTTTGTTTGAGAAGTTGTTTAGCATGCAGTAAAAGTTTAAAAATTATATCATTCTTAATCTGCTGGGTAATTTATTAAGCTGCCATTTGGTTGATAAAGGTTTCAATCTGCAGTACGACACTGTTTTTTTTTTGTTTTCTAAAGAAAAAAAAAAACTAAGTATATATGTATGAGTGCACTGATATATGCATTATATATATATATATATATATATATATATATATATATATATATATATATATATATTTCAATTTCAGTTTTTTGTTTCAGCGCAACAATTTTGTTTAGGGATAATTTTTATATATTTAATAAATATATCTTCTTCTTTACAAGTAGATGATGAACATTTATTTTTGAAGAATTTTCTTTATTCTAGTTTAAAATTTAACAATTTTAGTTATTATATTTAATTTTTAGATTTGTCTCAAAAAAAAATTTAATTTTTAGATTTGCATTTATCATTTAATGGAAGGTTGGCTTTTATTATTATTATTTTTTGTGATTGTTAATTTGTATCTTTTACGATTATTATTTCATGAGAAATTTTTTATAAGATTTTTTAATTTATTGAATGGTTAAACACTTAAATTATATAAATTCTTGTTATTTTAGAAATTTGAGGACTTGAAAAAATTTAATATTTTTAAATTTTTGAATAAGATAAATTCAAATTCGAGCTCGACTTGAGTAAACTTGAAAGTTAAACAAACGAATGAACTTGAGCTATATGAACAAATAATCGAATGAACTCGAACAAAATTTTTGGTTCGAAACATTAAACGAGTGAACTCGAAACCATCCAAAGAACACTCCAAAACCTCTCTTCATACATTAATGCCTCAAGATATTCGTTTAAGTTCACAACTTGATACTCCTAAGGCTTTGAGGGTTAAGGATATTTGCAGGTTTGAACTTTTTTTTAAAATTTTATTAGTGTATAATTAACAATTATATGTGTTGAGTCATAGTCTCATGATATTTGTTTATGTTCACAACTTGAGACTCCTGAGGCTTTGGGGGTTAAAGATATTTGCGGGTTTGAATTTTTTTTTTTATGAGTGTATAATTTTTATGATAAAGTTTTTCTTGATTTTCTTGTACAGGATGACAATGGCAAGACAAACATTAAAAAAACAAACTTCACCCTTGCCTTGAAAGGAAGCATGACCTTGTTATAGTGGAGGATATTGGAGAGGTTTGTCGTTGTTTGCAATCATGTTGAACGCAAAATGAAACACATATTACCTCCTTTTGTAAGCATGTCAAATTATTTTTGCTAATTGTAAAAATGTCTCTAAATAAGGTGACTTTCTTCCTTTATTTAGATAGGGATCAGTTGGAAGGAAATGCATTGACAAAGAAAATGTTAATTAATAAAAATTTATATAATTATGACCAAAATTATTCCTTTTTTTTTTTTGTTTAAATTCTTTTTGTGAAACCAAACACCTTTATTGACCAATATATGTGTGTTAAGTTATGGTCTCATGATATAATGTTCACAACTTGATACTCCTGAGGCTTTGGGTTAACAATATTTGCGGGTTTGAATTTTTTTTTAAATTTTTATGAGTGTATAATTCTTGTTCTTTGTATTAGGTAGGGATGAGGATTCAACAAAACGCTCATCCCTCTGAAATTTAGATTTGAGGAGGATGAAGAATCAAAGCATGTAGAGAAATCAAAATATGAGAACATGGTTGAAGGGTTGTTCTCAGAGATGCACAACTGGATTTAGACAAGAGTAATGAGTCTTCTAAGGTATATAAAATTCCATTTATCTTTCCATATGGTATAGAAGAGTTTACTATTGATAAATCTAATGGAGTTTTTTTTTTTTTTTTGATTTTCTTCTACAAGATGACAATAGCAAGACAAATATCAAAGAAAACAAACTTCACCCTTGCCTTGAAAGGAAGCATGACCTTGTCATAGTGGAGGATATTGGAGAGGTTTTCCATCGCAATCATGTTGAACTCAAAATGAAACACATATGCCTCTCTTTTTTAAGTATGTCAAATCACTTTTCTAAAAATGTCTTCAAATCTGATAATTTTCTTTCGTTATTTAAATAGTCAAAGATTCAAGGATCATTCGGGAAGAAATGTTTGGACTACGGAAAGGTTAACTAATAAAAATTTATATAATTAGGACCAAAATTATCTTCTTTTTTTTTTTTTTTTTTTTTAAATTCTTTTTGTGAAGCCAAACACCTTTATTGACGAATATGTGTGTTAAGTCAAGGTCTCATGGTATTCGTTTTTGTTCACAACTTGATACTATTGAGGCTTTGGGGGATAAGTATATTTGCGGGTTTGAACTTTTTTTTATTATTATTTTTTTTATTTATGAGTATATAATTTTTGTTCTTTGTTTCGGAGTAAGGATGAGGATTAAACAGAACACTCATCCCTCTAAAATTCATATTCGAGCAATCAAAGCATATAGAGAAATCAAAATATGAGGACATGGTTGAAGGGTTGTTCTCTAAGGTGCACAAATGGATTCAGACAAGAGTAATGATTCTTCTAAAGTATGTTAAATTCCATATATCTTCCCATATGGTATATAATAGCTTACTACTGATAAATCTAATGAAGTTTTTCTTGATTTTATTGTATAGGATGACAATAGCAAAACAAATATCAAGGAAAACAAACTTCACCCTTGCCTTGAAGGGAAGCATGACCTTGTCATAGTGGAAGATATTGGAGTGGTTTTCCATCATTGCAATCATGTTGAACGTGAAATGAAACGCATATGCCTCTCCTTTTATATGTATGTCAAATCATTTTTTCTAATTGTAAAAATGTCTCCAAATCCAATAATTTTCTTCTATTATTTTAAAAGGCAAAGATTCAAGCATCAATCAGGAGGAAATGTCTTAACTAAGGAAATGGTAATTAATAAAAATTTATATAATTAGAAAAAAAATTATCTTCTTTTTTTTGTTTAAATTCTTTTTGTGAAGCCAAACACCTTTATTCACGACTATGTGTGTTAAGTCATGGTCGGATGGTATTCGTTTACGTTCACAACTTGATAATCTTGAGGATTTGGGTGTTAAGTATATATTTGCCGGTTTGATTTTTTTTTATTATTTTTTTATTTATGAGTGTATAATTCTTGTTCTTTGTTTCGGGTAAGAATGCGGGATTCAACAGAACACTCATCCCTCTAAAATTCATATTCGAGGAAACAAAGCATGTAGAGAAATCAAAATTTGAGAACATGGTTGAAGGGTTGTTCTCTAAGATGCACAATTGGATTCAGACAAGAGTAATGATTCTTCTAAGGTATGTCAAATTTCATATATCTTCCCATATGATATATAATAGCTTACTACTGATAAATCTAATGAAGTTTTTCTTGATTTTATTGTATAGGATGACAATAGCAAAACAAATATCAAGGAAAACAAACTTCACCCTTGCCTTGAAGGGAAGCATGACCATGTCATAGTGGAAGATATTGGAGTGGTTTTCCATCATTGCAATCATGTTGAATGTGAAATGAAACACATATGCCTCTCCTTTTATATGTATGTCAAATCATTTTTTCTAATTGTAAAAATGTCTCCAAATCCAATAATTTTCTTCTATTATTTAAAAAGGCAAAGATTCAAGCATCAATCAGGAGGAAATGTCTTAACTAAGGAAATGGTAATTAATAAAAATTTATATAATTAGGACAAAAATTATCTTTTTTTTATTGTTTAAATTCTTTTTGTGAAGCCAAACACCTTTATTCACGATTATGTGTGTTAAGTCATGGTCGGATGGAATTCGTTTATGTTCACAACTTGATAATCTTGAGGATTTGGGTGTTAAGTATATATTTGCGGGTTTGAATTTATTTTTTATTATTTTTTTTTTTTATGAGTGTATAATTCTTGTTCTTTGTTTCAGGTAAGAATGCGGATTCAACAGAACGCTCATCCCTCTAAAATTCATATTCGAGGAATCAAAGCATGTAGAGAAATCAAAATATGAGAACATGGTTGAAGGGTTGTTCTCTAAGATGCACAACTAGATTCGGACAAGAGTAATGATTCTTCTAAGGTATGTTAAATTTCATATATCTTCCCATATGGTATAGAAGAGCTTACTACTAATAAATCATCCCTCTAAAATTCATATTCAAGGAATCAAAGCATGTAGAGAAATCAAAATATGAGAACATGGTTGAAGGGTTGTTCTCTAAGATACACAACTGGATTCGGACAAGAGTAATGATTCTTCTAAGGTATGTTAAATTTCATATATCTTCCCATATGGTATAGAAGAGCTTACTACTAATAAATCTAATGAAGTTTTTCTCGATTTTCTTGTAGAGGATGACAATAACAAGACAAATATAAAGGAAAACAAACTTCACCCTTGCCTTGAAGGGAAGCATGACCTTGTCATAGTGGAGGATATTGGAGTGGTTTTCCATTATTGCAATCAAATTGAACGCGAAATGAAACACATATGCCTCTCCTTTTGCAAGTATGCCAAATCATTTTTTCTAATTGTAAAATTGTCTCCAAATCTAATAATATTCTTCCATTATATAAATAGGCAAAGATTCAAGGATCAATCAGGAGGAAATGTCTTGACTAAGGAAAGGTTAATTAATAAAAATTTATATAATTAGGACCAAAATTATCCTTTTTTTTTTTAAATTTATTTGTGAAGCCAAAAACCTTTATCGACGTATATGTGTGTTAAGTCATGGTCTCATGGTATTCGTTTATGTTCACAACTTGATAATCTTGAGGATTTTGGGGTTAAGTATATTGCGGGTTTTATTATTATTTTTTATTTATGAGTGTATAATTCTTGTTCTTTGTTTCAGGTAAGGATGAGGATTCAACGGAACGCTCATTCTTCTAAAATTCATATTCGAGGAATCAAAGCATGTAGAGAAATCAAAATATGAGAACATGGTGGAAAAGTTGTTCTCTAAGAAGCACAACTAGATTCAGACAACAGTAATGAATCTTCTAAGGTATGTTAAATTTCATATATCTTCCCATATGGTATAAAAGAGCTTACTACTGATTAATCAAATGAAGTTTTTCTTGATTTTCTTGTATAGGATAACAATAGCAAGACAAATATAAAGAAAACAAACTTCACCCTTGCCTTGAAGGGAAGCATGATCTTGTCATAGTGGATGATATTGGAGAGGTTTTCCATCATTGCAATCATGTTGAACGCAAAATGAAACACATATGCCTCTCCTTTTTTAAGTATGTCAAATCATATTTTCTAATTGTAAAAATGTCTCCAAATCTAATAATTTTCTTCCGTTATTTAAATAGGCAAAGATTCAAGCATTAAAGAGGAGGAAATGTCTTGACTAAGGAAAGGTTAATTAATAAAAATTTATATAATTAGGACCAAAATTATCCTTTTTTTTTGTTTAAATTCTTTTTGTGAAGCCAAACACCTTTATTGACGAATATGTGTGTTAAGTCATGGTTTGATGATATTCGTCTATGTTCACACTTGATAATCTTGAGGCATTGGGGATTAAGTATATTTGCGGGTTTCAACTTTTTTTTTTTAAAATTTTATTTTTTTATTTATGAGTGTATAATTCTTGTTCTTTGTTTCAGGTAAAGATGAGGATTCAACAGTATGCTCATCCGATACAGAATCAAAACAGAAGAGAAGAAGAGATGAAGAAATGAGGAGAGAACTCGGATGTTTGAGAAGAAATCTGAGAGGGAGAAAGAGACAGAGAGAAAGAGAGAGGAAGATGAGAGAGAGAAGAAGAGGATTTTTTTTGTGAACTTCATATATATTTTTAAAATGTTTACACTTGAGAGTCTTATATAAACTCTTTCTTTACAATTTCTATTCAAGATATTTTCCTATAACAAACCTTCCCCCTTAATAGAACTTGTCCTCAAGTTGAAACAGAAAGATAA
>JAHSUH010004551.1:0-10386 GCA_025388415.1 Cynanchum wilfordii | reverse complement strand
GATCATATCCATACGATTTTTCACTCTCTTCTCAATAAACATAATCTGTTTTGTTATTCTGCGGTTATTCTATTTTGGGTAAAGAAGAACTTGTTATTCTTAACTCTTGGGCCCAGGAATTCTATATAACCTAAGCGACACAGTCAAAGCTTTTGTATTCTTTTATTAACCGATTTATGTATCGGATTCCATTCACCCACGGTTGGGAATTACTGATTGGCTCTGTCTACAAAGATTTTGGATTTGTTCAGAATGATCAAATCATATCAGGTCTTGTTTCCACTTTTCAGTCATTCTTGATACAGTTTTTAAATATTGGATTTTCCGTTATTTAAATCGCGTATCTCCGTCACTTGTAGTTATTTATCATTCAATGAATGACTGATAACGGATCCACTCATATTAATCTAATCCAATTCGAAGGTTTGCAACTTTGTAGTTGTACATAAACAAAGCATTGAAAATTTATGCTTTCTATTTTTACCCATCGTCAGGATGGATCTTATATTATTCCAGTAACTAACAGGAATCGTGGATAGGGAATTATATTAGGTACTGCAAGCGGTACTTCCTGATACTGTATTTGAAGCGGTTGTGGGAGAGGAAAGGGGGGGGGGGGTGGGGGGGGCCTATATACGTAGGCGGGAACAGGGGAAGGGTCAGATTTATCCTGACGGAGCAAGAGTAACAATACAGTTTATAATGCTACAGCAGCGGGTATAGTAAGGAAAATCATACGAAAAGAAAAGAAGGGGGGATATGAAATATCCATAACAGATCCGGATGGACGTCAAGTGGTTGATATTATCCCCCCAGGACCAGAACTTCTTATTTCAGAGGGGGAATCCCTGAAATTTGATCAACCATTAACGAGTAATCCTAATGTGGGCGGATTTGGTCAGGGGGATACGGAAATAGTACTTCAAGATCCATTACGTGTCCAAGGCCTTTTATTCTTCTTGGCATCTGTTATTTTGGCACAAATCTTTTTGGTTCTTAAAAAGAAACAGTTCGAGAAGGTTCAATTGGCTGAAATGAATTTCTAGACTTGCGGATTTATTGACATCAAGTTTGTAAAAGGGATTTTCGTTTTCCCAGCCTTCGGCACAAGAAAGGAAACCCCTTCTTGTGCCGAAGAGTAATGATTCTTGATGCGCTTTTTCAAATATTCCTAGTCTTTTTTTACAGATTTACCGGAACCCTTTTTTTTTTACGAAACATTCTAAGTATAAGAAGTAGTGGACAAATAAAAAACAAGAGGGCAATTCATTAAATATAACTTATTGAATGAACTTCAAAAAATTGCATTTTGATGAGATACTAAAATAAAAGATGAGATACTAAAATAAAAAGAGTCAAAATGCAAATAAGGAGTAAAGGTCTATTAGTATAGATCTATTAGTATAGAATAGTATAGAAAGTATTTACCCGATATCTAATTTACAAAATATAGATTCTATCATCCCACATCCACGAAATTGAGTGATTCCTTATTCCCTTTTTCTTCTAATTTTTAAATGAAAGTACGGATAGATACTGTCAGGGAGGCGGTGTTCTGAATCAATCACTGGAGTTCATTTTTCAAAAGCATCACCAGAAAGTGGAGTTTTTTGAAACGGAAGAAAAGGGATTTCCTTTTAGACAAAAAAAAAGAGTATGATTCTTAAGAACTCAACGGGCCCTCCCTTGAATCAGACAAACAAAGAAGGAAATCCCGTTGAGTTCTTATGCTTTGATGTCTACAACTCAATTCATTCGATTACTAGAGGGACGAGCCCAATCCAGAATATGAACCATAAAAGAAAAACACCTAGTAAACCGATCACAAGAATACCTGTTACAGTACCTATTATCCAAAGAGGAATCCTTCCAGTAGTATCGGCCATTTACCCCACTTCCCTCCACATTTCATCAAGTGTTCGTGCTAGAGACATAAACAGTCATGGATAATTATGAAATGAGACCCTTCAAATGCGCTAAGAGAATGCCTAGAATTCTTATTTCTTCTCTTTCGTTTTATTAATTGAAGAAATAATTGGAAAATAAAACAGCAAGTACAAAAATGAGTAATAACCCCAGTATAAACTGGTACGATTCAATTCAACATTTTGTTCGTTCGGGTTTTTTGTCATAGCTCTATAATTCGGATGTAGGTTTATCGTTGGATGAACTGCATTGCTGATATTGATCCCAAAAGGGGGGGGGGGGGGGGGGGGGGGGAAAAAAAGAGGAAGGAAAAAAAGGGGGGGGGGGGAAAAAAAAAAAAAGGGGGGGAAAAAAAAAAAAAAAAAAAAAAAAAAGAAAAAAAAAAGAAAAAAAAAAAAAAGAAAAAAAAAGAAAGAAAATTGGGTTGTTAAAGGAGAAAATATTGGGGGGGGGAGAAAAAAAAAAAAAAAAAAAAAAAAAGGGGGGGAAAAAAAAAAAAAAAAAAAAGAGAGGGGGGGGGGAAAGAAAAAAAAAGAAAAAAAAAAAAAAAAAAAAAGGGAAAAAAAAAAAAAAAAAAAAATTTTTTATAAAAAAAAAAAAATAAAAAAAAATTTAAAAGTCAAAGGGGATCGATTCCGTAAAAGATGCGATCAGTAAATGAGAATTCACCGAAACCACATCTTAGTTGGATCACCAATATGGTACCAAGGGCGTCTTTAGAGTATACCGAATCAGTATAGCTATCCTTCTTCTGACACAGCAACGAAATTTTCGTTTAATCAGTATCGAAAGTGGGTGCTAAATATTCCCTTTTTGCTTTACATCTTCTTTATTGATGTAAAACGATGCTCCGTTCAATAGAAAATTCGTCCAATGCAATGCAAGAGAGTATCATATTCCCCGCAGATGCGAGATCTAGAAATTTACCCTTCAGAGTTGCAGAAGCAATTTTTTGTTGGAATCTTTTTTTTTTTTTTTTTTTATTTGAAAAATTGGAATCGTCCAGTAACAAATAAGTGTAGTAGATCGAATTCTATCAAACAAAGAAAAGAAAGAATAAAATAATTGGAATCAATAGTTGTGATGCATTCTTGTATTCGACCAAGAACCAAAGGCCCAGCTACAGGGGTGAGCGAGGTTTTGGAATATGGAAAGATAAACCGTGCAACCTCTAAACGATAATAAATTAAAATTCTTTAAAAAAAAAAAAAAAAAGGAATTTGAGTGGATCATGTAATAACCTTTTTGTTCTCATTCAGTCAAGATATTACATATTACCCGACTGAACCTATTGCCGACTGTAATGAGTTAAATTGAAAGTAAAGTCAAAAGTTTTATGCTTATTCTTCGCTCGAAAATCGACAATAGATTCGCTAGAATTCAAAACAAAAATAGACAAAATGCTAAAAAATGAAGTTACACGGCCCACCTCTTATTACTTATTCTTTTATTAGTTTATCTAAGAGTTACTCAATGAAGCGGTTGATTGAAATCGCAAGATGGATAGATATTACAGATGATGAATCAATTTCATTTTATATACCTGCCACTTTCTTTTTATCTTTGTTAGTACCGTCTATAATGGTAGATGAAAAACAAACTTTCAATTGAGCTTCTTCTTTCAATTGGAATTTTTGCGTATCCTCTTATTTTGAAAAAATGGAAACTTAGGTAAGTGCTTTATAAACATATGTAGAAAAAAGATATTTCATTTAGATCCTTTATGCTTACGATAACTAGTTATTTTGGTTTTCTACTAGCGGCTTTAACTATAACCTCCGCTCTGTTTATTGGTTTAAGCAAGATACGACTTATTTAAAATTCATATTTGAAATGAATAATAAATCTTTCCGTGAGATCCCATGTATTCTATAGTTACTTACAGCGTCAATTGTCAATTCTTGGTCATTGAGATTCATGCCAATTTGGATTAGTATATAGGTATATATATTACCCTTTTTTTTTTTCAAACAACAAACAAATTGAAATGATTGAAGTTTTTCTATTTGGAATCGTCTTAGGTCTAATTCCTATTACTTTGGCCGGGTTATTCGTAACTGCATACTTACAATACAGACGTGGTGATCAGTTGACCTTTGATTAATATCTCTTTTTTTTCACCCTCCTCCTTTTTTATTTAATCCACAGATTTAATCCACAGGAGGGCAAATTCCTATTGCTGTGCAAAAGCTACTTAATCCATTTCAGTCTAATTTGATCTAAGAATAAAAATCACGCTCGGGGATTTGAACCCACGACATTGGGTTTTGGAGACCCACGTTCTACCGAACTGAACTAAGAGCGCTTTCTTCTATGAATAGATAAGACTGTAAAGAAAAGGATTACCCCATTTATTTTGGATGCATAGTATTATTGAAATACTATGCCCAATTTAAATCGATCTCAGACGATCCCTCATTACGCCAAAGTAGCAGTAATAGGTAGGGATGACAGGATTTGAACCCGGACATTTTGTACCCAAACAAACGCGCTACCGCTGCGCCACATCCTTCCATTGCCTACAGTGTCATTGTAGAGAATTTCGTCTTGTTTTCCACACCGTTATTTCTCCGTTGATATACAATTTTCGCCCAGTTCATCTTTTTTTTTTGTCCATTTAACAGATCATATAATAAACATATATCATATAATAAACATATATTAACATATAATAATATATAATTAATATATAATATATAATTAATATATAATATATAATTAATATATAATATATAATAATAGTTAAAATATAATATAAAATATAATATAAAATATAATATATAATAATATAATAATATTAGTTAAATAATAATATAACATATATTAACATATAATAATAGTAAAAGCCTTGTATACATATAAATATACATATAAAAAAGAAATGAGTATTTTTCGCAAATGCTCGGTAAGGGGGAGATGCTTTGTTCTGTTTTAAGAAAAGATAAAATCCTATTTACTTTTATATTTACTTTTACTGGACCATTGTACAAAATTTAATATATTAATATTAGAGGAATCTTATGGATTACGTGTACAACTATAAGCGGTCATTAATACCGATTTTTGTATTGCAATAAAAAAGGAGGGTTTTTCGATGCGAGATTTAAAAACATACCTCTCTGGGCACCAGTACTAAGTACGCTATGGTTCGGGGCTTTAGCAGGTCTATTGATAGAGATTAATCGTTTTTCCGTCGATGCGTGACATTCCCTTTTTTCATTTTGTTATTGAGATTTTAGTTATTGAGATGGGAAGGAATGAAGAAGGTTAAAGATAGAAAAAAATTTGCGACTAACCCCTCCTTCCTTTTCTTTTTTTTTCCATTTTTAAAATAAGGGAGGAAAGGGAAAAGAAGAGAGGATTCAACATAGGCGAGGCTCGGGTTCAATAAAAAAATGAATATTAATAATAAAATAATAGGGGATGGGGAGGGAGAAGAGAAAATGTGGGTCGAAGGAAAGAGTATTATACAAGATATTTAAATGAGAAATGAAATACTGTACTCAATTTGAAATAGAGTTTCGAACTCTTTGTATTACTTATTATTATTTTTTTTTATTTACTATGACTTTAATTTACTATTTAATTTACTATGTACTTTGATTTCTTCTTTATAATTAGAATTAGATTTCCAGTTGCAATTTGCTCCTCCTTTCCTTCGTGTTGTAGAAGAGTTGAATAAATAAAACAAAGGAGGTTCTGGCCGGGTAAAGATGCCCGAGTACGGGATTTTGGAATGGTTGCGCCGAAACGGGGTAATGGGGTATCAAGAGGCATTTCCAGATACATTACTCAAAAGAACCGTCACAATACACTAATCGACTAAATTAGGGCTTGAGAAAACGGATTGTTACAAATTACACTCATGGAAGAATAGGATTGAACGGAATACATACCATCACAAATTTGGTCAAAGGAAGGGTAAAAATAACTATATATAACATATTTAAATACAAAATAAATAGTTAACAAAATTGGTCAAGTCAATCTATCACCGTCTAGATAATATTTGATCCCCACAAAACGACACTAACTCATATTTCTATAATCATCCACCCCATTAATCGGGGCAAACGTCTACGAAAAAGATCGCTGATTTAAGAAGAGGTCGTTTGGATTTATCCATAGTTTGTTTTAGTTTATTCCTTTCTTTGATCTCGAAAATTCTTTTCTTAATTCTAATTTTGAAAGTCACGGATATAGGATTTGTTTATTTTGTATTTAAATATGTTATATATAATGTTATTTTTTACCCTTCCTTTGAAATTTGAAAGGGTAACATACAGGTATTCCGTTCACCCTATTTCTTTATCTCCCCATGAATTGTATATTTGTAACAATGCGGACAGAATTTTCTCAATTCTAATCGATTAGGTGTATTGTGACGGTTCTTTTGAGTAATGTATCTGGAAATGCCTCTTGATACCCCATTAACCCCGTTTCGGACACAACTGGTACATTCCAAAATCACCGTTACTCGGACATCTTTACCCTTGGCCATGAACCTCCTTTGGATTTTTTATTTATTCAACTCTTCTACAACACGAAGAAGAAGAAAGGGAGGAAAACAAATAGAAATTGCTAACTTGAAATCTAATTCTAATTATAAAAGAAAGATCAAAGTACATAGTAAATTAAATAGTAAATTAAAGTCATAGTAAATAAAAAAAAATAATAATAAGTAATACAAAGAGTTCGAAACTCTATTTCAAATTGAGTACAGTATTTCATTTCTCATTTAAATATCTTGTATAATACTCTTTCCTTCGACCCACATTTTCTCTTCTACTCCCCCATCCCTCTATTATTTATTATTAATATTCATTTTTTTTATTGAACCCGAGCCTCGCCTATGTTGAATCCACTCTTCTTTTTCCCCCCCCCTTATTTTAAAAAATAGAAAAAAGGGAAAAAAAGAGAAAAGAGGAAGGGGGGTTAGTCACAGATATTTTTTTCTATCTTTAACCTTCTTCATTCCTTCCCATCTCAATAACTAAAATCTCAATAACTAAAATGAAAAAAAGGGGAATGTCAACGCATCCGGAAAAAACGATTAATCTCTATCAATAGACCTGCTAAAGCCCCGAACCATAGCGTACTTAGTACTGGTGCCACAGAGAGATATGTTTTTAAATCTCGCATCGAAAAACCCTCCTTTTTTATTGCAATACAAAAATCGGTACTTAATGACCACTTATAGTTGTACACGTAATCCATAAGATTCCTCTAATATTAATATATTAAATTTTGTACAATGGTCCAGTAAAAGTAAATATAAAAGTAAATAGGATTTTATCTTTTCTTAAAACAGAACAAAAGCATCTCCCCTTACCGAGCATTTGCGAAAAATACTCATTTCTTTTTTTTATATGTATATTTATATGTATACAAGGCTTTTACTATTATTATATGTTAATATATGTTATATTATTATTTAACTAATATTATTATATTATTATATATTATATTTTATATTATATTTTATATTATATTTTAACTATTATTATATATTATATATTAATTATATATTATATATTAATTATATATTATATATTAATTATATATTATTATATGTTAATATATGTTTATTATATGATATATGTTTATTATATGATCTGTTAAATGAGACAAAAAAAAAGATGAACTGGGCAGAAAATTGTGTATATCAACGGAGGAAATAACGGTGTGGAAAAAAAGACAGGAATTCTCTACAATGACACTGTAGAGCAATGGAAGGGATGTGGCGCAGCTTGGTAGCGCGTTTGTTTTGGGTACAAAATGTCACGGGTTCAAATCCTGTCATCCCTACCTATTACTGCTACTTTGAGCAGTAATGAGGGATCGTCTGAGATCGATTTAAATTGGGCATAGTATTTCAATAATACTATGCATCCAAAATAAATGGGGTAATCCTTTTCTTTACAGTCTTATCTATTCATAGAAGAAAGCGCTCTTAGTTCAGTTCGGTAGAACGTGGGTCTCCAAAACCCAATGTCGTAGGTTCAAATCCTACAGAGCGTGATTTTTTTATTCTTAGATCAAATTAGACTGAAATGGATTAAGTAACTTTTGCACAGCAATAGGAATTTGCCCTCCTGTGGATTAAATCTGTGGATTAAATAAAAAAAGGAGGAGGTTGATAAAAAAAAAGAGATATTAATCAAAGGTCCAACTGATCACCACGTCTGTATTGTAAGTATGCAGTTACGAATAACCCAGCCAAAGTAATAGGAATTAGACCTAAGACGATTCCAAATAGAAAAACTTCAATCATTTCAATTTGTTTGTTGTTTGAAAGAAAAAAAGAGGTAATATATATACCTATATACTAATCCAAATTGGCATGAATCTCAATGACCAAGAATTGACAATTGACGCTGTAAGTAACTATAGAATACATGGGATCTCACGGAAAGATTTATTATTCATTTCAAATATGAATTTTAAATAAGTCGTATCTTGCTTAAACCAATAAACAGAGCGGAGGTTATAGTTAAAGCCGCTAGTAGAAAACCAAAATAACTAGTTATCGTAAGCATAAAGGATCTAAATGAAATATCTTTTTTTCTACATATGTTTATAAAGCACTTACCTAAGTTTCCATTTTTTCAAAATAAGAGGATACGCAAAAATTCCAATTGAAAGAAGAAGCTCAATTGAAAGTTTGTTTTTCATCTACCATTATAGACGGTACTAACAAAGATAAAAAGAAAGTGGCAGGTATATAAAATGAAATTGATTCATCATCTGTAATATCTATCCATCTTGCGATTTCAATCAACCGCTTCATTGAGTAACTCTTAGATAAACTAATAAAAGAATAAGTAATAAGAGGTGGGCCGTGTAACTTCATTTTTTAGCATTTTGTCTATTTTTGTTTTGAATTCTAGCGAATCTATTGTCGATTTTCGAGCGAAGAATAAGCTTATAAAACTTTTGACTTTACTTTCAATTTAACTCATTACAGTCAGCAATAGGTTCAGTCGGGTAATATGTAATATCTTGACTGAATGAGAACAAAAAGGTTATTACATGATCACTCAAAAAATTTTTTTTTTTTTTTTTAAAGAATTTTAATTTATTATCGTTTAGAGGTTGCACGGTTTATCTTTCCATATTCCAAAACCTCGCTCACCCCTGTAGCTGGGCCTTTGGTTCTTGGTCGAATACAAGAATGCATCACAACTATTGATTCCAATTATTTTATTCTTTCTTTTCTTTGTTTGATAGAATTCGATCTACTACACTTATTTGTTACTGGACGATTCCAATTTTTCAAAATAAATAAAAAAAAAAAAATTCCAACAAAAAATTGCTTCTGCAACTCTGAAGGGTAAATTTCTAGATCTCGCATCTGCGGGGAATATGATACTCTCTTGCATTGCATTGGACGAATTTTCTATTGAACGGAGCATCGTTTTACATCAATAAAGAAGATGTAAAGCAAAAAGGGAATTATTTAGCACCCACTTTCGATACTGATTAAACGAAAATTTCGTTGCTGTGTCAGAAGAAGGATAGCTATACTGATTCGGTATACTCTAAAGACGCCCTTGGTACCATATTGGTGATCCAACTAAGATGTGGTTTCGGTGAATTCTCATTTACTGATCGCATCTTTTACGGAATCGATCCCCTTTGACTGTACAAGTATATGTGGAGTTCAGCATGTCCGGAAGCACAGGAGAACGTTCTTTTGCTGATATTATCACCAGTATTCGATACTGGGTCATTCATAGCATTACTATACCTTCCCTATTCATTGCGGGTTGGTTATTTGTCAGCACCGGTTTAGCTTATGATGTGTTTGGAAGTCCTCGGCCAAACGAGTATTTCACAGAGAGCCGACAGGGAATTCCATTAATAACTGGCCGTTTTGATCCTTTGGAACAACTTGATGAATTTAGTAGATCTTTTTAGGAGGCCCTAATGACTATAGATCGAACCTATCCAATTTTTACAGTACGATGGTTGGCTGTTCACGGTCTAGCCGTACCTACCGTCTTTTTTTTGGGATCAATATCAGCAATGCAGTTCATCCAACGATAAACCTACATCCGAATTATAGAGCTATGACACAATCAAACCCGAACGAACAAAATGTTGAATTGAATCGTACCAGTTTATACTGGGGGTTATTACTCATTTTTGTACTTGCTGTTTTATTTTCCAATTATTTCTTCAATTAATAAAACGAAAGAGAAGAAATAAGAATTCTAGGCATTCTCTTAGCGCATTTGGAAGGGTCTCATTTCATAATTATCCATGACTGTTTATGTCTCTAGCACGAACACTTGATGAAATGTGGAGGGAAGTGGGGTAAATGGCCGATACTACTGGAAGGATTCCTCTTTGGATAATAGGTACTGTAACAGGTATTCTTGTGATCGGTTTACTAGGTGTTTTCTTTTATGGTTCATATTCTGGATTGGGCTCGTCCTCTAGTAATCGAATGAATTT
>JAHSUH010004548.1:0-60316 GCA_025388415.1 Cynanchum wilfordii | reverse complement strand
AATAGTAATTTCCAAATTAAACTACGTAATCACAAAATTAGATAATCCTTTAATTCCTCCACCAAGAACTCCCATTCGTAGTGTAGACGTAGCCGATATTATAAGTAGATTAGATAAGATGGATCTCGGTGAACCATCCGTAAAGAAGAAAATAAATTTTAAAGATAAAAATCCTCTTTTCGGTATTAGAAAATGAATTTAGCAAGGCATTCGTTTTCGGGATCTAGTAGAACCTTATCTAATAGGACACCAACCCCAAGTAGAACAAACTAATATAAATAATGGTACATTTTTAGGAAGAATTTTAAGAGGTAGTAGTTCTAGCGGTAGTAATAATTCCAAACCTATTAGGGCTTTAGAACAAGTTATAGATCTAGAATCTAATTTAGATTTATATAGATATGACCAAATTCGATTATTAAATCCAAGAATTTTATATAGAACTGGCCCATTAAACCTTGCAACTAGTTTATTACAGATTAGTAGAGAAGAACAAGTACAAGTCACAACAAATGCAGTTAATCTAGATATTATTAGCAAAGAATCAATTAATAAAATTAGGAAATCCGGTAAGAGATTAGCTCATCTTGGTTTAATTATGGTAGCAATTAGAGGACTAACTAGAAAACATGTAGGAGCAAAGGTATTAGTAGTACTCTTAGATAAAAGTTGGCAGAAAGATGCAAGAAAAGCTACTTTAGCAACAATGGAATTAGATATGAGTAAAAATGAAGCTTTATTTTATTATAGCCCCGATCTTTTGCTTTCTATAAATGACTTAGATAAGATAGTAATAGGATTACAAGCTAAAGGTTATGAAAATTTTATTAGAAATGATGGCAATTTATTAATAAACATAGGAGTTTTAGGAAAACTTACAAATGGTAGTTGTATTCAAAGTAGATTAAATATAGAAGGAATTACAAAACCTATCATATCTAAAGGAATTAAATTTTTAGAACCTATGAAAATAAAAGCGAGATAATTTAGAAGGATCAGAATGGAACTTAGGAAAAAATCTATCTAGTTCAGAATCTATTAATACACCGGAATCACATGAAATGTTCAAAAACCGTGATGCTTTGGCTGAGAATTTCACCTCGGCCAAACACGTACTCTGTCTGTTTGTTTAATGAAAACCAGTTATCCTTTGGGCACAGGGTATACATTGCACGGGGCGGCACGGGGTGTACTCTGTCCGATACCAATAATTTACAGGGGGTTTTTTCCAAATATATTATCTTTTTCTAATCTGCTGATGATGTTATCTATTTCATAATGTCTTGTACTAAGTAAATTATAAAGACAAGAATAATTTAAATAAGGTGTTAATTATATATATTCTAAATCATCTATATCTTCTATATCTAAGTTTTGTTTGTTAGTTTTACAGCTACCGGGAGTGGTGCATTGACATTCTGTTTCTTCATTTATCAGTTGATGTTTTAAGGTTTCAGTTGTATAAGGGATAGGTGGTGTTTCTAATAAACTAAGGTTATTTTTTTGTAAAATAATACCATAATAATGATTTACAACTAAATTTAATCCTATTATAAATTTAACTTTACGAAGGGAAAAATCTCTAAGACAAATTCGGCTAGGATTAATATAAGGGTTTGTATAACCTTTTTCAGTGTAAAAAGCTATTTTATATTTATTTAATTGTCTATCATATTTAAAAAGTTGACCATCCATTTGTTCTGCAGAAAATTGTTGATCTAGAGGAATAGGACTTTGATATTTTAAAGGGATAAGTTTACTATCAAGAACAGTGTTACTACAACCTTGAGTCTAACGTACCTATTACTTCTAAATTCCAGTTGTCAATAGTTATTCTACATTTAATTTTTACTGCATATATCCTAGAATGTTTTGTAGATAAATATTCTGTGTTTTCATTTATAATTTCTAACTTATTTATGTGGACCTATTTTTTCTAAATTTCCTTTGTATCCTTGTTGCTTGCTAAATTATACTTAATTGTTTCTAGTTTAATATATCTTTGAATTATATAAGCATTTTCATAATCTTCTATACCTAAATATTGGTCTAATTGTATTCCATAAATATCTAATCTATCCATACCTTTTTAATTGTAATTCTAATAACTCAAGTTTCTTTTGGATTTCATTAAGAAGATTTTCTAATTGTAAAATCCTAATTTCTACTTGTTTCATGCTTTGAAGTAATATTAGGTTGTTTCTGAATTGAAGGTACATGAATATTATGATCTTTAAGGCAGAAAGTACATGCTTCTTTATGACATTTATCACATTTATAACGAAGATGTAAAACAGGATATTTAAAACAGTACATACAAGGTTTATCATTACTACCTCTATTTCCTATCCAATTATGAGAACAAAAAGTTGTCATTATAGTTATGGTTTATCTATTGGTAAATTAATAAATTCTTCTATCCATTCATCTATTTCTATTTCTAATTCATCTTTTTGAGAAGTACTACCTATTATATCATCGATATGTTCAGGACAAAATAATAAATCATCTATCCAAGAATCTAGATCATCGGAATCTACTGGGGTATTAAGAGTAGGTTCTTCTAAGTGCTGATTAGGTGCTTTTTTTAGATTATGATCTTGACTAGTACTAGGTATAATACTTCTATCCTTTCCTATAGTTTCATAAAATTTTTCTAAATCAAGATGTGCTTTTTCTTGTTGGTTTTCGAAACTGTTGCCTATAAGATTTTTTATCATATGGTCGTGTCGCCTTTGTAGATTGTATCTTATTCGTGTTAATTGCTTTAAAACATAAGTTCTATTATTACTAAAATCAAATGATTTTTTTATGCAATCAGAAATATCTTCTAACATTAAACTAAGACATTCTCCATCTAACCTATATTCCGAGGTACCTTTGCCTTTAGTTATTCTATGTGACATATTAACAAGTGCTCGTGTAAATCTTTATAAAAATCTTTTAATACTAATTCATTACTTTCTATTTGAGTTTGCATATTTACTATACTACCTTGGTGGGTGTTAAAAGTCTGCATATGTTGTAAGTTGTTCCTAAGTGTTGTAATTCTTGCTTTAAATTGTGCTATAGCTACCTTGTGTTCAAAACAAGTTAAACAAGTCCTATATGTCCATGCTACTAATCCTTCTAAGAATTGATAAGTTTGTTCTTGTCTAAATTGTCCATTTTCTTCAATATTTTCTATAGGTGTTTCCTGTGGTGGTATGGGAGTTTCCGGTGGTTGATTTCTAATTCCGGGCATTATGCTTCGCTTGTTTCATCAAGATGCATTAATTCTTCAGTAAGGTATTCTAACTGATCTATCTTGTTTTGGTATAAGTTATGTGTTCCTATAAGGTCTTGTGCTAATCCTAAATCTTCAGTTTCATGTTCTTGATAAATAGTGTCTTCTATGCTCATAATACTAAATATACTTTCCGTATCGGATAAAGTTTCATCTATATGTAATAAATCTTCATTTACACATTCTATGAGAACTGCTTCTTTATTTCTATTATTATATCTCCTATTACATTCTCTAGCTAAATGATCCGGGCTACCACAAGTAAAACAATTTAGTCGATTATTATAATTTCTTTTCTTATCAAATCTCCTAACATGTCTATCTTTATTAAGATAAGGTTTTCTAGCATTACTCTTTCGCAAATAATATCTCTTTTTACTACCTTTACTTTTATTTTTTCTAAATCTAGGTTTTTTATCAACTCTATCATATGTTTGAGGGGTATAAATATGTTTACAAAAACTATACTCTCCTTTTAATTGTTTGCTAATTGTTATATCAGTACATTTTTCTACTAATTTTTCAATAATAAATTTTATTTTAGTACCTACATTATCTAAGACAGGAATATATTTTCCTTCAGTGATTAATTTTTGCTTTTCTTCTAAATATTGTCTAAAGATTTTTGTACCTAAGGGATCGGGTAATTTTAAAAATAACTTATCTCCTATTGTCCGATTATGATAACATCCTGCTACAGTACTATGATGCATAAAATCTAAAAAGAAAGGTTTACAGAATTCCCATTTTCTAAGTTGTAACATTTCTAATTGTTTTAATGTTGTTTCTTGTTTTTTATCATAACCAATATTTGGTTGTTCACCAAGAACTAACAGTGTTATTTTATTTGTGAAATTATAAGGATTATCTCCTAATTCTATATCTCTAGCAAATTCTATAGGAAAATTTGCTTTATAGCTTTCCCAAAGTGCTCTTGCTGTTTCGCCTAAGAATTTTTCTAAATAATTATACATTCCTACAGCATCAAAAGTAAAATCGTCTTTAGTATATTCTCTAGTAACTATTTGAGACCATGTTTCTAATAATGTTGGCCAAATTTGTGGGTCATGTGCAGTTAAATTAAGTATTTTACCATTATCTATTAATAGATTACTATCTAATGTTTCTAAAGGAAGTCTTCGTCCTTTGTTCCGAAATATCCTACCTTCATTATGATCATTATATGCTTTGAATAAGGTGTTCTAGGTGGTTGTCCTATATGATATTGGCGTTGACTAGCATAAGTTTGGGCATGTGTATTACTTGATGTACTAGGAGCTTGATTTTGTGGTGTATTAGATGATTCCATTAGGTCATAATTGATATCTTCATAAGTTACCCGGTATCCTTTTGGAGTACGTTCAAGAAAATCTATTTCTAATAAATGTCCTAATTCTATCATTTCTATTTCTAAAGCGAGAACTTCATCTAGCGTTAAGTCTATACCTGTTCCTATTATTATTTGTCCTTCCGGGAATCTATTCATTGTCTTCTATTTCTTCAATGTCCAAATTATTTTGAGTTTGTTCAGTATAGTCACTAAATCTTAAAGAATATGATCCATCACGGTTTTTGAACATTTCATGTGATTCCGGTGTATTAATAGATTCCGAACTAGATAGATTTTTTCCTAAGTTCCATTCTGATCCTTCTAAATTATCTGCTTTTATTTTCATAGGTTCTAAAAATTTAATTCCTTTAGATATGATAGGTTTTGTAATTCCTTCTATATTTAATCTACTTTGAATACAGCTACCATTTGTAAGTTTTCCTAAAACTCCTATGTTTATTAATAAATTGCCATCATTTCTAATAAAATTTTCATAACCTTTAGCTTGTAATCCTATTACTATCTTATCTAAGTCATTTATAGAAAGCAAAAGATCGGGGCTATAATAAAATAAAGCTTCATTTTTACTCATATCTAATTCCATTGTTGCTAAAGTAGCTTTTCTTGCATCTTTCCGCCAACTTTTATCTAAGAGTACTACTAATACCTTTGCTCCTACATGTTTTCTAGTTAGTCCTCTAATTGCTACCATAATTAAACCAAGATGAGCTAATCTCTTACCGGATTTCCTAATTTTATTAATTGATTCTTTGCTAATAATATCTAGATTAACTGCATTTGTTGTGACTTGTACTTGTTCTTCTCTACTAATCTGTAATAAACTAGTTGCAAGGTTTAATGGGCCAGTTCTATATAAAATTCTTGGATTTAATAATCGAATTTGGTCATATCTATATAAATCTAAATTAGATTCTAGATCTATAACTTGTTCTAAAGCCCTAATAGGTTCGGAATTATTACTACCGCTAGAACTACTACCTCTTAAAATTCTTCCTAAAAATGTACCATTATTTATATTAGTTTGTTCTACTGGGGTTGGTGTCCTATTAGATAAGGTTCTACTAGATCCCGAAAACGAATGCCTTGCTAAATTCATTTTCTAATACCGAAAAGAGGATTTTTATCTTTAAAAGTTATTTTCTTCTTTACAGATGGTTCACCGAGATCCATCTTATCTAATCTACTTATAATATCAGCTACGTCTACACTACGAATGGGAGTTACTGGTGGAGGAATTAAAGGATTATCTAATTTTGTGATTACGTAGTTTAATTTGGAAATTACTATTTCTTGGAGACATAATATAGTATTATTTTGTCGGATAATAACTTTATCGGTAGCTGTTGTTGAATTATGTCCGGAATATCCTATTGGTTCGGGTAAATAAGCTTCGTTAAATCTAAAGCTCTCTGGTAATCTTCCGTATTCATGATAATATTAATTGTTTTAATTCTTCTAAATTTTTTGAAAGGGATCCTATTTTTTCTATAATTGTATCCCGACTAGTTTTTATAGTTGTGGAACTAGAATAATTAAGAGTTTTCATTTTAGCATACATATCATTATTCCGGGATTTTATATATTCTATATTTTCCAGCTTTTCTATTACTAATGATTGCAATTTGATTAATCTATCTCTAATATTTGAAATTACTTGTTCACTATGTTTATTTATTTCTTCTAACTTAATACCTAATGTAATTATCAAATCTATAATAGTATTTAATACAGGTTGTTCACAAGTGAAAGTCATGGTGTATGGGCTGACTAGTTTGAAAATGACAACGTAGTTTTGAATTTCTACTTAAATTTCGTATAACTCTATTATATGTTTCTATTTCTAAGTCCAAATATTCTATTCTTTTAATATTCATTTTAATGACGTAGGTCTAGGGTCTGTAAAGTTTGTAGGTCTATGATTTGTACTATCATCTAATTTTAACTTTTTTAATGCTTGGCATATTTGAGTTTTTTATTAAACGGAAAATAACTTTATCTGTCCAATTATATATTAATTGCAACAATTCTTCATTATGATGTGTAGCCATTATTTTATCTGTTGAACATCTATATAATTCGTTTCCTAATTTGTACTTAAGATCCATCATTACATCTAAATCTGTATGGTCTAAAAAGGTAATTCCTACAACAATTTTCCAATTATTATTCATGTTAAATTGAATAAGCAAATCTACTAGTTTTGAATATGAGTAATTAAACTGGGAAAGATAAGGATGATAACCAAATATTTCAGGAATAGTAATCGCTCTGATACCAATAATTTACGGGGGGTTTTTGTTTTTAAACACTACATGCCGCCCCGTGCAATGTAGCATCTTTAGGAATTTATCTAATATTCTTTTAATTCTTTAGTTAATAAATATGTATAGCTTTTTGTTGAGTAGTATGCATTCTTAGAAACTAATTCTAAGAAATGCTAGTTTAGTGACCAACATTTTTAGTTTAGTCATTTAATTCACTTCATTAGCTTTGTTACATTTCATTTTCAGATTTCAAGTATTTTGTATTGATTGTTTTTGCATATGATTTAGTTAGTTTACATGTTTTGTTTTTCTTGCAATTAATTTAATATATTCGGAAGAGTATGCATATGATGTTTTGTCTATTATACTTGATTTCCATTAGCTAGATTTAGGTATTTTTGATAGATATAGTTTGCATGACCTTCATGATATCTAGATAGATTACATGTTAGTTAGGTGGCTAGAATAAATTGTAGGTCTTATTGTAGCTCTTTGCATGAATTTCATAGCATTCAGGTAAATTATTTTACATAGATTTTACCTTAGTACCTTTTCATTCTAGTAGCTATGTTTGATCTTTGTGCTTTGCCTTTTCTTTTATGCTATTTAGTACACTTTCATGAATTCGCATGCTTTGTTTTACTCTTGCGTGAAATTTTGTTAACATGCATATCTTCTTTATTATGCATGGTTTCTTGTTATGCATGGTTACTATGTACTGCATGATTTGATTTTTACAATAGGTAATTTTTGCATGTTTTTGCATGGCTTATATATATGTGTTGTATCTTAATTGCACCTTGTAGTTTCCAGTAGTTCTTATATAAATTGTATATATGTACAGCTTTGGTGAATTACAAATATCTTCCAGATTTAGTCCTTGTTCACATGCTGAATTTTCCTTTGATTACAAAAATTCCGTCCAGTAGTTCTTTTGCATATACTTAATTATAGGAATAGATTTATATATATATTATGTATCCTCATTTCCAGTAGTTAGAGTTTGTTCTTTGTGTTCTTTGATTTTGCATAGCATTTAGTACATATAGATACATTAGATGTATATCTCATCTCTTTACTGTATGTTCAATGTATAGATATAGATATTGTATGCATAATGCATTTCAAAATCTTTTCCAGTTTATTCTTTATTTAAATACATGATGATTTTGTTTGGACTTCATTTTTTCCATTAGATTAGTGTATGGTTTGTTTGTAAATTCATTTTACATGACATTATAAATAATGATATATAAATTTGTTAGTTGTTTGTAATTGCATTTCTTTTTGTTCTTCATGAATAGCATATAGTTTGTATGAATATGTTTCACTTCTTTCATATAGACATTTTACATGATCAATTTAGAAATTCAAATGCATGAGCATTTTTGTTCTATATTCCAGTAGCTAGGTGTTGATATTTATACTTTTTGTACACTGCATTTCAATGAAATTTTCGGACAGTGCAGTGGCAGATTTTATTTACATCACTGCTGCCTTGATTTTAATCCAGAAGTTTATTGCATGTTTGATTTTGTTCTGTTTTGGATGAAATTTTCGGGCAGTCCAGCAGCATTTTGTTTGCCTCACTGCTGCCTTATATTTAATCCAGCAGTTGTTACATGTTTTGTTTTGTTTTTGTGCAAAATTTCAGAGAGTTTTCTTCATTGTTTTTTATGAAAGTGCCCAGAATTTTGTGAGTTGCAATTTGTTTTGGTCATTCTGAAAATTTCAGCATGTGTTCTCCTCTGTTTTGAAGAGAAATCCAGTAGCTATATTGATTAATTCCCCTGTTTTATTCAAAATTCCAGTAGCTAATTATTGTATTTTCCTCTGTTTTGTCAAAATTCCAGAACTGAATTTCACTTTCCCCTGTTTTTCCCCTATTCTTTTTACCCGAGAGCATACATTATTTTCTTTTCATTGTCATTACTTTAATTTGATTTCCAGATTCCATTTGTAGGGAATTGAAAAGAAAATTTGAGTAAGTTGTTCTTGCAGCTTGGAAGAAAAAGAATGGAGTTAATGGCACAAAATATCATGCCCCGTACAGTTAGTTCTAAGCAAGGAAAAGAAAGGGAGATCTTCAATCATTTCTTTAACTCTCTTAAAAGCATCTCTTTGAATTTGTCATTACTTGAGTTGATCAATAATATGCCAAAGTATACTAAATTTCTCAAGGATATTTGTACTAAGAAATATTCTTTGGAGCTTGATGGAGTAACTTTGAATAAAGTATGTTCTATAGCACTTTTGGAAGGATGTTCTTCAATTCAAAATTTTCCTAATCACTTTTCTCTATCTTGTACTAAAGGAAATATACATGATTTGCATGCTTTAGGGGATATTAGTACAAATGCAAATTTCATGCCTCTCATTTTGTTCAAATAGCTAGGATTGGATGATTTACAATCTACCAATATGAGAGTACAATGTGACAATAGAACAAATCATTTTCCTTTAGGAATTGTATCAAACTTACTTGTGAAAATAAATTCTTTGATTTGTCCTACTGATTTTATTGTTTTAGACATGCATGATGATGCTCCTCTCATTTTTGGAAGTTCCTTTCTAGTTACTATCAAGGCATTGAATGAAATTATCAATGAAAATAACAAAATGAGAATAGATGATGAAAGCATGTCTTACAACTTGAATTCTATTCTTATGCAACCTATGGAATTAGATGATGAGTTGTTTTCATTGATCAACTTGTGGAAAATAGCATGAATAAAATTTTGTTAGAAGATTCTAATCATGTTACTATTTGTGAAGATGATGATTCTTTGGACTCTTATGCAAATTGCAAGGAACTTCAAACAAAGCAAACTTCCTTTGTAAATCCTCCGGATCTTGAATTAAAGGAATTACCAAGTCATCTATGCTATGGCTTCCTTGATGAAGACAAAAAGCTTCCGGTAATACTTGCTTCAAATTTAATGGAAGAACAAAAGGAGCTCACATTAGGTATACTCAAAAGGTATAAGCAAGCTTTTGCATTCAAAATTGTGGACATTCCAGGTATAAGTCCAGGCTTTTGTTCTCACAAGATTTTACTCTAAAATGATTACAAACCTTGTGTACAACCTCAAAGAAGATTGAACCCTAACATGTGTGAAGTAGTAAAGAAAGAGGTTGTAAAATTGTTGGATGCACGTTTGATTTATCCTATTTCGGATAGTGAGTGGGTAAGTCCCGTGCAAGTTGTGCCTAAAAAGGGAGGTATTACGGTTGTCAAAAATGACAACAATGAGCTTATTCCTACTAGAACTGTGACTGGACATCGTGTTTGTATTGATTATCGTAAATTGAATAGTGCTACTAGGAAAGATCACTTCCCTCTCCCTTTCATTGATCAAATGCTTGAAAGACTTGCTGGACATTCTTATTATTGCTTTTTAGATGGATTTTCGGGTTATTTTCAAATTCCTATTGCTCCCGAAGACCAACATAAAACTACTTTTACTTGCCCACATGGTACTTTTGCATATAGACGTATGCCCTTTGGTTTATGTAATGCTCCAGCTACTTTTCAACGTTGCATGACTTCTATATTTGATGACATGTTAGGAGATACTATGGAAGTTTTCATGGATGATTTCTCCGTCTTCGGTAATTCTTTTGAATCATGTTTGCAAAATTTAGAAAATATGCTTAAGAGATGTTTGAATGCTAATCTTGTTTTAAATTGGGAGAAATGTCATTTTATGGTTCAAGAGGGAATAGTTCTTGGACATAAGATCTCACATCTTGGTTTAGAAGTTGATAAAGCCAAAAAAGAAGTTATTTCAAAACTCCCCCCTCCTTTAAATGTTAAAGGTGTTCGAAGCTTTTTAGGACATGCTGGATTCTATCGCCGATTTATCAAAGATTTCTCTTTAATTGCTAAACCCTTGAATAATTTTCTTGGAAAAGATGTTCCCTTCTTATTTGATAAAAATTGTCTTGATGCCTTTAATATTTTGAAGAAATTATTAACTACGGCACCTATTATGATATCACCCGATTTGAATTAATGTGCGATGCTAGTGATTATGCGGTAGGGGTTGTTTTAGGACAACGACATGATAAAAAATTCCAAGTTATATCTTATGCTAGTAAAACTCTCACAGATGCACAGATACACTACACTACTACTGAGAAAGAATTACTAGCTGTTGTATTTGCTTTTGACAAATTCCGTTCCTACTTGATCATGTCAAAAACTATAGTTTACACGGATCATTCCGCTTTGAAATATCTCTTTAAAAAAACTGATGCAAAACCAAGATTAATAAGATGGGTGTTATTATTGCAGGAATTTGATATTGAAATCCGTGATAAGAAAGGATGCGAAAATGTAGCTACTGATCACTTGTCTCGATTAGAAAATCCCGAGCTCGAGGTCCTAGACGAAACCGTGATAGCCGATACCTTTCCCGATGAGAGTTTATTTTTGATTGAAGTTTTGAATTTTATTGATAAATCTCTTCCTCGGTTTGCTGATATTGCAAACTATCTTTCTGCTAAAATACTTCCAAGTGATTTTTCCCCTCAACAAAAACATAAATTCTTTTCCCGATCTAAAATACTATTTTTGGGAAAATCCATTTTTATTCAAAATTTGTGCTGATCAAATTATTAGAAGATGTGTTTCAGGGACAGAATGTTTCGAGATTCTAGAACACCGTCACGCGGGACCAACCGGAGGACACCTAGCTGCAAACAACACCGTCAGAAAGGTATTAGAAGCTGGATTTTATTGGCCAATGATGTTTAAAGACGCAAATTCCTTTGTAAAAGCATGTAATGCTTGTCAACGGACCGGAAAAATCTCCATACGAGACCGAATGCCACAACAAATTATTCAAAGCGTCGAGATCTTTGATATTTGGGGTATTGATTTCATGGGTCCTTTTCCTTCTTCTCATGGAAATAAATATATTTTAGTAGCCGTTGAATATTTTTCGAAGTGGCTGGAGGCCCAGGCTTGTGTTACTAACGATGTTAAAATTGTATGCAAGTTTCTTCAACGATTGTTTGTAAGGATCGGGTGCCCGAAAGCTTTAATCAGCGATAGAGGAACTCACTTTTGTAATTCTCAACTCGAGAAAATCCTCAAGAGATATGGAGTCCAACATCGACTATCCACATCATATCATCCTCAAACAAGTGGACAAGTGGAAGTGACAAATCGAGGAATCAAGAGAATCTTGGAAAAAACCGTGGGAATTAATAGAAAAGATTGGTCCTTAAAGTTAGATGATGCTTTATGGGCTTTCCGGACTGCATTTCGTACTTCCACGGGATTCTCTCCATATCGCCTCCTCTATGGTAAAACTTGTCACTTACCCGTTGAAATCGAACATAAAGCTTTTTGGGCTCTTCAAAAATGTAACTTGGATGACGAACTTGCTACAAAAGAGAGAATTTTGCAACTTCACGAACTCGACGAATGGAGATTTCAAGCTTACGAAAATTCTTTGAATTTCAAGATGAAAACCAAATTGTGGCATGATAAGCGTCTTCGGGGTCCAAAAGAATTTTCTAGTGGTGATAAAGTTTTAATCTTTAACTCTCGTTTGAAAATGTCTCCAGGAAAATTGAAAAGCTATTGGTCCGGTCCGTTTGTGATATCTCGAGTTTTTCCTTATGGAGTTTGCGAGGTACTACGAGAAGATGGATCGACATTCAAAATCAATGGCCAACGGTTGAAAATTTACACGGAACCTTTCACTAAGACCGATAACGATTTATATCTCGATTAATGATCTTGATAGGGGAGTCTTTCTTCCTTTTTCTTCGTTTTTTCTTGCTTATTTCTTTTTCGCACCTATTTTCTTTTCTTAGTTGTTTCTCGCTCTCTTATTTTCCTTAAATAAGTTGTGGGGTATTCGCTTTTTACACCGAGGACAGTGTAATTTTCGAGTTGTGGGGTAGGTACACACCGATGTTATCTTGTTTTATCTCAAAATGCCAAAAATTTTCAAATTTTTCAAAATAATTAGTTTACTTGAAAAGATTGTTTTGTGAACTTTTTGTGGGAATTTGATTTGCTTAGCCGATGATATAAACTATGTGTTGATTGTTAAAAGTCTCGAGATTTGATTTGTTTCATCTCGTTTATACTTGGTACGAGCATGATTATAGGAAAAATCCTAAAAATTTCTTTTGACATAGCTATTTTTGGTTGTTTGTTCCGATTAGTGGACTACTTTTGGACAACTTATTTGAATAGTATTAAGTCTTTTGGGAATGGAAATGACTTGAATTTTCACTTGAAAAATTCTTTGAGAGACTTGCCACAATTTTATAATTTTCGTTGAATAAATTGTTGAATAAAAGGTTATTTTGCATGTATCCTTTGCTACTTGAGCACCACTTCTTATGGGAATTGAATGCCCGGTGCCCTAACGTCCTCGGGATCTGGGAGTCATCGGAGTGGAACTCGCTACAAGGGTAGTTAAAGTTGATATTGTTAAGCAAACAATAAAAACCTTGAAAAAAAAAAAAAACCAATTGAATAAAATTCTACTTTTGAATAAGTGGCTTGTTTCTTGAGATTTGATTGTGATTATCTCTCGTTGTTAAAGTTTTTGATCGACCAAACCACTATTTGGATAGTTGCTTTGAAAGAAAGTTTTCCATTTGGATCATCAATTGAGATAGAGCACACACTTCACTCAGGATGATTTTATGATCGTTTTTCGTATTTAAGTTGAAAATGTTTTGTTCAAATTGAGTTTTCTTGACTTAGACATAAGACATTTGATGAGGCATGAAAGTGAATCTTCCTTTAGCACTTTGTTGATGAGATCTTTGAAGAGTAAACTAGTCTATGTTGAAATTTTTGAGAAAATTCATGCACATCTTAAATAAATTGAATTTGCTTTTTTTTGAGCTATTTGATGTTAGTTTCTTCTTAAACTTCTTCTATTTGATTTGCTTGAGGACAAGCAAAGTTTAAGTTGTGGGTATTTGATAACATCAAATATGATCATGATTTGAGATATAAATTGTGCATGATTTGTGATAATAATTGTATTAAATTGAGATAAATTGATTGATTTTGGGTTTAATTGCAAATATTCTGTTTCAGGTAACTTTTGGGGCAAATTGGTGAAAAAAGATAAATTCAGAAGCAAAAGCGCAACATTCTGGAAATTCGCTACGCCCGTGGATGATGTCTTACGCCCGTATCCGAGTAAACGCCCGTTGCCCTTTGTGCATAACGCCCGTAGCGGATTAAACGCCCGTTGCCCCGTGTGCATTACGCCCGTTTGAATTAACTCGTTTCCTTACGCCCGTGGCACTCTGGATCAAACGCCCGTAAGGAGAACCGCCTCTAAACGCCCGTATAGAAGAGAGGGGCTACGCCCGTAAGGATGCTCTGGCCCGGAATATTTTTTATGTAAAATGACGATTTTGCCCCTGGTTTAGTAGATCTATAAATACGAGAATTTTTAGCTTTATTTAGATTGGCTTGTATTAAGGTTGGAATATGCTGAATTGTTAAGACATTGTAAAGGTTTGGTAGAACTTAGAGAGAGATCTATACTTTGATTTTCCAATTTTCTTAGAGATTACTCTCTACTTGTTGTAGTATTGAGTATCTTGGGATTAATTTGGTAGATTTGCCTCGATCCGTAAGGAAATTTACTGAATATATTCTAGGGTATTTGGGCTACACAAATTGAAGATCCAAATTGAAGAATCAAAGAAGAATCAAGAGAAGGAGTTGAAGAGGAAGAAGGTTTAATGTCTATGTTTCACTTTCCCCTTTTCTTCTATTATTCCTTGTTATTCTTTGTAATTAGTTAACCAACCTTAGGAATTCTCATTTCTACATTTCTTATAGGTAGATTTGGTTGGTTTTATTTTACAAATTACTTGAGATATTGTGATGTTCTTGGATTGAATGATTGTGGTTTTATTGATTCGAATTGCAATTTCATTGATGACTTTAGATCTGAATTTTATCTTTAGTACAAGTCTTGATGTGAGATTGTGGTTTCGGAGTAACACTAATTGTTAGGCCGGAACCAGGATATACGATTAGTGCCAAGTTGATGTGATTAATTTCCTATTGATGGACCGGAACCAGGATGATTGATGGGAGATTTGATCTTGTCAACATTCAAGTGTTCTTAATCTAGGAATTTCTTGCCACGAACCGTATGGAAGATATTCTACTTTAGACTTGATTTTGGTGGAGCTATGATACTAGATCCAAGATTATCCTATACTTGGTATTTTGTATCCTCTTATCTCACCTATATTTTACAAAGAATTCCTCCCAACCTTTTTACTTGCTTTATTCCTTACATTGTTCTTTACTTTGCTCTCTAGGATTTAGAATTCAATCTTATCATTCTTGATATTGGTTGATTTACTTGTTGAATGATCCTTATTCACAAATCATATTCATAATTAGTTTGATTATATTTTCCACACTAGAATTTAATAGAAGTCTTAGGGAAAAACGATTTTTATAAATTTAAAATCTGAATACCACCTTATTTACTAAACTATTTTGATAGGTGCTCTGCCTAATTGAGTTATTTTATTAGTGACAAACCGATTTTAATCTTAGAGATTCTTATTATTTTTAGTATTATTTATTCGAATATTTATATTATTTTTATTATTTATATATAACTCAAATAACACATCAATCGTTTTTCATATTAAGTTTGAAAATTTTTTGTTCAAATTGAGTTTTCTTGACTTAGACATAAGACATTTGATGAGGCATAAAAGTGATTCTTCCCTTAGCACTTTGTTGATGAGATCTTTGAAAAGTAAACTAGTTTATGTTGAAATTTTTGAGAAAATTCATGCACATCTTAATTAAGTTGAAATTGCTTTTTGAGCTATTTGATGTTAGTTTGTTTCTTCTTAAACCTCTTTTATTTGATTTGCTTGAGGACAAGCAAGGTTTAAGTTGTGGGGTATTTGATAACATCAAATATGATCATGTTTTGAGATATAATTTGTGCATGATTTGTGAATATAATTGTATTATATTGAGATAAATTGATTGATTTTGGGCTTAATTGCAAATATTCTGTTTCAGGTAACTTTTGGGGCAAATTGGTGTAAAAAGATAAATTTAGAGGCAAAAGTGCAACAGTCTGGAAATATGATACGCCCGTGCAAGATGCCATACGCCCGTAGCGGAGTAAACGCCCGTTGCCCTTTTGTGCATCACGCCCGTATGAATTAACTACCATCTTATGGCCGTGGCACTCTAGATCAAACGCCCGTAGCGCATAACCGTATCTAAACGCCCGTAGAGCATAGAGGGCTACGCCCGTAATGATACTCTGTCCAAAATCTTTTATGTAAAATGACGATTTTACCCCTGGTTTAGATTATCTATAAATATTAGGATTTTTAGCATTAATTTTTTGGCTTGTATTTTGGAAGGGGTTATGCTATTAAATTGTAATACTTTTTAGGGTTTTTGAATTAGATCTACACTTTCCTACTTTCATATTTTTGAGATCTTGTTCATATGTTGTGAGTTGAGAGATTACCTTGTGAGATCTTGTGAGAAGTTGCCTCAACCATAAGGAATTTTTTTGGAATCTTGCAAGAGAAGAATCAACATCAACAACTTGAAGATTTGAAGAAGAGAAGTTTGATCAAAAAGAGGGTTGAAGAGGTTACTCTTCTTTCTTTGATTTGTTTGAATTTCAATCTTGTAATTAGACACCAACCCTAGGAACTCCTCTTTCTACATTTCTTTTAGGTAGAAATGGTTGGTATTATTCTACAATTACTTTGGGAAACTTATGGTTTTCATGGATAATTGTTATAGTGTTATTAATTTGATATTGCAATTTCATTCATAGCTTTAAATCAGAATTTTATCTTGAGTGTTAAGCTTTGATTTGAGGTTGTAGTTTCGGATTAACACTTATTGTTAGGCCGGAACCGGGACAACAATTAGTGCCAACATTGATTCGATTAGATTTCCTATTGATGGACCGGAACTAGGATGATTGATGGGAGATTTGATCTTGTCAACATTCAAGTGTTCTTAAATCAATGAGTTTCTTGCCACAATCCGTATGGAAGAAATTCTATTCTAGACTTGAATATTGGTGAGATTATGATAGTTATTTCATGATTAATCTTGCCCCTAGTAGTTTGTATCCTTCATTTCTCCTATTATTTCTTATGAGTTTCTACCTTCCATTACTTGCTTGATCTTCTACTTTGCTTTATTTTACTTTGCTTTCAAGGATTTAGAAATCAATCTTATCATTCTTGATATTGGTTGATTTACTTGTTGAATGATCCTTATTCACAAATCATATTCATAATTAGTTTGATTATATTTTCCATCACTAGAATTTAATAGAAGTCCTAGGGAAAAACGATTTTTATAAATTTAAAATCTGAATACTACTATATTTACTAAACTATTTCGATAGGTGCTCTGCCTAATTGAGTTATTTTATTAAGTGACAAACCTATTTTAATTTTGAAGATTCTTATTATTTTTAGTATTATTTATTCGATTATTTATATTAAATATATATATAACTCAAATACACATAAGTCTTCCTATTGATGTACCGGACCTTGGATGATTAATAGGGATTTGATCTTACTAATATATTCGAGTTGTTCTATCACATATGAATTTCTCTCAACAACACGTATTGAGGAAGTTCATCCTTAGACTCGGATTTGGTGAAATTGTAATAGTTGAATCATGATACTTGATTTTGTTGTGAAGTGTATCCTCCATTCTTTCTAATGTGTTTAGTGAGTTCTTCACATATTCAATATTATCTCATCCATGTTCTTGTTTTACTTTCTTTTAATTTGCTTTTTAGGATTTAGAAATCAATCCTATCATTCTTGATATTGGTTGATTTACTTGTTGAATGATCCTTATTCACAAATCATATTCATAATTAATTCAATTATATTTTCCACACTAGAATTTAATAGAAGTCTTAGGGAAAAACGATTTTTATAAATTTAAAATCTGAATACCACCTTATTTACTAAACTATTTCGATAGGTGCTCTGCCTAGTTGAGTTTATTTTATTAGTGACAATCCTATTTTAATCTTAGAGATTCCTATTATTTTTAGTATTATTTATTTAATTATTTATTAATTTTATATACAATAAACCACAGATCGGATTTTTGGCGCCGTTGCTGGGGAAGCCTATTAATTTTCGTGATGTTTTTCCTCTAAGTTCGTTGTAAGTTTTGGGAAAAATTTTCATCAACGGTGTGAAATTTATAACAAATTAATTTTGATATGATTTGTTTTATGATATCATTCTCAAGTAACTTATATTTTTCATGTCTAATTCTTAGAATATCTCCGATCTCTTTGATAGATCTTGGATATTTTCTTGATCAATTTTATTTCATTTAGTTTAGTTGTTTTCAATGTCATTTGTTTCTTATTTTTAGTTGAATAGTTTAATTTTGATTCTTTGATTTTTCTTATTCTTACTCTAGTAGTTTTATTCTGCTACTTGTATTTTGTTTCTTTTGCTTTCATATTGATTCGTTTTCTTAGATTTTTTTTTTTCTTACTTAGATTATAGATTTTTGGATTTAGATTTTAGGTTAGATGAATTAGTATCATGATTTTTAGGTTTAGTTAGTGTTTTGGTTAGTTTAGATCCCTTAGGTAAACTTTAACTTAGAGATTTTGGTTAGAGCTGTTCGCGAACCGAGCTCTTCACGAACAAAGCTCGTTCGAGCTCGTTTAAAGCTCGTTCAAGATCGTTTGTTTATTAATCGAACCGAACTCGAACAAATTTTTAGGCTCGATTAATTTTTGAGCAAACTCGAACACTGTTCGCGAACATAATCGAGCGTTCGCGAACATATTATTAATTTTTTTTTTATTATAATTTATATATATATTATTTAAATAAAAAAAGTAAAAAAAAAAAGGTGTCATAGTTCGCGAACTCGAGCTCGGGTATGCTTGAAAGTTAAACGAGCGAACTCGAGCTTTATAAAAAAATAATCGAACGAACTCGAACAAAAGTTTGGGCTCGAATTATTAAACGAACGAGCTCGAACAGTGTTCGAACACTTAATCGAACGAGCTCAAATTTCGATGTTCGGTTTGGCTCGGCTCGTTTACAGCTCTAGATATAACTTAGATATTTTGGATTTAGGTTAACTTTAGTTGATTTAGATTTTATAGCTTAGTTAGTTTAGTGCTTTAGATTAGGTTAGATTTTGATTCTTTAGATCCTTATCCTTTAGAATAACTTAGATCTTTGGTTTTACATCTTAGTTTGATCTTTAGTTTAGAATTTTTAGATCTAATTTTTTCTCCTACTTTCTAACTTGATATAGTTTGTTCTAATCTTTCTAACTTGACTTAGTTTGTTCTAATCTTTCTAACTTTCTCTAATTAGTTCTTAGGTATGGTTAGTATAAGATCTAACTAGTTTTCTAACTTGATTCTCTCTTTGATTGATTTCTATATCATGTTCTTAGATGTATTTCCATGCTTTCGTTTTATGATTTTTGATAGTTGTTATAGATATTATCTTTATTTTTAGGTATTATGTTAGAGTAGTTTAGTTTACTTCTCTTCTTAATCTTAATCTTGTTTTGCATTTTCTTTAGTTGTTTTACATTTCTTGGTTAGTTTTGCATGTTCTTATCATTTCATCTTCATTCCTTTATTTTCTTTAAGAGCTTTCTAGTTTAGTTAGTATTCTAATAATATCTTCAATTCATGAAGATTATTATCTAGATACTTACTTTTGTTAGGTATTGATGTTAGATGTTTTCATATTTTCTATCTTTTATTTGTTAACCTTAATGTGTGCTTAATATGAATTTAGGTATGATTTTGCATTTAGATTCCTTTCCTTGCATTTGTTGTTAGATTTTGCATGTAGTAGGTTTTTCAATAAATGGTCACGATTATTACTATTTAGTCTTGCATCTTTAGGATTTTATCTATTATTCTTTGAATTCTTTAGGTAATAAAATAGTATAGCCTTTTTGTTGAATAGAAAGCATTCTTAGAAATTAATTCTAAGAAATGCTAGTTTAATGACCAACAATTCTAGTTTAGTTATTTAATTCACTTCACTAGTTTTGTTACATTTCATTTTCAGATTTCAAGTATTTTGTATTAATTTTTTTGCATTGATTTAATTGGTTTGCATGTTTTGTTTTTCTTTGCAATTGATTTAATATATTTGTATGAATATGCATATGATGTTTTGTCTTTAATACTTGATTTTCCAGTAGCTAGATTTAGGTATTTTAGTTATATATAGTTTGCATGACCTTCTTGTTATCTAGATAGATTGCATGTTAGCTAGGTGGCTAGAATAAATTGTATGACTTTTTGTAGCTTTTTTTATGTTTTGCATGGTATATTTATGTATGTATATTTTACAACTTGTAGTTTCCAGTAGGTAGTTGATGTGTTATTTTGAGTTATATATAAATAATAAAAATAATATAAATAATCGAATAAATAATACTAAAAATAATAAGAATCTCTATGATTAAAATAGGTTTGTCACTAAATAAAATAACTCAATTAGGCAGAGTACCTATCGAAATAGTTTAGTAAATAAGGTGGTATTCAGATTTTAAATTTATAAAAATCGTTTTTCCCTAAGACTTCTATTAAATTCTAGTGTGGAAAATATAATCAAACTAATTATGAATATGATTTGTGAATAAGGATCATTCAACAAGTAAATCAACCAATATCAAGAATGATAAGATTGAAGTCTATATCCTAGAAAGCAAATTAAAGAACAATGTAAGGAATAAAGCAAGTAAAAAGGTTGGGAGGAATTCTTAGTAAAATATAGGTGAGATAAGAGGATACAAAATACCAAGTATAGGATAATCTTGGATCTAGTATCATAGCCCAACCAAATTCAAGTCTAAAGTAGAATCTCTTCCATACGGATCGTGGCAAGAAATTCCTAGATTAAGAACACTTGAATGTTAACACAACTATATCTCCTATCAATCATCCAAGGTCCGGTCCATCGATAGGAAACTAATCACATTAACTTGGCACTAATCGTATATCCAAGGTCCGGCCTAACAATTAGTGTTAATCCGAAACCACAATCTCACATCAAAGCTTGAACTAGAGATAAAATTCAGATCTAAAGTCATCAATGAAATTGCAATTCGAATTAATAAAACCACAATCATTCCATCCAAGAACATCACAATATCTCAAGTAATTTGTAAAATAAAACCAACCAAATCTACCTATAAGAAATGTAGAAATGAGAATTCCTAAGGTTGGTTAACTAATTACAAAGAATAACAAGGAATAATAGAAGAAAAGGGGAAAGTGAAACATATACATTAAACCTTCTTCCTCTTCAACTCCTTCTCTTGATTCTTCTTTGCTTCTTCAACTTGGATCTTCAATTTGTGTAGCCCAAATACCCTAGAATATATTCAGTAAATTTCCTTACGGATCAAGGCAAACCTACCAAATTAATCCCAAGATACTCAATACTACAACAAGTAGAGAGTAATCTCTAAGAAAATTGGAAAATCAAAGTATAGATCTCTCTCTAAGTTCTACCAAACCTCTAAAATTACTTAGCTATTAAGCCTAATCAAACCTCTATCCAACCTCAAATAATGGTAAAAATCTCGATATTTATAGATAACCAAAACAGGGGTAAAATAGTAATTTTACACAAAAATCTCTAAAATCTCGGAACAGAGCACCAACACGGGCTCAGTGTTATACGCAACACGGGCTCAGTGACAGGTTTATCACCGAGCGCGTGTTCTTCTGGCCGTGTTGTTACTTCTTACTGGCCGTGTTCATTAACCGAGCACGTGTTCCTTAGCTTGGCAGGGCGTGTTCGGTCTTCATGAAGGGCGTGTTCTTGGACTGAGCACGTGTTACTGGACTGGATTTGTATTTCTTTCCAAAAATTGCATATTTAGTCCTTAAACTTTGCTCTTTTGATCAATTAACTCCACAAACTTCCCGAAAACAGAATTATCACAATTAAGTGCACAATTAACATATTTATCTCAATTTACTCTAATAAACCTCAACAATTATGCACAAATACCCTTCCAAAACATTATCAAATTTAGCGTTATCAGTAGTACTTATTCTTTGTTCTTTTTGATTTTACATAGCATTTAATACATATAGGTACATTAGATGTATGTCTTATTTCTTTACTGTATCTAATGTTCAGTGTATAGATATAGATATTGTATGCATAATGCATTTCAAAATATTTTTCCAGTTTGTTCTTTATTTAAATTCATGATGATTTTGTTTGCACTTCAATTTTCCAGTAGCTTAATTAGTTACTTTTTGTATACTGTTTTTGAAAAAAAAAAAAATTTCGGCAGTCCAGTAGCATTTTGTTTGCCTCACTGCTGCTGAATATTAAATCCAATAGTTTTTGTGTGTTTTGTTCTGTTTTTGCATGAGTTGTAGTTAGCTTGTATATTTATCATATGCATGGAATTGAATTAGGCAGTATATTGTACATATATATTGTATGAATTGTTTATTTATGCTTTGAAATTTTAATTTGCATATACTATAGGTAGCTTGCTAAAATTTTCATGGTAGTAGCATTTAGATTCATGCGTACAGTAGGATTTATGAATTGCATTTACTTTGATTTTCATGTCATAAGTATATATATTAGTTCATAAAGATTGCATTTAATCATTTTGAAAAGTTAATAACATTTTGCATAATTAAGTTTAGTTTAGCTTAGCTTGTCTTTGCATTACAATAGTTTTTGTATGTTTTGTTTTTCACTTCATTTAGTAGCAAATGCATGATATTTTCTGTTTGTACTACATTTTCCAGTAGGTTAGTTCATGGTTGTTGTGTAATTTCTTTTTGCATGGTTGTGCATGAATTGTTTGTAGATGCATTAGTTTGTCTTCTTTGGTAGTTTAGTTTGCATTTAGTTTTCTAATAGTTCCATGGCAGTATCTTTAGTGTTTAGAATGCATTTTAATTTCAATTTCGTATAGTACATAGCTTTTTGCATGCCATTTTCTTTTGTGCATTTTAATTCTAGTGTACATGTGTTCTGTTTTTGGTGTATAAATTTTTGTGGGCTGCTATTTACTCTGTTTTGCAGAAATTTCCAGTAGCTATGTGGTTAATTCCTCTGTTTTATACAAAATTCCAGTAGCCTCACTATGTATAACTCTGTATTTGCTCTGTTCTCAAAAATTCCAGGACTGAAATTTCCTTTTTCCCTGCACTTTCCCCTGCTTTTTCCTCTGTTTTTAGCAGTACCCGAGAGCATGCAACCTTTCCTTTTCATTTTATTTCTTCAAATTATCGTCCAGATTCCATTTGCATTCCATTTATTTTCCTTTTCAACTCCATTTTGCATGCTTATCAAATCTTTTTCATTTCTTCCTCCATTTTTATTTCTTTCAAATCTCTTTCTTTCCTATACATTTCATTCCATAATTATTTATCATTCTTTTATTCTTTCATTCTTTTTCTTCTTACTTCCTGTCAATTAATTTAATTCATTTTCTTTTCCTTATTTTTGATTAGATTAGCATTATTTAATAATCTTATATTTTATATCCTTTTATCCTTACTAATCTCTCTTTTCTTGTTTTGTAGGTAATGTGATTTATTTACCTTGTTTTTCTTGACCTTTAAATTTCTTTACTAGATCGTTTGTAGTAGGACATTTTTTTTTTTAATTTTGTAATTTCTTTCTTTCTTTGTTTTGTTCTATTCTATTTTTCTTGGTTTGTTTGTGGAAGGTAAAACAGGAATAAATAGGCTTCGCTACAAAACTTGGAAATGCAAGTGGGACAATTGTCCAGAATATTTTCAGAACAAGCAAAAATGATTACTCCCGAACAGCACCGAACAAAATTTCGTCGAATAAATCAAAAGATGAAGTTGTTAGGGAAGACAAAGTGAGCCTTATAAAAGTCATTGAAGAAGGAAGAAGCTCCTAAGAAAGGAACAAAATAAGTTCCAAGCATGCTAGCTCGGAAACAAGATTTGTCTTTCTTCCCTTTCCTTTTACCGCTTTTATCGAGTCATACTTGGTTTTTGTCGTTCAATTATTATCTATATCGCTTTCTTAGTCCCGGATGTTTCAGATAGGGTTTATTTGTTTTATTTATTCACTTTTTAGATAATTTTAATTGTTTTTGCTCGGCATGAACTATTTGATTTATTTGGATTTTTGTGATTATCTTTTGTGTTCATAGTTTACTTTCCCGTTTTGAATATAATTTTCTTGTTTTTATTTTTCTAGTTTTTCACACTTATTCCCGTTTTGTATTTATAGTTTTTCTCGCACTTATTTATTTTTCAAATAAGTTGTGGGGTATTAGCTTTTTACACCGAGGACAGTGTAATATTCAAGTTGTGGGGTAGGTGTGTGCTAGTTTTATCTCAATTTGCAAATATTTAAAAAAAAAAAATTGCTAAATTTTTTGAATTTTTCAAAATGATTAGTTTACTTGAAAAGATTGTTTTGTGAACTTTTTGTGGGAATTTGATTCGCTTAGCCAATGATATAAACTATTTGTTGATTGTTAAAAGTCTCGAGATTTGATTTGTTTCATCTTGTTGATACTTGATACGAGCATGATTATAGGAAAATCCTGAAAAAAATTCTTTCGACACAACTATTTTTGGTTGTTTGTTCCGATTAGTGGACTACTTTTGGACAACTTATTTGAATAGTATTAAGTCTTTTGGGAATGGAATTGACTTGAGTTTTCACTTGAAAATTCTTTGAGAGACTTGCCACAATTTTATTATTTTCGTTGAATAAATTGTTGAATAAAAGGTTATTTGCATGTATCCTTTGCTACTTGAGCACCACTTATTATGGGAATTGAATGTCCGGTGCCCTAAGGTCCTCGGGATCTGGGAGTCATCGGAGTGGAACTCGTTACAAGGGTAGTTAAAGTTGATATTGTTAAGCAAACAGTAAAAACCTTGAAAAAAAAAAAAAAAAAATTGAATAAAATTTTACTTTTGAATAAGTGGCTTGTTTTTTGAGATTTGATGTGATTATTTCTCGTTGTTGAAGTTTTTGATCGAACAAACCACTATTTGAGTAGTTGCTTTGACAAAAAATTTGCTATTTGGATCATCAATTGAGATAGAGCACACACTTCACTCGGGATGATTTTATGATCGTTTTTCATATTTAAGTTGAAAATATTTTGTTCAAATTGAGTTTTCTTGATAAAACATTTGATGAGGCATAAAAGTGATTCTTCCCTTAGCACTTTGTTGTTGAGATCTTTGAAAAGTAAACTAGTTTATGTTGAAATTTTTGAGAAAATTCATGCACATCTTAATTAAGTTGAAATTACTTTTTGAGCTATTTGATGTTAGTTTGTTTCTTCTTAAACCTCTTTTATTTGATTTGCTTGAGGACAAGCAAGGTTTAAGTTGTGGGGTATTTGATAACATCAAATATGATCATGTTTTGAGATATAATTTATGCATGATTTGTGAATATAATTGTATTAAATTGAGATAAATTGATTGATTTTGGGCTAAATTGCAAATATTATGTTTCAGGTAACTTCTGGGGCAAATTGGTGCAAAAAGATAAATTCAGAGGCAAAAGTGCAACATTCTAGAAATATGCTACGCCCTTGAAGGATGGATTACGCCCGTAGAAGCTAAAACGCCCGTTGCCCTTTTGAGTATCACGCCCGTATGATTTAACTACCTTCTCTACGGCCGTGGTACTCTGGATCATACGCCCGTAGGGTATAACTGCATCTAAACGCCCGTAGAGTATAGAGGGCCACGCCCGTAGTGATGCTCTGTCCAGATTCTTTTTATGTAAAATGACGATTTTACCCCTAATTAATTTACCTATAAATATTAGAATTTTTAGCATTAATTAGATTGGTTAGTATCTCACATTGTTTTAGATATTGAATATCATATTGGGTTCTTCTTCAATTTCATATATTTTGGTATAGAATTTGGGGAATTTTCTATTACTTTGATTGAATACTTTTGATTAATAATTCCCTAGGTTGTTTTAGTGAATATATGTTTCTAGTTAGGTTATGAAATCTCTCCTTGGTCTATGAGGTAGAGTTTTGTGACTTGATCAAGAGGATTTTGAGCTACTTCAATCATTCAAGCTTCAAGGAGCAAGAAAAGGATTCAAGAAGAAAGTTGAGGTGTAGAGATCTTTCCGGATTCAATTGACAACTGGTTTTGGAATTATTTTCTTACCTTCTTCAAGTATTTTTGTTGATAATTCTTGTAATCTAGTTTACCAACCCAATAGGAACTCTCTTCTTCTACATTTCTTTAGAGTAGAAGTGGTTAGTTTTATGTTATACTTTCACTATGAGATTGATCTATTGTGAGTTGATTGTTATGATTTCATTAACTTGAATTGCAACTTCAATTATGGCTTTGATTTGATTGTCTATCTTGAGTTGAGCTCTAATTCGATTTTGTGGTTCGGGTTAACACTAATTGTTAAGCCGGACCTTGGATATACGATTAGTGCTAGATTAGTTTGATTGTCTTCCTATTGATGTACCGGACCTTGAATGATTAGTAGGGATTTGATCTTACTAATATATTCGAGTTGTTCTATCATATATGAATTTCTCTCAATGACACGTATTGAGGAAGTTCATCCTTAGACTCGGATTTGGTGAAATTGTAATAGTTGAATCATGATACTTGATTTTGTTGTGAAGTGTATCCTCCACTCTCTCTAATGTGTTTAGTTTGTTCTTCACATATTCAATATTATCTCATCCATGTTCTTGTTTTACTTTCTTCGAATTTGCTTTCTAGGATTTAGAAATCAATCCTATCATTCTTGATATTGGTTGATTTACTTGTTGAATGATCCTTATTCACAAATCATATTCATAATTAATTCAATTATATTTTCCACACTAGAATTTAATAGAAGTCTTAGGGAAAAACGATTTTTATAAATTTAAAATCTGAATACCACCTTATTTACTAAACTATTTTGATAAGTGCTCTGCCTAGTTAAGTTTATTTTATTAGTGACAATCTTATTTTAATCTTAGAGATTCCTATTATTTTTAGTATTATTTATTTAATTATTTATTAATTTTATATACAATAAACCACACATCGGAGACACACGACTGATGTGTAATTTGAGTTATATATAAATAATATAAATAATATAAATAATATCGAATAAATAATACTAAAAATAATAAGAATCTCTATGATTAAAATAGGTTTGTCACTTAATAAAATAACTCAATTAGGCAGAGCACCTATCGAAATAGTTTAGTAAATAAGGTGATATTCAGATTTTAAATTTATAAAAATCGTTTTTCCCTAAGACTTCTATTAAATTCTAGTGTGGAAAATATAATCAAACTAATTATGAATATGATTTGTGAATAAGGATCATTCAACAAGTAAATCAACCAATATCAAGAATGATAAGATTGAATTCTAAATCCTAGAAAGCAAAGTAAAGAACAATGTAAGGAATAAAGCAAGTAAAAAGGTTGGGAGGAATTCTTAGTAAAATATAGGTGAGATAAGAGGATACAAAATACCAAGTATAGGATAATCTTGGATCTAGTATCATAGCCCAACCAAATTCAAGTCTAAAGTAGAATCTCTTCCATACGGATCGTGGCAAGAAATTCCTAGATTAAGAACACTTGAATGTTAACACAACTATATCTCCTATCAATCATCCAAGGTCCGGTCCATCGATAGGAAACTAATCACATTAACTTGGCACTAATCGTATATCCAAGGTCCGGCCTAACAATTAGTGTTAATCCGAAACCACAATCTCACATCAAAGCTTGAACTAGAGATAAAATTCAGATCTAAAGTCATCAATGAAATTGCAATTTGAATCAATAAAACCACAATCATTCAATCCAAGAACATCACAATATCTCAAGTAATTTGTAAAATAAAACCAACCAAATCTACCTATAAGAAATGTAGAAATGAGAATTCCTAAGGTTGGTTAACTAATTACAAAGAATAACAAGGAATAATAGAAGAAAAGGGGAAAGTGAAACATAGACATTGAACCTTCTTCCTCTTCAACTCCTTCTCTTGATTCTTCTTTGATTCTTCAACTTGGATCTTCAATTTGTGTAGCTCAAATACCCTAGAATATATTCAGTAAATTTCCTTACGGATCGAGGCAAACTCACCAAATTAATCCCAAGATACTCAATACTACAACAAGTAGAGAGTGATCTCTAAGAAAATTGGAAAATCAAAGTATAGATTTCTCTCTAAGATCTACCAAACCTGTACAATGTCTTAACAATTCAACATAATCCAACCTTAATACAAGCCAATATAAATAATGCTAAAAATTCTAGTATTTATAGATCTATTAAACCAGGGGTAAAATCGTCATTTAGCATAAAAAAATATTCTGGATAGAGCACCCTTACGGGCGTAGCCCTCTATTCTAAACGGGTGTTTAGAAGCAGTTACGCCTTACGGGTGTTTGATACAGAGTGCCACGGGCGTAAGGAAGACTGTTAATTCATAAGGGCGTAATGCACACAGGGCAACGGGCGTTTACTCCGATACGGGCGTTATGCACACAGGGCAACGGGCGTTTACTCAGCTACGGGGGTAATAAATCGTCCACGGGCGTAGCGAATTTCCAGAATGTTGCATTTTTGCCTCTGAATTTATCTTTTTTCACCAATTCGCCCCCGAAGTTACCCGAAACAGAATATTTGCAATTAAACCCAAAATCAATCAATTTATCTCAATTTAATACAATTATCATCACAAATCATGCACAATTTATATCTCAAATCATTATCATATTTGATGTTATCAGCGACACGGGCGTGTTTAAGGCAATTTTGGCGCAATTCAATGTCCCACATGGAAATTTTACCTCTTTTCAACTCTATTTCACTCCTATAAATAGATGCACTCCCCCTGTTGTTGAAACACACCAGAATCACTCAGAACAGGAACATTTCCGAGTTCCTAGCCAATAGGAATTTCGTGATAAACTCTAGTCGAGATTCAGTTTTCATTTTTCTTTCTTCTCGAGTGTAGGGTTGAGCCTCAACCATAAGGGATACCCTATAGTTTAGTTGAGGGGAGTGGTAGCTGAAGATCTTTAGAGCAAGATAAGGATCCGGAGTACAAGTCTCGACAAGGTCTGGAGAATTAAGCCAACCCGTGGAAGCAGTGAGAGCAACACGACAACTTTCTCTTTCCTTTTCTTTTCATTCTTGGATTTCTCTTCCTTTATATGTTATGATTCTGTGTCCTAAGATACTCTTTATTTTGATTGATTGATTAATGATTTATATATTCCCTGGAAGGATACGTTTTAATATACATTATGAATTGCTTATTGTTTTACGCTTTCGATTTGATTCTCGTATTGAGTTTATGCCATGAAACTTAGGTTGATGCATGATACTACAATAGTTAATTAAATTGACGGTTTGTTAATGAGTCCCAACCATAGGAGATTTAACGAATTGTCGGATTAGGTCTAATAACTTGCGGCAACCATACTGAAGTTAGGCAGCCTAATAATCTCGAGTTTATAATCAATGCAAACCTTAAGATTAACTTATTAAATTGACGACTTAATAACTAATCTACAAAGGTTTAGGATTACTTGCGACAACCATATCGAGGTAATTACATTAGATAATTCGGGTATGGTAGTAAGACGATTCAAATTCATAATTGCCTTAGATCCGTTTGTAAACTGAACTTTCGAACATTGTTCAACTTAATTAATCATACGTACTTCATTAGAGATCTTAGTTAATTATCTTTCCATTCTTGTTTTAAATATTGTTTAAACAACATATCTGAATTGAATGGACACATAGGACTAATTTCCCGAACCTTAAAGTTTTTCATAATTGGTAGAATTAACCAGCTGTCACCAACGTTCCCGAGGATACGATATTTATAAATTTAAAATTGTGGTACTCCCGTGTTACTATCTACATGAGATAGGTACTTTGCCTTAGTTGTGTTTGATTATGTGACACTATTTTGTGAGATTATTTGCTTTATATGATATTATATTTTACTCACTCAAAACACACATCAAAGCGCTTATAGGGCGGCAAACCTATGTTTTTGTTTTCGTTGATTTGTTTCTTGTTCTTGTTTTTCTTTGTTTGTCTTTCATTTGTGTGCTTTATTTTAAAGGTGTCTTATGTGGTTTTTGGCGTAATTTATGTCTACTCTGTTTATTTAGAAACTAGATGCTCCGGAATAGGATTTTCACGTTTATTTAAGAGACTGGATGTTCTATTTTAGGACTACTATGCTTACTTGAGTAGATTCCGGAAGTTCCAGACAGGTATATATGTGCTAAATGATCATGGCATGATAGAAACTGGATGTTCCAACATAGGGATTACACTGTTTAATTAAATAGATGTTGGATGTTCTAGACTTTTCATGATGCTCAAAAAGTATAGAAGATTCACGTACTAGTACCTCGTAAGTAGCTCTTTCGCATTAAAAATGAGGATGTATGGTAGAGTATGCATCTGTGTATCCGACTCGAGAATTCTAAGGGCCTCTTATAAATGAGTTGCAGCGCTCAGTAGCTACGTTCCGATCTACTTGAAATATCCGAAATGAATAGATCGAGATAGCGATCGGTGGAGGATGAACTCTCTTGAGTGTCATAGCTGCAAGGTAGCAACTATATGTATACAAAGATAAAGAAAGAGAGTTGAGTGAATTTAGAGATAAATAGGGGATATGGTAATGAATAGCTATGAGTAGCAAAGTTTGCACAGTTCCCCTTAAACACGATCATGCAAGGCACAAACACAATCGAGTTCTACCATTCTTGAAGTAAATGTGTTCCAATATATGCAATATAATTTCTACTAGAACAACCATTATCCACTCAATACATTAATTGACATAACAATGTCTTATCCGGAACATCCAACATCTATTTAATTAAACAACGTAATCCCTATGTTGGAACATCCAGTTTCTATCATGCCATGATCATTTAGCACATATGTACATGTCCGGAACTTCTAGAATCTACTCAAATAAGCATAGTAGTCTTAAACTAGAACATCTATTTTCTAAATAAGCAGAGTAGACATAAATTAAGCCAAAAAACACATAAGACATTGATGAGTTATATTTATATATAATAATAATATAAATAATTGAATAAAATAGTACTAAAAATAATAGGAATTCTCAAGATTAAAATAGGATTGTCACTAAAAAAATAAACTCAACTAGGCAGAGAACCTATCGAAATAGTTTAGTAAGTAAAGGTAGTATTCAGATTTTAATATTTATAAAATCGTTTTCCCCAAGACGTCTATTAATTTTTAGTGTGGAAAATATAATTAAATCAATTATGGATATGATTTGGATGTATGAATCAATCATCAAGTAATCCAACCTTTATCAAGAATGATAAGATTGAATTCTAAATCCTAGAAAGCAAAGTAAATGAACAATGTAAAGAATAAAGCAAGTAAAAAGGTTGGGAGGAATCCTTAGTAAAATATAGGTGAGATAAGAGGATACAAAATACCAAGAATAGGATAATCTGGGATAGAGTATCATAGCTCCACCAAATTCAAGTCTAAAGTAGAATTTCTTCCATACGGATCGTGGCAAGAAATTCCTAGATTAAGAACACTTGAATGTTAATACAAATAGATTTCCTATCGATCATCCAAGGTCCGGTCCATCAATAGGAAACTAATCACATTAACTTGGCACTGGATCATATATCCAAGGTCCGGCCTAACAATTAGTGTTAATCCGGAACCACAATCTCAAATCAAAGCTTGTTCTAAAGATAAAATTCAGATCTAAAGCCATCAATGAAATTGCAATCCAAATTAATAAAACCACAATCATTCAATCCAAGAATATCACAATATCTCAAGTAAATTGTAAAATAAAACCAACCAAATCTACCTATAAGAAATGTAGAAATGAGAGTTCCTAAGGTTGGTTAACTAATTACAAAGAATAACAAGGAATAATAGAAGAAAAGGAGAAAGTGAAACATAGACATTAAACCTTCTTCCTCTTCAACTTCTTCTCTTGATTCTTCTTTGCTTCTTCAACTTGAATCTTCAATTTGTGTAATCCAAATACCCTAGAATAGATTCAGTTGATTTCCTTACGGATCGAGGAAAACCTACCTAATTAATCCCAAGATACTCAATACTACAACAAGTAGAGAGTAATCTCTAAGAAAATTGGAAAATCAAAGTATAGATCTCTCTCTAAGTTCTTACCAAACCTTTACAATGAAAATGGCAGAGTAACAGTAGGCTAATCCAACCTCTAAATAATGGTAAAAATCCTAATATTTATAGGTAACCGAAACCAGGGGTAAAATCGTCATTTTATAAAGAAAACAGTGATTCTGGCATGACTACGGGCGTTGTCCTTTCTTCTCTACGGGCGTATTGATGTCGTTATGTCCTACGGACGTAGAATCCAGAGTGCAACAGCCGTAGAGAAGGTAGTTATTTTATACGGGCGTGATGCACAAAGGGGCAACAAGCGTATAGCTCATACAGGCGTAGTCCATCTTCCAAGGGCATAGGACAATTTATATCCCAAAACATGATCATATTTGATTTTATCGGACACCTTTTAAACTAAAAAAACACACAACAAAAAGACAAACAAGAACAAGAAAAACAAAACAAAACAAAACAACGAAAACAAAAACATAGGGTTGCCTCCTTATAAGCGCTTCTTTCTTGTCATTATTAAGGACTGCCTTTCCTCGGAAGGACTTTATGTTCGATTTTCTCGAACAATTCTCTGTAAAATTTCAACTTCTGTTTGTTCACTTTGAATGATGTTTCACCCTCATTCATTACTTCACAGGCTCTCATGGTGAGACTTGTTTGATAATGAAGGAGTTTGTCCAATAGCTTTTAAACTTTCCTGAAAACATTATCAAATGTGAATGTAATAACATTTTATCCTCAAGTTGAAATTCCTTTACACTGTCTATCATGCCAAATCCTATTTTTCCATTTAAAGCTCATTGAATTTCCATATTCATCAAATTCATTCAATTCTTAGGATTCTATCCAATGTACACAAAATGCTTTATAATTCAACAAGTGACTGCATGGTGATCAGTCTACATAATAGTGTTGGACAAGACCAAATATATAAAAATGCATATACAACAACTAGCATAGTATATCATTTGGACATTCATAGCATATCGTTGTCCTCAAACAACTCCTACTGCATATTTACTAACATAACATATCATATAAAAAATTTCAATTAGGGGATGTTATAATGAGTGCAGTAGTGAAAGTATTCCTTTAATAAAATTCATGCAACAATGCCTTATCAAACACAAAAGAATAACTTTTCCAGTTAAGCATATGAGTCGTTTACATGCATCTTTAAAAGATAGATTCCAGATTTCACAAGCAATGCATAAACGTATATCAATCATAGGAAATCATCTATAAACTCCCTTAAACTCTCTTATCATGTTAATAAAATAGCATAGCTAGAATAGCTATCTAGAAAACAATAGAATATGTATGAGAGCAAAGGCTAGGATTGGTACTTGGAATATCAACAATTTTATAAACAAAAGCTCTTTTGTACCTCTTGAGTGCATTCAGTTGCAACTTCCTTTCGTTTCTCATTCGGATTGCAATTATAATCAAGGAAGTTCTTACCTTCATCTTAGGAATCCATAGTAGAAATGGGTTGACCAGCCCTTTCGGTTTCAATTCAAGTAGATCCTTGCACAATGCATTCAAAAAAAATTTCAATTTTTGATAATACCAAAGATAGGTTAGGCATGAAGTTTCAATAAGACAAGAAGAAGGCAAAGGAAAAATTTTTAAGAATTTGAAAATTTTTTTCTTTTTTTATCGACCCTAGATAATCTCTAGAGTTTTTCCTAGTATGGTTTTAGAATGAATTTTCTAAAACTAGATGACCTTAATTATTTAATTCTACATAATTTCTAAAATTAACAATTTAGGAAACCGTATACTTAGGAAAGTGAGGTCTAATTCCACTAATTAAATCATGTCATAAAGGATAGATACTACCGTTACCAAATCATAAAGTTTCGCAAATTTTGATCAGGAATTTTTAAAATGTTATGAATTTAGCATCCCCGACAACGACGCCAAAAATCTTATGTGTAATTTGTTATCATGCATTTACACAACTATGTTTATGATTAATTAGGATAAATTGTCACTTAAAGAAACATAACCTAAGGCAGAGTACCTATCGAATGCAGATAGTAACATGGAAGCATCAACGATTTTAAATTTATAGGTAATATCATTTAATCCCGGAACGCGTTGATAACAACTTAATAGTATCTTATCAATTATGACAAAGTGTAGTGTAATGGGAATTAGTCCTAGGCTCAAATTCATTTCATGGAGATTGATAATTTGAAAAGAAAAGCAAGTAAAAGATAAATAATAGGAATCTTAATTAAGCTCCAATGATCCAATTATGAAGACCTATTGCAAGTGGATCTAAGGTAATTATGAATTCGAATTGTCTTACTACCATACCCGAATTATCTAAAGCAATTACCTCAATATGGTGGTTGCAAGTAATCCTAGACCTTTTTAAATTAGTTATTAAGGCTTCAATTTAACAACATAATCTTAAGATTTGCATTGATTCCAAACCCAAGATTATTAGGCTGTCTAGCCTCGAGATGGTGGCCACAAGTTATTAGTCCTAATCTGGCAATTTGTTAAATCTCATATGGTGGAATGATAACTTGATTTTATATCGTGTTTTTATACATTAATTGTGTTCAATTCGAGTTAATTATGGAGTTAATTGGACTTAATTGAATGGAAATTATGCAAATTCTTTCTGTTTTTTTTTTTTGGTTTTCCGGACCAAAATTGAAGAAAGGAAGAAATCGGGGACTAAAATTGCAATTTTCAACACGGGCGTGTTGAAGGTAGCTTGGACGGGTTTGAATGTCCCACATTGAAATTTCACTTCTTTTCAGCTCTACTTCACCCCTATAAATAGATGCACCCCCTCGGTTGTTGAGACACACCAAAATCACTCGGAACAGGAGCATTTCCGAGTTTCTAGCTAATAGAAATTTTACGAAAAGCTCCAATCGAGTTTTCGGTTTTCATTTTTTCTTTCTTCTCGAGTGTAGGGGTTAAACCTCTACCGTAAGGAATATCCCTATAGTTTAGTTGAGAGGAAGTGATCTCTAAAGATCTTTTAAGCGAGATAAGGATCCAGAGTACAAGTCTCGGCGAAATCGAAGGATTGAGCCATCCCGTGGAAGCAAGTGAGAGCAACATTACATCTTTCTCTTTCCTTTTCTTTTCATTCTTGTGTTACCTTTATTTTATATGTTATGATTCTGTGTCCTAAGATACTCTTTATTAGATTGATTAATTAATGATTTATATATTTCCGGAAAGGATACGTTTTAATATACATTGTGAATTGCCTATTGTCTTATGCTTTCAATTTGATTCTCATATTGAGTTTATGCTATGAAACTTAGGTTGATGCATGATACTACAATAGTTAATTAAATTGACGATTTGTTAATGAATCCCGACCGTAGGAGATTTAATGAGTTTCCAAATTATGACTAATAACTTACAGCGACCATACCGAGGTTAGGCATCCTAATAATCTTGGGTTTGGAATTAATGCAAATCTTAAGGTTATGTTATTAAATTGACGCCTTAATAACTAATCTAAAAAGGTTTAGTATTACTTACAACGACCAGTATTGATGTAATCATTCTAGACAACTCAGGTATAGTAGTAAGATAATTCAAATTCATAATTGTCTTAGATCAGCTTGCAAGCTACACCTTCGAACTCTTTCAACTTAATTAATCATACGTACTTCATTAGAGATCTTAGTTAATTATTTTTCCATTCTTGTTTTAAATATTCTTTAAACAATCTACCCGAATTGAATGGACACATAAGACTAATTCCCTTAAACTTAAAATTTGTCATAATTGGTAGAAACTAACCAACCGTCACCAACGTTCCCGAGGATACGATATTTATAAATTTAAACTCGTGGTACTCCCGTGTTACTATCTGCATGCGATAGGTACTCTGCCTTAGTTGTTTTTGATTTTGTGAGATTATATGTTTTATATGATACTATATTTTACTCACTCAAAACACACAACATATTTTTGGCGTCGTTCTGGGGACGCTAAATTCATAATATTTTTTGAAATTCCGCGAAAAATTTTTAGAAAATTTTATGATTTGGTAACGTAGTATTTATCAATTAAGATACAATTAGTGGAATTAGATCCTACTTTCTTGTGTTCAATTCGAGTTAATTATGGAGTTAATTGGATTTAATTGAATGGAAATTACGCAAAAACCTTCCGGTTTTGATTTCAGAAGTTTCAGGAACCAAAATTGAAGAAAGGAAGAAATCAGGGACTAAAAGTGAAATTTCGGAAAGAGGCCGCGGGCGGGCGTGTTCCGGCCGCTGTTGTTGGCGCGTGTTGAGCCAGCATGGGCATTTTCTGCCCGTGTTGACAGTATTTTTGGCGTCCCACATCAAATTTTCACTGTTTTCAACCCCTATTTCTACTCCTCTAAATAGATGCACTCCCTCGGTTGTTGAAGCACACCGGAATCACTCGGAATAGGAGCATTTCCGTGTTTCTAGCCAATAGAATTTCGTGATAAGCTCCAGTCTAGTTTTCGTTTTCATTTTTCTTTCTTCTCGAGTGTAGGGTTGAGCCTCGACCAATAGGGATACCCTATAGTTTAGTTGAGGGGAGTGGTAGCTGAAGATCTTTAGAGCTGGATAAGGATCCGGAGTACGAGTCTCGCGAGGTCTGGAGGATTAAGCCAATCCGTGGAAAGCGAGTGAGAGCAACACGACAACTTTCTATTTCCTTTTCTTTTCGTTCTTGTATTACTTTTCTTTTATATGTTATGATTCCGTGTCCTAGGATTCTCTTTATTTAGATTGATTGATTAATGATTTATACATTCCCGGAAAGGATACGTTTTAATCTACATTATGAATTGTTTATTGTTTTACGCTTTCGATTTGATTCTCGTATTGAGTTTATGCTATGAAACTTAGGTTGATGCATGATACTACAATAGTTAATTAAATTGACGGTTTGTTAAGGAGACCCCACCATAGGAGAATTAATGAATTTCCGAATTAGGTGTAATAACTTGCATCGACATAAATGAGGTTAGGCAGCCTAATAATCTCGAGTTAGTAATCAATGCAAACCTTAAGATTAACTTATTAAATTCACGACTTAATAACTAATCTACAAAGGTTTAGGATTCCTTGCAACGACCCGTATTGAGGTAATCACATTAGATAACTTGGTATGGTAATAAGAGGATTCGAATTCATAATTGCCTCGCAAATTAACTTTCGAACATTGTTACTTAATTAATCATACGTACTTTATTAGAGATCTTAGTCAATTATCTTTCCATTCTTATTTTAATTATTCTTTAAACAAACATATCTGAATCGAATGGACACTTAGGACTAATTCCCGAACCTTAAAGAGTGTCATAATTGGTAGAAACTAACCAGCGTCACCAACGCCTTCCGAAGATACGATATTTATAAATTTAAAATCGTGGTACTCCCTGTTACTATCTACATGCGATAGGTACTCTGCCTTAGTTGTGTTTGATTATGGCCTTTGTGAGATTATATGTTTTATATGATACTATATTTTTACTCACTCAAAACACACACGATATTTTTGGCGGCGTTTCGGGGACGCTAAATTCAAAATATTTTTGAAATTCCGCGCAAAATTTTAGGAAATTTTATGATTTGGTAACGGTAGTATTTATCAATTAAGACACAATTAGTGGAATTAGATTCTACTTTCTTGGTATAGGATTTCCTAAATTAAATAATTAAGGTTATCCAAATTTTAGAAAATTCATTCTAAAATCATACTAAGAAATTTTCTAGAAATTATCTAGAGTTTTATTTTAAAAACAAAAAAAAAAAAAAAAAACCAAAAATATTTAACTTTCTATCTATGTACTTCTAACTATATTTGCATCTTATCTATCCTTGTACTCTTTGTTTGCGGTTGTATGACTCGAGCCTCTGGGGTTGAACTCCGAGAAAGGCTTGACAATCCCGAAATCTTAATCGGCAAAGCTATAGGTGCAAGAAGAAAACTAATCTTACCAAAAATGGCAGCTCAACCACAACCACCACCAATGGAAACTTACATCCAGCCCAGAGAACATACCTATGTGCAATGCTATAAGGTTGCCTGAAGGAGATAGGTATGACTTGAAGCCAGGCGTTCCGCAATTGGTAATCACAAGGTCACAATTTGGAGGACTACCATCCGAGGACCCAATGGAACATTTATCCGAGTTCGCTGCGCTGTGTGATTCTTTTAAAGGGGATAGTCCTATTGAGTTGGTGATGTTGACCTTATTCCCATACACTCTAAGGGATAGAGCAAAGAAATGGTTACTCCGAGTCCCTATTGGTTCAATTACAACATGGGATCAATTGAACAAAGCATTCTTAATCGAGTACTACCCAGTTACTAGAATCTTGGAAATGAGGAAAGCAATATCAAGTTTCTCGCAAGCAGAGGATGAAACTGTTGTCGACGCTTGGGAAAGAATGAAGGAGTTATTACGAGCATGCCCTCAACATGGATTTTGTGAACCACTCGTATTACAGCAGTTCTACGGAGGAATGAATGAGCGAGGAAAGCAAATACTGGATGGGCTGAACCCTCAAAGAGGTTTTAATGGAATGAATGAGATAGATGCAACTAATGCATTGGAAAGGATGAGCAAAACTAAAAAGAATTGGAGGACAAGTGTAAGGGCGAAACCTCAGAAACAACTAGCTAACATGGGAAACTCCTCTTTGGACGAGAAAATTGAGAGTGTAAAGGCTCAATTTAATAATCAACTGACTGCTCTTCAAGGAAGAAACGTTCAAACGGTATATCAAGTCTGTGAGTTTTGTCAAGGACCGCATTTTAGTGGTGATTGTTTTGGCAATGGAATTCTGACTATTCTAGAAGAAATAGAGTATGTGGATGCTGCTAATACAACACCTACGGGGAATTCTTATAACCCCAATTGGAGGAATCATCCTGGATTTAGTTGGAAGAATAATGCTGGAGCCATGAATTATCCAAGGAATTACCAGAATGCTCCTTTCCCGCAATACAGCAACTGTCATTAGCACTGCGAGAAATTTCAATCAACCTAAAGACCCTATGCAAGAAATGAGGGAGATGATGAAAGGAATAATGAACTCAAATAAGGAAATGATTGAATCAGGTAAAAAGATGTAGGAGAGTAATGAACAGAGATTGAGAGAAGCAGATGAGAGGATGAGACAGACAGATGAAAGGTTGAGGCAGACCGAGACCTTTGCCAGAAACACACACGCCTCTCTACAAACTCTAGAAAGACAAATGGGGCAGCTGACAAATCAGATTTCAGGAAGAGCTCATGGTGCATTACCGAGCAATACCGAGAACAACCCAATAAGAGAATGCAAGAATTTAACTCTGAGATCCGGTAAAATTCTAGACCCTCCTATTCAAAAAATTACTAACCCTACTATTTCCGTGCAGGAAGAAGGAGAGAGTTCCAAGGACTCAACGCCGACAGAAGTCGAAAAAGAAAAAGTAGCCGAGGAACAAAAGATACCCACACAAGAGTATCGATCGAAGGCCCTATATCCTTCGAGATTGAAGCAAAATAAAGAGAAGGAGCAGTTTGAGAAGTTTCCACAAATTTTTAGTCAAATTCATGTTAATTTACCTTTGCTTGATGTTGTTTCTGAAATGTCTAAGTATGCTACGTTTTTAAAAGAAATTGTTAGTAATAAGCGAAAGCTAGACATGGATAAAGTTATTTTAAATGAATGTGTTTCTGCTATTCTTTTAAACAAGTTGCCTTCAAAACAAAAAGATCCTGGTAGTTTTACTTTACCATGCACTATAGGAAATATTATTAACATAAATGCTTTAGCTGATTTAGGAGCTAGTATTAATTTAATGCCATCTAGTCTATTTGATAAACTAGGATTGCATAATCCGAAGGAAACCAGAATGTGTGTACAACTTGCTGAAAGTAGATAACATACTTGTTAAAGTAGATAAATTTGTCTTCCCTGCTGATTTTGTTGTGATGGATATGAGTGGTGAAAGCAGTATACCATTAATTCTAGGTAAACCTTTTCTAGCTACCTCTAAAGCCTTGATAGATGTAAGCGGTGATCGGGATAAGATTAAGGGTAAACAACGAAGATATTACTTTCAATTTGAAATCTACTCTTAGACACCCTGCACATTTAGATGATATCTGTTTTTCTGTGGATATTATTGATCATTATGTGGAAAATAGCATGCCTAAATTGTTATCCGATGATCCTGTCTTAGTTGCTCTATGTGAAGAAGAAGAAGTTGAAGAGGATTCCGAAAATCCTATCACTGAATATAATGAGGAATCCCAAAATTCTAACCAGTTTTCTGAAATAGGTGATTCCGAGCTCAAACATGAGAAGACATCTTTCGAGGATCCGCCTGATTTGGAACTTAAGGCATTGCCAAATCACTTGTGTTATGGCTTCCTAGATGAAGGTAAGAAACTTTCTATCATTCTTTCCGCCGAATTGACGGAAGAGCAAAGGAAGTTGACTCTAAATGTACTCAAGAAGTATAAGAGAGCATTTGCCTATAAGATTGCTGATATTCCAGGTATTAATCCAAGTTTTTGCTCTCAAAAATTTTGTTAGAGCCTGATTATAAGCCTTGTGTGCAACCTCAGAGGAGATTAAATCCTAATATGTGTGATGTAGTGAAAAAGGAAGTGATTAAATTGTTAGATGCTGGACTTATCTACCTTATTTCCATCTGAGAGTGGGTTAGCCCTGTACATATAGTACCGAAAAAGGGAGGAATTACAGTTGTAAAAAATGAGCATAATGAATTAATTCCTACTAGAACGAATGGCCACGAGTTTGTATTGATTATAGAAAATTAAAACACTCGCAACTCGAAAAGACCACTTCCCTCTTCCTTTTATTGACCAAATGTTAGAAAGGCTTTCCGGACATATGTTTTATTGCTTTTTAGATGGGTTTCCTGGTTACTTCCAAATTCCTATTGCCCCCGATGATCAGCATAAAACTACTTTTACATGTCCCTTTGGAACATTTGCATATAGAAGAATGCCTTTTGGATTATGTAATGCACCTACTACATTTCAGAGATGCATGACTGCTATTTTTGAAGACATGTTAGGTGATTCTATGGAAGTATTTATGGATGATTTTTCTGTGTTTGGTGATTCTTTTATGACTTGCTTGCGAAATTTGGAATGCATGCTTGAAAGATGTATAAAATCGAATCTAGTGCTTAATTGGGAGAAATGTCACTTTATGGTAAAAGAAGGAATTGTACTTGGTCACAAAATTTCCCATTTAGGTATGGAAGTAGATAAAGCTAAAATTGAAGTTATTTCTAAGCTACCTCCACCTAATTCTGTTAAAGCTGTCAGAAGTTTCTTAGGTCATGCTGGTTTTTATAGAAGATTCATAAAAGACTTTTCTCCTGATTGCTAGACCTATGAATAATCTGTTAGGGAAAGATGTTCCTTTCGTGTTTGATGAGAAATGCATGAAAGCTTTTAATAAACTCAAGGAATTGTTAACCACTGCACCTATTATAACATCACCCGATTAGAACTTGCCTTTTGAATTGATGTGTGATGCTAGTGATTATGCAGTATGTGTTGTTTTAGGACAAAGGCATGATAGGAAGTTTCATGTGATATACTATGCTAGTAAAAATTTGACGGATGCTCAAAATAATTACACTACTACCTGAGAAAGAATTGTTGGTGTTTGTGTATGCATTTGACAAGTTTAGGTCATATTTTGTTTTGTCTAAAATAATTGTTTATACTTGATCATTCTGCACTCAAATATTTGTTTAACAAATTTGATGCCCAACCTAGGTTGATTAGATGGGTTTTACTTTTACAAGAATTTGACATCGAGATAAGGGATAAGAAAGGAGCTGAAAACCTAGCTGCGATCATTTGTCTAGGTTAGAGAATCCTGAGTTAGAATCTATTGATGAGTTTGTGATATCTGAAAAATTCCCTAATGAGAGTCTATGTTTGCTACAAATGTTGAATTATGTTGATAGTTCTCTTCCGTGGTTTGCTGATATTGCTAACTACTACTACTACGATATTGCTACAAAATAATTACACTACTACTACGAAAGAATTGTTGGGTATTGTGTATGCATTTGACAAGTTTAGGTCATATTTTGTTTTGTCTAAAATAATTGTTTATATCGATCATTCTGCACTCAAATATTTGTTTAACAAATTTGATGCCCAACCTAGGTTGATTAGATGGGTTTTACTTTTACAAGAATTTGACATCGAGATAAGGGATAAGAAAGGAGCCGAAAACCTAGATGTTGATCATTTGTCTAGGTTAGAGAATCCCGAGTTAGAATCTATTGATGAGTTTGTGATATCTGAAAAATTCCCTAATGAGAGTCTATGTTTGCTACAAATGTTGAATTATGTTGATAGTTCTCTTCCGTGGTTTGCTGATATTGGTAACTATCTTGTCGCTAAAGAAATTCCAAGTGATATGACTTATCGAAGAAAAGAAGAAATTCTTCGCCGATTTGAAATATTACTATTGGGAAGATCCTTTCTTGTTTCGTATTTGTGCAGATCAGATTATTAGAAGATGTGTATCCGGAGAAGAATGCACGAAAATCATAGATCACTGTCACAAAGGGACCTCCTGGAGGCCATTTAGCCGCTAATAACACCGCAAGGAAGGTGTTAGAACCCGGATTCTATTGGCCCACGATCTTCAAGGACGTTGTATCCCACATACAGGTTTGTGATGCATGTCAAAGAACAGGAACATTTCTTCTAAGGATGGTATGCCCCAAAGAGGAATTCAAAGTGTTGAAATTTTTGATATTTGGGGGTATAGACTTTATGGGACCATTTCCTTCGTCATATGGAAATAAATACATTTTAGTAGCCATTGAATATTTTTCTAAATGGCCCGAGTGATAACTCGATTTTATATCGTATTTTTATACATTAATTGTGTTCAATTCGAGTTAATTATGGAGTTAATTGGACTTAATTGAATGAGAATTACGCAAATTCTTTCTGTTTTCGATTTCGGAAGTTTCAGGGACCAAAATTGAAGAAAAGAAGAAATCGGGGACTAAATTTCAATTTAAGAGTAACGCGTGCAACATCGTGCCACACACGAGCAGCACTATGCCATACAAGTGTCGTGCCACAACGGACCAGCACCGTGCCGCAACGGGCCATCACCGTACATGCGGGCCAAAGACATGCCGCAATGGGCCAGCACCGTGCCGCTATGGCTTAGTAAATGTCCCACATTGGAAAATTTCTGTTTTCCAGCCCAACTCACTCCTATAAATAGAGGCCTCATGTGCAAGCTTTGACACACCAGAATCACCTGGAACAGGAGCATTTTCGAGTTCCTAGCCCATAAGAATTTCGTGATAAGCTCTAGTCGAGATTCGGGTTTTCATTTTTCTTTCTTCTCGAGTGTAGGGTTGAGCCTCCACCATAAGGGATACCCTATAGTTTAGTTGAGGGGAGTGATAGTTGAAGATTTTCGGAGCGGGATAAGGATCCGGAGTACGAGTCTCGGCGAGGTCCCGGAGGATTAAGCCAGTCGGAAGAAGCGAGAGCAACACGGCAACTTTCTCTTTCCTTTTCTTTTCGTTCTTGTATTTCTTTTCCTTTATATGTTATGATTATGTATCCTAAGATACTCTTTATTTTGATTGATTGATTAATGCTTTATATATTCCTAGGAAGGATATGTTTTAATATACATTATGAATTGCTTATTGTTTTACGCTTTCGATTTAATTCTCGTATTGAGTTTATGCTATGAAACTTAGGTTGATGCATGATACTACAATAGTTAATTAATTGACGGTTTGTTAATGAGTCCCCACCATAGGAGATTTAACAGATTGCCGGATTAGGACTAATAACTTGTGGCCACCATACTGAGGATAGGAAGCCTAATAATCTCGGGTTTGGAATCAATGCAAATCTTAAGATTATGTTGTTGAATTGACGCCTCAATAGCTAATCTAAAAAGGTTTAGGATTACTTGCAACCACCATATTGAGGTAATCATTCTAGATAACTCGGGTATGGTAGTAAGGCAATTCGAATTCATAATTGCCTTAGATCTGCTTGCAAGCTACACTTTCGAACATTGTTCAACTTAATTAATCATACATATTTCATTAGAGATCTTAGTCAATTAATTTCCATTCTTATCTTTATTATTCTTTTACTCAAACATATCTGAATTGAATGGACACCTAGGACTAATTCCCTGAACTTTAAAGTTTGTCATAATTGGTAGAAACTAACCAGCCGTTACCAACGTTCCCGAGGATACGATATTTATAAATTTAAAATCGTGGTACTCCCGTGTTACTATCTGCATGCGATAGGTACTCTGCCTTAGTTGTGTTTGATTATGTGACACTGTTTTGTGAGATTATTTGCTTTATATGATACTATATTTTTACTCACTCAAAATACACACCACTGAGGCTCGGGCATTACCTACTAACGATGCTAAAGTTGTGTGCAGATTTCTCAGGAAATTATTTGCTAGATTTGGTTGTCCTAGAGCTTTCATAAGTGACAGAAGAACTCACTTTTGCAACTCCCAACTGGAGAAGGTACTGAAAAGATATGGAGTTCATCACAAGCTTTCCATCGCCTATCATCCACAAACAAATGGGCAAGTTGAGATAACAAATAGAGGTATAAAAAGGATTTTAGAGAAAACTGTAGGTGTACATAGAAAAGATTGGTCTACAAAGCTTGATGATAAATTATGGGCATTTAGAACTGCATTTAGAACATCTACAAGATTTTCTCCTTATCGTTTAATTTATGGAAAATCATGCCATTTACCTGTTGAAATAGAACATAAAGCATATTGGGCATTGAAAAAGTGCAATTTAGATGATGAGCTAATTGGAAAAGATAGGATGTTACAATTGAATGAGCTTGATGAATGGAGATATAATGCATATGAGAATTCTTTTAATTTCAAAATGAAAAGTAAAATTTTGCATGATAAGAAACTCGGGAGTTTAAAGAATTTCCATCCTGGTGACCAAGTGTTATTATTTAACTCGCGTTTGAAGATGTTTCCAGGAAAATTGAATAGTTATTGGACAGGTCTACCATTAAGGAAGTATCACCTTATGGAGCTTCGAAATAGTAAATGCAGATGGAGAATCTTTTAGAGTAAATGGCCAGAGATTGAAGTTTTATAGAGAACCATTCAAGAAGGCCACTACAGAAGAATATTTTGATTGATAGAAGGTAGTCCAGCTAAAACGACAAAAACGAAGCGCTTTCAGGGAGGCAACCCCGTGTTTGTTTTCTCTTCCCTCTTTTTGTTTTATTTATTTTGTTTTTGCTTCTGTTTTTGTGTTTGTTTCTGTTTTTGTTTTTGTTCCTTGTTTTTCTATTTTTAGGACACTACTTAGTCTTAAACATCTTTCTGCTTTGCTTTGTCTTATTTGTTCATAGATGTTTTAGATTAAGTGTGGGGTTTTCATCTCCACCTGCCTACAACACTAAGGACAATGTTCATTTTAAGTGTGGGGTAGGGGTGAATTTCTGTGGGCTAAATTTTGCTAGAATTTTTTGAATTTTCTCGAATTTTATGGCAATTTTAAACTTTTTGGGATATCCGATAAACTCTTGAAGTATGATTTACTCCTCCTATGATAAAAACTATTTGTTTGATTGTAAGAATCTTGAGGATTGAGTTTGATTTATTCATAGAAACTTGATGCTAGTCTAGTTGTAGGAAATCCCTATTCTTGAGCACATCTATTTTGGCGAAATTGTTTGACTGATGGATCACTTTTGGACTTTTAGTTAAATAGTGTTAGACCATCTGGATGTTATGATAGTTGTTATGGTAATTTGATAGGGGTTTGAGAAGCATGCCACTATTTATTTTTCTATTATTTATTTTAATAAGGGTAGTTTGCAAGTGTTCTTTGCTACTTAGGAATCACTCCTGAAGGGAATTGAATGTCTTGTGCTCTAAGGTCTTTGAGGTCTAGGAGACACCGGAGTGAGACCTGTTACAAGGGTAGTTAAAGTTAACATGGTTAAGTAAATGCGTATACCCGCTGCATTGAAAAAAAAATAAGAGAAAAAAAAATATATATATATATATATGTTTGAAAAAAAAAGAGTATATTAAAAAAAAAAGAAGAGAGTAATAAGTGTGTCATTGTGACTTGATCCCTAGATGGTTAATTGTAATTAGCTTTTGTGACGTCTAAATGATCAACATACTATCTTTCTACTACTTTGAAGGGAAGTCTATTGTTTGGATGATGAGTCGGATTAGAACACACACTACACCCAGGGAGATTCTATGATTAGATGTGTGTTGATTTAATATGGATATTTTGAATTATTTCTTCTTGATTTGCACATGATACATTTGATGGGGCATTAGGAGTAATTCACTCTTTGATAGTCCATTCCGATTTTCCGAACAAGTTTGAATTGTTAAGATTCTGTGAACACCTTCTGTGCTTAATTGATGAACATGGTTAGTTGAGTTATATGTGTTTTCTTGGACTATATTTAGTAGTTTGCTTGAGGACAAGCAAAAGACTAAGTGTGGGGTATTTGATAACTCGATTTTATATCGTGTTTTTATACATTAATTGTGTTTAATTCGAGTTAATTATGGAGTTAATTGGATTTAATTGAATGGAAATTACGCAAATTCTTTCTTTTTTCGATTTCGAAGTTTCAGGGACCAAAATTGAAGAAATGAAGAAATCAGGGACTAAATTACAATTTTTCACAACATGGGCGTGTTGAAGAAGCTCAACACGGGCTTGGGCGTGTTGGTGACTGATTAGCTAAATTTGGTAATGTTTTGGAAGGGTATTTGTGCATAATTGTTGAGGATTATTAGAGTAAATTGAGATAAATATGTTAATTGTGCACTTAATTGTGATATTTCTATTTTCGGGAAGTTTGTGGAGCTAATTGATCAAAAGAGCAAAGTTCAGGTACTAAATATGTAATTTCCGGAGCTGAACACGCCCAGCCAAGAAGAGTAACACGCCCGTGTTCCTATTGATCCAAAGCACAGTGCACGAACACGCTCAGCGGTGAACACGGCCATCAACACGCCTGTGTTGATGATTTTGCAAATTTTATTTTACGCCCGTTACCCTTTTTGTTCTACGCCCGTTGCCCTTAACTGCCTCAATACGCCCGTAATGCCAAGGGGCTACGCCCGCAATGATGCTCTGTCCAGAATCTTTTTTTAAAAATTACTATTTTACCCCTATTTTGGTTATCTATAAATATTGAGATTTTTACCATTATTTAGAGGTTGGATGAGGGTTGTATTAAGATTTCACAATAGATCAATCTCATAGTGAAAGTATAACATGAAATCAACCACTTCTACTCTAAAGAAATGTAGAAGAAGAGAGTTCCTATTAGGTTGGTAAACTAGATTACAAGAATTATCAACAAAAATACTTGAAGAAGGTAAGAAAATAATTCCAAAACCAGTTGTCAATTGAATCCGGAAAGATCTCTACACCTCAACTTTCTTCTTGAATCCTCTTCTTGCTCCTTGAAGCTTGAATGATTGAAGTAGCTCAAAATCCTCTTGATCAAGTCACAAAACTCTACCTCATAGACCAAGGAGAGATTTCATAACCTAACTAGAAACATTTATTCACTAAAACAATCTAGGGAATTATCTAATCAAAAGTATTCAATCAAAGTAATAGAAAATTCCCCAAATTCTATACCAAAATATATGAAATTGAAGAACCCAATATGATATTCAATATCTAAAACAATGTGAGATACTAACCAATAAAACCACTAAGCTAACCCTAAAACAACCTTCATCCAACCTCAAATAATGGTAAAAATCCCAATATTTATAGATAACCAAAACAGGGGTAAAATAGTAATTTTACACAAAATTCTCTAAAATCTCGGAACAGAGCACCAACACGGGTTCAGTGTTATACGCAACACGGGCTCGGTTACAGGTTTATCACCGAGCGCGTGTTCTTTTGGCCGTGTTCTGTATACTGTATGGGCGTGTTCATTAACAGAGCACGTGCTCCATGGCTTGGCAGGGCGTGTTGAGTCTTCCTGAAGGGCGTGTTCTTGGTCCGAGCGCGTGTTCCTGGGCTGGTTGTGTATATCTTTCCGGAAATTACATATTTAGTCCCCGAACTTCGCTGTTTTGATCAATTGACTCCATAAACTTCCTGAAAACATAAATATCACAATTAAGTGCACAATTAACATATTTATCTCAATTTACTCTAATAATCCTCAACAATTATGCACAAATACCCTTCCAAAACATTACCAAATTTAGCGTTATCATAATACCCCACAACTTAACCTTTGCTTGTCCTCAAGCAAATCAAAGATGGAATTTGAATCAAACAAATCATTTAATAGGAAAGTGCATAAATGTTTTCTCAAAGAATTTCAAACTAACTAGTTTACCTTTCAAAGATCTCATAAACAAAGTGTTTAAAGAATGATTCACTTCTATGCCTCATCAAATGTTTTCATGTTTAAATCAAGAAATACAAAATTGAACAAATCATTTTCAACTTAAATACGAAAAACGATCATAAAAGCATCCCGAGTGAAGTGTGTGCTCTATCTCAATTAGTGATCCAAATAGCAAATTTCCTTTCAAAGCAAACTACTCAAATAGTGGTTCAATCGATCGAAAATTTCAAAAACGAGACATAATCACAATCAAATCTCAAGAAACAAGCCACTTATTCAAAAGTAAATTTTTATTCAATTTATTCTCTTTTATTCAAGGTTTTTATTGTTTGCTTAACAATATCAACTTTAACTACCCTTGTAACGAGTTCCACTCCGATGACTCCCGGATCCCGAGGACCTTAGGGCACCGGGCATTCAATTCCCATAAGAAGTGGTGATCAAGTAGCAAAGGATACATGCAAAACAACCTTTTATTAAACAATTTTTCAACGAAAATTAAAAGTGTGGCAAGTCTCTCAAAGAATTTTTCAAGTGAAAATTCAAGTCATTTCCATTCCCAAAAGACTTAATACTATTCAAATAAACTGTCCAAAAGTAGTCCACTAATCGGAACAACCAACCAAAATAGCTGTGTAAAACCGATTTTCAGGAATTTCCTATAATCATGCTCGTATCAAGTATCAACAAAATGAACTAAATCAAATCTCGAGATTTTCAACAATCAACAACCGATATCTATCATCGGCTAAGCATATCAAATTTCAAAACAAAGTTCACAAAATAATCTTTTCAAGTAAACTAATCATTTTGAAATATTTGAAAAATTAAGCAATTTTTTTGAAAATATTTGCAAATTGAGATAAAACGAGCATACACACCTACCCCACAACTTGAAAATTGCACTTTCCTCGGTGTAAAAAGTTAATACTCCACAACTTATTTGAAAAATAAATAAGTGCGAGAAATCTATAAATACAAAACGGGAATAAGTGCGACAAACTAGAAAAATAAAAACAAGAAATTTTATTGAAAATGGGAAAGTATACTATGAACACAAAAGATAATCATAAAAATCCTAAATAAATCAAATAGTTCATGCCGAGTAAAAACAAATAAAATCATCTAAAAATTGAATAACATGCCGAGTAAAAACAAATAAAATCATCTAAAAATTGAATAACTAAAACAAATAAACCCTATCCGGAAAATCGGGGATTAATATAACAAACAGGATAATAAAACCTATAATTGGAACATCCAAAACTAAGAAAGCGATATAGACAATAATTGAATGCAAAAAATAAAGTATGACTCGATAAAAGCGGTAAAAGGAAAGGGAAGAAAGACAAATCTTGTTTCCGAGCAAGCATGCTTGGAACTTATTTTGTTCCTTTCTTAGAAGCTTCTTCCTTCTTCAAAGACTTTTATAAGGCTCGTTTTGTCGTCCCTAACAACCTCATCTTTTGATTTTTTCGATGGAATTTTGTTCGGTGCTGTTAGGGAGTAATCATTTTTGCTCGTTCTGAAAATTGCCTGGACAATTGTCCCACTTGCATTTCCAGGTTTTGTAGCGAAGCCTATTGATTCATGTTTTACCTTCAACAAACAATCAAGAAGGATAGAATACAACAGAACAAAGAATGAAAGAAATTACAAGATAAAAAAAAAAAAAAAAAATGTCCTGCTACAAACGATCTAGTAAAGAAATTAAAAGAACAAGAAAAACAAGATAAATAAATCACATTACCTACAAAACAAGAAACGAGAGATTAGTATGGATAAAAGGATGTAAAATATAAGATTATTAAATAATGCTAATCTAATCAAAAATAAGAAAAAGAAAATGAATTAAATTAATTGAATGAAAGAAAGAAGAAAAAGAATAGAATAAAAGAATGATAAATAAGTATGGAATGAAATGTATAAGAAAGAAAGAAGTTTGAAGGAAATAAAAATGGAGGAAGAAATGAAAAGATTTAATGAGCATGCAAAAAGAATTTTAATAGAAAACAAAAAGAAATGGAAGAGAAATGAATTGTAGAGCAAACTGGAAGAAAATTTTAAGGAAAAGAAATTGAAACAAAAATAATGCATGCTATCGGGTACTGCCGAGAACAGAGGAAAGAGCAGGGGAATTGAAATGTCAGTTCTGGAATTTTTTTAGAACAGAGCAAATACAGAGTTATACATAGTGAGGCTACTGGAATTTTGAATAAAACAGAGGAATAAACCATTATAGCTACTGGATTTCTTTTTAAAACAGAGGAGAATGCATGCTGGAATTATTAAAATGACCAAAACAGACTGCTAATTGCAAATTTCTGGACACATTACAACAAAAATAATAAAGAAGACTCACTGAAATTTGACAAAAATAGAACAAAACATGTAACAACTACTGGATTAAAAATTAGGCAGCAGTGATGTAAAAATTCTGCCACTGTACTGCCCAAAATTTCAGCAAAAACTGAACAAAATCAAGTATACCACAAATTTCAGAATTAAACATTTCAGCAGCAGTGCAAACCAAATGTTACTGGACTGCCCACAAATAATTTTACTGAAAATGCAGTGTACAAAAGCATACAAAATCATCTAGCTACTGGAAAATAGAACAAAAATGTTCATGCATTTGAATTTCTAATTTGACCATGCAAAATGTCTATATGATAAAAGTGAAACATATGCTATTCATGAAGAACAAAAAGAAATGCAATTATAACAACTAACAAATCTATATACCATTATTTACAATACCATGCAAAATCTAAATTCACAAAAAGAAACCATACACTAATCTACTGGAAAATCATGCATTTGCTAACTAAATTAACCATGCAAAATCAAAGAACACAAAGAACAAACTTCTACCAACTGGAAATTGAAATACATTATATATACATCAATTAATCTAGTAAAGTGTATGCAAAAAGAACTACTGGACGAAATTTTTTTGCAAACAAAAGGAAAATTCAGCATGCAAACAAAGACTGAATCTGGAAGAAATTTGCAATTCACCAAAGCTGTACATATATACAATTATATATGAACTACTGAAAACTACAAGGAGCAATTAAAATACATACATATATCTAGGCCATGCTGAAACATGCAAGAAGCTACAAAAAGTCATACAATTTATTCTAGCCACCTAGCTAACATGTCATCTATCTAAATAACATGAAGTCATGCAAGCATTTATAAAACTAAAATACCTAAATCTAGCTTTACAAAACATCATATGCATATTCATACAAATATATCAAATCAATCGCAAAGAAAAACAAAACATGCAAACTAACTAAATCATATTCAAAAACAATTAATACAAAATACTTGAAATCTGAAAAATGAAATGTAACAAAGCTAATGAAGCGAATTAAATAACTAAACTAGAAATGTTGGTCACTAAACTAGCATTTCTTAGAATTAGTTTCTAAGAATGCTTACTACTCAACAAAAAGTTAAACTACATTATTACCTAAAGAATTCAAAGAATACTAGATAAAATCCTAAAGATGCAAATCTAAAAATATCAATGATGACCTTTTATTGAAAAATCTACTACATGCAAAATCTAATCAAAAATTTCAAAAGAAGAAATTAAAAGCAAAGCTATACCAAAACTTATATCAAATGCAAAGTAAGGCTAACATATAAAAGATAGAAAATAAGAAAAACATATAACATCAATTCCTAACAAAAGTAAGTATCTAGATAATAATCTTCATGAATTGAAGATATTATTAGAATACTAACTAAACTAGAAAGCTCTTGAAGAAAATAAAGGTATGAAGATAAAAATGACAAGATCATGCAAAACTAACTAAGAAATGTAAGACAACTAAAAGAAAATGCAAAACAAGTAAATGACAAGTAAATGAGACTAAGATTAAGAAGAGAAATAAACTAGACTACTCTAACATAATACCTAAAAATCAAGATAATCTATATAACAACTAACAAGAATCATGAAATAAAAACATGGAAAATACATCTAAGAACATGAAATAGAAATCAATCAAGGAGAGAATCAAGTTAGAAAAACTAGTTAGATCTTATACTAACCATACCTAAGAACTAGTTAGAACAAGTTAGAAAGATTAAAACAAACTATGTCAAGTTAGAAAGTAGGAAAAACAATTAGATCTAAAAATTCTTAAACTAAAGATCAAACTAAGATGTTAAACCTAAGATCTAGGTTATTCTAAAGGATAAGGATCTAAAGAATCAAAAGCTAATCTAATCTAAAGCACTAAACTAACTAAGCTATAAAATCTAAATCAACTAAAGTTAACCTAATCCAAAATATCTAAGCTATATCTAACCAAAATCTCTAAGTAAAAGTTTACCTAAGGGATCTAAACTAACCAAAAAATACTAACTAAACCTAAAAATCATGATACTAAATCATCTAACCTAAGATCTAAATCAAAAATCTATAATCTAAGCAAAAGAAATTCTAAGAAAATGAATCAATAAGAAAGCAAGAGATACAAAATACAAGTAACAAGAGAAAAACTACTAAAGTAAGAAATAGAAGAATCAAAGAATCAAAATTAAACAACTCAACTAAAAATAAGAAACAAATGAAACGGAAATCAACTAAACCAGCTCTTATAAAATTTATCAGGCAGATATTCAAGATCTATCAAAGAGATGGCAGACAGTCCAAGAATTAGACATGAAAAGTAAAAGTTACTTGAGAATGATATCATCAAACAAATCATATCAAAATTAATTCGTTATAGATTTCACACCGTTGATGTAAATTTTTCCCAAAAATTAAAACGAACTTAGAGGAAAACATCACGAAAATTAATAGGCTTCTTTTTTAAGAATCTCACTTAAAAATCAAGGTGTTATTTTGAGTTATATATAAATAATAAAAAATAATATAAGAAACAATACCAAAATAATAAGTGAACTTAAGTGATTGTAAAATAGATTTGTCACTAATAAAATAACTCAATTAGGCAGAGCACCTAATCATCCAAGGTCCGTACATCAATAGGAAGACAATCAAACTAATCTAGCACTAATCGTATATCCAAGGTCCGGATTAACAATTAGTGTTAACCCGAACCACAAAATCGAATTAGAGCTCAACTCAAGATAGACAATCAAATCAAAGCCATAATTGAAATTGCAATTCAAGTTAATGAAATCATAACAATCAACTCACAATAGATCAATCCCATAGTGAAAGTATAACATGAAACCAACCACTTCTACCCTAAAGAAATGTAGAAGAAGAGAGTTCCTATTGGGTTGGTAAACTAGATTACAAGAGTTATCAACAAAAATGCTTGAAGAAGGTAAGAAAATAATTCAAAAACCAATTGTCAATTGAATCCGGAAAGATCTCTACACCTCAACTTTCTTCTTGAATCCTCTTCTTGCTCCTTGAAGGTTGAATGATTGAAGTAGCTCAAAATCCTCTTGATCAAGTCACAAAACTCTACCTCATAGACTAAGGAGAGATTTCATAACCTAACTAGAAACATTTATTCACTAAAACATCTAGGGAATTATCTAATCAAAAGTATTCAATCAAAGTAATAGAAAATTCCCCAAATTCTATACCAAAATATATGAAATTGAAGAAGAACCCAATATGATATTTAATATCTAAAACAATGTGAGATACTAACCAATCTAACCTCTAAGCTAACCCTAATCCAATATTAATCCAACCTTAATCCAACCTCAAATAATGGTAAAAATCCCAATATTTATAGATAACCAAAACAGGGGTAAAATAGTAATTTTACACAAAATTCTCTAAAATCTCGGAACAGAGCACCAACACGGGCTCAGTGTTACACGCAACACGGGCTCGGTGATAGGTTTATCACCGAGCGTGTGTTCTTCTGGCCGTGTTCTACCTTCCGCCTGGGCGTGTTCTTGGTCCGAGCACGTGTTCTAAAGCTTGGCAGGGCGTGTTGAGTCTTCCTGAAGGGCGTGTTCTTGGTCCGAGCGCGTGTTCCTGGGCTGGTTCCGTATATCTTTCCGGAAATTGCATATTTAGTCCCCGAATTTCGCTCTTTTGATCAATTGACTCCACAAACCTCCCGAAAACAGAAATACCACAATTAAGTACACATTTAACAAATTCATCTCAATTTACTCTATTAAACCTCAACAATTATGCACAATTACCCTTCAAAAATATTATCAAATTTAGCATTATCAACACTTTTCTCGGTGGTAAAGGCTCGTGCTAGTCTCAGTTGGTTAGAGACTCGTGTTGATAACGTATTATAAAAATATATAAAACTAACGACATAAAAGTAAAAGAGAGAAACGTAGAGAGAATATAAAGAATATTATTATATCACTTTCGAAATGATTATTGGTGTGTCCTTACAAAGGGGAGTAGACTCTCTATTTATAGGGGTGAAAAAGGGAGAGGATAAACTTCAAGGGTGCCACTTGTCACCCGGGATTAAATGCACAGGTGACACCCACCTCACCTATGAGATAAGCATGAGGTGACACTTGTCACCTTAGAAATAAACATCATGTGGCACTTGTCACATATAATTAATTACGTAGTTATGTCGAGATTAAACGATAAAGATGATTATTCGATGGATATCCTCTATTTCAATGAATCTTCGGGATTCATAACAGAATTGAAATAAAAATAATCAATGTGCCTTACGTAATCAAAACTATTTATAAAAAGAAATTTGATAGTGCATAACATTATGTACATAAAGTTTAGCTTTAATGGGTACTTTGGATTTTACAATACTTGAGATATTAATAGATTTAAACAACCTGCGTAGCACCACTGGATATTTTCCGGTGAAGTGTGTTTTCTGATGAGTGTAAACCATGTTTTGTGGAATCATACTTCTCTCCGTCACCCCACAAAGCATACGCCTCTTCTCCATGCACTGCATCGTCTCCGATCTTCAATTGTTCTTCCGCCATGCGCAGCGGCACTATTAAGCTTATCACATAGCATATGATTGAGGTTACCACAAGGTTCCACCCAATCACGAAACAAGCACCAACGACTTGTTTCAAGATCTGAATGCCGCCGGCGGAACCCCCATAAACGCCACCTCTTGAGTTTGTAACAGGCAAAAACAGACTGCAAAGTACAGGCTCGGCAAATAATCCAGTAAGAACTCCTCCAAGAGTGCCGGCAACTGCGTGCGTGTGAAACACGCCTAGTGTGTCATCGATCTTTTGAAGTAATGTCCATTTTTTGTGAACGATCATCATTGTAAACCATGGAACGCTGCCTGACAATATCCCCATAATTATTGCAGCCCATCCTTGTACCAAACCTATGTACAACATGCAACAAAGTTTAAGCTTTAAGGTATGTGAAAACCAACTAACTGTAACATATATATATATACATATATATATATATATATGAACAAATAATTAATTTCTTCCTTTAAGTTTATAATTTGATTTGATGTAATTAGTTATCTTTATTTTTAATGATCCCTTAAAACTTTTTTAGTAATTCTCAAAGTTGTCATAAGAAAAGTTGTATATTTGTGTTTGTGTAATAAAAAAAGTATGCAGTGTAAATGCAACTAGATATATATATATATATATATATATATGTAACCTAATTAATGCATGCATGGTATACCTGCACCAGGAGTTATGCAAACAAGGCCAGTGATCATTCCTTGGACAGCACCAATAACAGAAGGTTTATGGAAGAAGAGGACGTCAAGACAAGTCCAAACCAACAAGCTGGTAGCTGCACAGATATTGGTGTTGAGGACGGCAATGGATGAATCAATGTTTGCACTGTAAGGATCTCCACCGTTGAAACCTGCCCAACCCAACCATAATAATCCTGCTCCTGTTAACATTAACAATACATTGTTTGGTGGAAATCTCTCTCTATCATCTTTTGATCTTGGACCGACCTGTATTAATTATTTACATATAAATATATTAACATTTGTAGTTGTTGATTTAATCCTTCATTATCAGTTTAAATTTTTTGAATATATGACAATTTATCTTTAACATGGTATGAGATTTATAGGTCAAAGATTCAAATCCTAAATATTGTCAACATTATTTTATTTGTGTGCACATGTTAGACCCTCTTTATTTTTGATTGATCATTCAGTCTTTCTAATCATATTTTGTTTAAATTTTTACGAAGTTATAATCTATCAAATCAATTTATACATATATGTTCAACTTTGATCAAACAAGTTGAAAACTATAAAAAATTTTTTTTTAAAAAAATAAATAAATAAAATTAGAACTAGTTATAGGATTCTAACTTAATTAAGTATTAGTTAAAGTTAGTATTATCAAATGGACCAAAATATACAGTTACCAAAATATAGTAAGGATATAAAAAAGACTAAAATAACTAAAAAAGACTAAAACCATAAAGTAATTAAATAAAGACTAAAATCACAATTTTTCTTAATTTTAGAGAAATTTTTATTTTTTAATTATTTTTTCTTCTAACTAGTGTAGTGAAAGTTTCACCTCTTTTGGTTGACTTTTGAGTATTGTGACTATCACTTTCTTTCTCTCTTTCATATATATATTTTTTCCTTTTTCATCATTTATGTTTATCTATTTACCTTCTCACCCCCTATAAATATAGATATTTCGAACTATTTGTATAATGGTATTAAAAAATAGAAATAATATTATTTATTTTCTCTTTGTATCTTCATATTAGTTTTACTAATAATATTGGAGTAATATAAGTAATATTTATCGATATTTTTCTTTAACACTATGTAAATAATTCTTTATAACTACTCTTTCTCTTCTTATAAAGTAACTCTTAGTTTCTTTCAAATGCCTGAAATATTGTGAAGTTGGTAGAAGTTTGAAATCTTCCAATAAATATTAAAGCCTTGAGAAATGTCATCTTTTCCGATCCAAAGTGAAAGTTTTTATTCTTTTTTAAACAAAAGAAAGTGCGAAATCATGCCAATAAGCTTTTGATGACAATATTAAAAAGTTTGAATCAAGTTCTTACAAAATCCAAATCTTTCAATCATATCCTTAATTTTCTCCAATTAGACTTGTCTTTAAAATTCATAGTATTTTAGAATACTATAATCGTATCAAAATTTTGTTAGGAAATTGCAATAGTCTACTGAACCTCTCGAATAATAATTAATACTTTCTCCACAACTTCATGGTATGAATTTGTATTTCAACAAAAGAAATCAAAAAAATGAAATGAAAATGAAGATGAAGAACTAACCCAGTAAGCAGCTGTTATGCCGGCGATTCCAGAGGAAAGATGAATAACATAACCGCCGGAGTAATCCATGACACCCCACTGGAACAAGAACCCACCACCCCATATGCTAAAAGCACCCACCGTATACGAAAAAGTTAGCCAAACAGGAACAAATATCATCCATGCTTTGATATTCATCCTCCCAAGAACCGATCCAGCTAATAGTATAACCGTTATGGCCGCGAAAACACACTGAAACCACACCATGGACGCCATTGGGTAGTAAGGCGTAACCATGGCAGTCTCAAGAGTACCGTTTTTATAAAAGTGCGCCGTCGCCGGCAACACCGCCTGTTTGATCAGAAACTCTTGACCTAAAGCTGGACCGGCTTTGCCCCAAAAAGGAAGGAGTTCATCACCGAAGGACATCTTGTATGCCCAAATTACCCAACAAATGACGACTGCAGCGAATGCATACAGTGCCATGAAAGCAGAGTTTACGGCCCATTTCTTTTTCACTATACTACCGTATAGAATAACGAGACCGGGCACGCTTTGAAGCCCGATCAGGGTTGCGGATATCATCTGCCATGCGTTGTCGCCATTGTTAAGCCAGTCGGTTACCGCAACCGATGTGTTGGATTGATAGGCTAAAGGAACAGTAGCCATGGCTGGTTAAAGAGTCAACGCTCCAAAATTGACAGAAGAAGAATAAACACTACACTACTTTGTTTAATTGGTTGCATAATTAATAAGTATAAAAATGTAAATGAATCTCTCTCTATCTATTCTTTCTTGCCAAATCGGAATCTTTTGGATGTTGCTTCCAAACAGTTTCTTCTTACAGACTGCGGAATTTTACTCTAAATATATTAAGGAATAATTACTTAAAAAAAAAAAAAATGTCAAATGCCAAAAGGTGACTAAATTCAACGTATTTTGGTAATACCAAATGATAGTATTATTTACAAAAAAAAAAAAAAAAAAAAAAAAAAAAAAATGTATATATATATATATATATATGAAAATTCGAGTCATTTATAAAAAATGGCTCTACTTTTTAAAATCACTCTTTATTTAATTTTGTTTTTAAAATTATTTTTCAATCTAACTTTGACTCATTAACAAAATAAGTTATTCTAAATTTCACTGACAAAAAAATAATCATTTTCTCTTTCTCCTCATTTTCTCTTTCATCTTCTTATCTTTCCTCCTCTTTAGCATGTTTAATAATTGACATCAGCTTGATTTAAGGTATGATATATCATTAATTTGATTTTCTTTTTCTACTTGAAATATTTTCTTAAAAGGTATTATGTCATGATATTCATCTTTCCATAAATATTACAATCCTTTCAAATATTCTATCATTTTTGTATATGATAACGCTAAATTTGGTAATGTTTTGGAAGGGTATTTGTGCATAATTGTTGAGGATTATTAGAGTAAATTGAGATAAATATGTTAATTGTGCACTAAATTGTGATATTTCTGTTTTTAGGAAGTTTGTGGAGTCAATTGATTAAAAGAGCGAAGTTGATGGACTAAATATGCAATTTCTAGAAAAATTTGCACAACCAGCCCAGGAACACGTGCTCGGTCCAAGAACACGCCCTTACAAGCCATTGAACACGCCCTGCCAAGCCATTGAACACGCGCTCAGTTCATGAACACGGTTAGACAGAAGAAATAACACGGCCGGAAGAACACGCGCTCGGTTCCGAGCCCGTGTTGGTGCTCTGTTCCGAGATTTTAGAGAATTTTGTGTAAAATTCCTATTTTACCCCTGTTTTGATTTTTACCATAATCTCAATATCTATAAATATTGAGATTTTTACCATTATTTGAGGTTGGATGAAGGTTGTTTTAGGGTTAGCTTAGTGGTTATTTTTGTTAGTTTCTCACATTGTTTTGAGATATTGAATTTCATATTGGGTTCTTCTTCAATTTCAAATATTTTGGTATAGAATTTGGGGAATTTCTATTACTTTGATTGAATAACTTTGATTAGATAATTCCCTAGATTGTTTTAGTGAATAAATGTTTCTAGTTAGGTTATGAAATCTCTCCTTGGTCTATGAGGTAGAGTTTTGTGACTTGATCAAGAGGATTTTGAGCTACTTCAATCATTCAAGCTTCAAGGAGCAAGAAGAGGATTCAAGAAGAAAGTTGAGGTGTAGAGATCTTTCCGGATTCAATTGACAACTGGTTTTGGAATTATTTTCTTACCTTCTACAAGTATTTTTGTTGATAATTCTTGTAATCTAGTTTACCAACCCAATAGGAACTCTCTTCTCCTACATTTCTTTAGAGTAGAAGTGGTTGGTTTCATGTTATACTTTCACTATGAGATTGATCTATTGTGAGTTGATTGTTATGATTTCATTAACTTGAATTGCAATTTCAATTATGGCTTTGATTTGATTGTTTATCTTGAGTTGAGCTCTAATTCGATCTTGTGGTTCGGGTTAACTCTAATTGTTAAGCCGACCTTGGATATACGATTAGTGCTAGATTAGTTGGATTGTC
>JAHSUH010004545.1:0-10973 GCA_025388415.1 Cynanchum wilfordii | reverse complement strand
TTCACCCAAAAAATATCTATAAAGGTCCATTCACGGCCTCATTAATTAATGCTTAATTTTCAATGTGTATATATATATATATTTTTTTTTTCTACCACTAACTTCATTAGTGAAAGTTAGACTATATTTGAATAGATTTTTTATTATTTTTTTTTATTTTTATACTCACTTGGCGTCGAGTCTTCTACCTTATTTGGTGAGACTAAACCTGAGACACGGACTGCGGGCGTTACAGCGAGTTCCACAACTCTTACTCAGGGGTGAAGGCCTCGACCTACAACTTTTTAACACTGACGCTAACCACCCCAAGAGATTGAAACCTTAAATATGCCTAGAGGAAACACATTAGGAGTCGGCCGCATCAACTTCCACAGAGCTCACCGAAGTTTTTAATAGATATTTTACTTCAATAAAGAAGTAACTCAAATTGAATAAAGGAAACTTACACCGAAACTCGTGTAAGATTCATTTTCTATTGTCATCACTGGGGAAAAAATATCCTAAACAAATAAACATTTCACAAGACATAAAATTGATCTACATTTTGATTAAAAAAGACTAATCTATATTTAATTTTTTTTTTAATAAAAATAATAAATAAATATTAATTGTAAAAATTAATTATAAAAATGTGAAAAACACAATCATAAATATATCCTAATTTTCTAATTAAAAAAAAAATCTTATTTTCTTCTTACTATAAAAACTTTTTTAAAAAGAAAACTAAATAAAACATAAATTTTAAAAATATTTTAATTGTATATTTTCATCATTATGTCTCTAATAATTAATAAGTATTAGATTCAGATTCAAATATTATCTAAATATATACCTTGATCATAACCTTTTAAAAAATATTCTTTATTTTTTTTTTATTTGTCTTAGAGAAGAAAAAAAATCCTTTTAAAAAAAATATAAAATTGATGTATCTTTGGTTGAAAAATTAACATTACAATTTTAATTTTTTTTTTCAATAAAAATGTTGAAAAGTATGAAATATAAAACAATAATTATAGTTTAAAAAGAAAAAATATCAATATGTTGTGATTTGGAGTCCCACATCGCTCACCTAGAAGATCTATGAGTGGTTATTAAGCAAGGTCCGAACTCTTCTACTTATGACGCATTTTAAACCCGTTCAAGTGGGCTAAAACGGACAATATCATTGAATTGTAACAATGACTTAATTATTCTTTATTTAATAGACTAAAATCATATAAATTGTTAAATTTTAAAAAATTTTGATGAAATTTATGAAAAGAGACCTTGATTGTCTTAGGTTAAAAAGTTTGAGACTTTAAAAGTAAAAAAAAAAAAAATTAGGACTAAACTTACAAAACATAAATTTATTTGGCACTAAATTCACTAATTACTCTTCTTCTATCCATTTCGGCTAGACCAGTAAGGTAAGTGTTTGACAATTCAAGAATTATATTGCTCGTCCTAACTAAAAGAAAGAAAGGCTATTGTGGAAGTAACATTAAATTTAATAAGTTTGATTCCCTCTTAAGGACATCATGGTTCAACCTCAAATAATGACATGACAAAATTTCTCCAATGTAAAGTTTTTTTTTTTTTTTTTTTTTTTGTACCTACTTGGGCGCCGGTGTCCCCCTTTTCTATCCAAGGAAACCTAATCCGACTTCGACCGGAGGAGCGCTGCGCGAGTTCAACTCTTACTCGAGGATGGTCGACCTAGTTTTTAACATGACGCTAACTACCCCACAATGTAAAATTTTGAATTCAAATTTTACCTATCGAGAAAGTCCCTTGATAGAGCTGATGCAACTCAAATTTCGATAGTCGAAAAACTAACCAAAAAAATAAAAATTATAATATGACAACAATTGCTAGTTGCTTTTCTTTGTAGCTAAAATTTTTATGGAAAAATAGCATATTTAATCCTTAAAAGTGGGGAGTCACTCGTAATTCTATAATTTTTACATAATATCACATCCTGACATGACCATGTAAGAAATTTTTTTTTCCTTTTTATTTTTGTTAAAAAAAAAAAAAAGAGGAAAAAAGAGTTTTATCAAGTTTTTCTATTGACATTAATGTGGGTTGTGGGCCGGGGCGGCCGCTAAGCTGGCGGCGGCCCCGCGATACTGGGGTGGTTAAACTAGTCTGGCGTTCAGGGAGGGGGGGGGGCGGGTTTCTCGGCTTTGTGCTTTGCGGGATGAGATGGGTAAACTGTTGAGAACTGGTGCAGGTTGAGAACTGGTGCAGGTTGTTTATCGTGTGTCTCTTCAGCAGCACATGCGGAATTGTTGGGGCTATGGCGGAGTTTCAATTTGGTGCTAAATAGTTTTAAATGGTGGGGATTCATCGGAGTCTGACTGTCAAGTTATAGTTAATACATCTGAACAATAATGGTATGGATTATTCTCCATTAGGTGCCCATTGTGCTGGGTTTCAGGGGGTTTTACGTGCTTGGTCTTTTGGTTTTAAGATTTCTTTTGCTCCTAGGAATGCCAATAGGGCAGCTCATTTAATAGCTCAAGTGAGTCTGGGTTTGCATACGGATGTAATATGGGAGGGTTCAGCTCCCCCAAATGTTTTATCTGTGTTACAAGCTGAATGGCTCCATTTTTAATGAAAGTTTACTTTTTCCTTTCAAAAAAAAAAGAAAAAAAGAAATAGTGCTGAGGTATTTAGACAGAGAGAGCTCAAGCTGGGCTTTCCCCAAGTGTAGGCCTAAAAAAGAAAAAGAGTAATGGTACAGGAATCTTACTATGCATGCAAAACATAACTATACAAAAACCTTTCCCACTTGTAACTTCACCTTCAAGTCCCAGCAATAAGTAAGAAGTAAAAAATAATAAGCACTAAGTTGACAAGCTGAAGAAATAAGACAGGAACAGAAAAAAAAAAAAAAAAAGGTCTTAACATCTCATGCTCATATATTACATGTAAATGAATACACATCCCTCTCATTCTCAACCATTAAATTGAACAACTTTGAGTGGCGGCCAGACATAGTGACTATTGGCAAACAAAATTGAGATGAAAACAGAGAGATAAAGAAAACAAATGTGCAGAGGGTATAATTACATGGTCTAACCTGCATTCACTGTCCAAAGCCAAAAAATAACATTTAGGCTCTGCTAAATGTCTTCCCTTGTTATGACTGAAGGAGTAGGTGGTCTCATTATTGAATCCTCAACTTTGGTATGAGATTCCTCCTCCACAGAAGGAAGGTGTCTACCTGGGCTATTGTATTCATTAGAGAACCTACTAGGACTGGGAGACCTAGCTGTCATTGTATGCAATGGAGAGGAACTGGTTCCAGGGCTTGGACTGTACCTAAACTGATATTCCCCATCCTCACGAGGCAATGGAGAAATAGGCATTTGGTTACCATCTTTGACTTGTTTCTCACAAAACTTATCCTCCACAATGTCATATGAATTTCCGGTCCTTACTTCCTGAGCAAGAGAACACCAACAGCAGAAAAGCCAGGCTGCACAATCAGCAATAACTGGCTTACCGGCAAAAAAATTATATGGTGGTAAATTAAATCTCTTCCGCATCTGAATCCTCCAAAACCCACCATATAGTAAGCCAAAAACACACAGGAAAATACCGGTAACCCCTAATGCCTCCCTAACTGTCTCATTGTCGATATTAACAGCAGCCAAGTTGAATATCCAGAAAGGAGCCATACAAAAGAGGAGAAATGTTGCAATATGAACATACATATTGCCAAACCCAAGCCTTTCCATATTCCACCCAAAAACACAAAAACTACAGAACAATGAAAGATATGCCAAGGAAATGTCATCCCAAATGTCAAAAATACCTCCACTCCATTGTGGTCTTGTCTCAACAGTTCTTTCATCATCTCTAGATGCAAAAGAGAATCTCTTTTCCAATGATTTTCTCCTGAGTTGGTCTGGTTCACTACTCTCAGCAGCATGGGCAGCGATAGCCTGAAGTGACTCCTCATCCAACACAGTTTCATAGTCTTTACTAAGAGGGCTAAGCATGGTGTACAAACCAGCAACAGCAGGTGCACCAATTGCAAAAGAGATACATATTCCTACTCCAATGGCAGGTCGCTCTGATCTTTTGTATCCTATATTCAGGCCACACAATGCATACTGTGCAAAACAATTGACTTGGAGTAAAATGACAACTACCATCATATGCATCCATTCATGAGGTTTATATGTACCATTTTTGCAATAAATCTTTCTGAGATTGAGAATATCTTCTGGTTTCCATCTTAACAGAAGTACAAGGTGATAGCACCGCTTTGGATGTTGATATAAACACATAAGCGTGAACAATGCATTGAGAATTTGATTGTTCACTTCGAACCAAGCATTTCTCTGGGACTTCTTTGGAAGGGCATGGTTTAACATTCCAGTCATGACAAGGAAAAGTATTGCACCAGATATGGCAACACACAAAATCCAGACAAAAAGTGCCATATTTAAAGGATTTCTAATCCATTCTTTGGAAATTTTCCACAGACAATCCCAATCAATTTTTCTTGAAAACAATCTAGTAACACGTTCACGAATATGGAGGCTGCTAGAAGAAGGTACAGTTCGGGAGACCTCATCTCTTTCCTGAGCAAGCTGCTGGAATTTGGCAGATGGAGATGCGAGATTACCAAATTTAAGGAACCTCAACCTCTTAGGAAGAGAAGCCAAGTTATCATGTGAACGATTTTGAGAATCTTCATCACTTATAAGACCCCTCTGTGAAGTTGAAATGTGCAGAGCAACATGATTCTTGACTTTGTTATCACTGTTTTCCTCAACCACACCATTCTTTTCACCATTATCAGTAGAAACCATCCTTTCGTTCTGGGATTGGTTCACTCCTAAAAAATTTCAATATTCAACTTTTGCACATGGTGAACGGTGAACCTAGAATCAGAAAGCCATATTAGTTTCTAGTAGCATTACTCATGAGCTTGGTCTATATATCCTTTACTTAACTAATCTTCCTTAAAATTTCCGCATAAAAAATTCCAAAATAAACAACAAGTGGAACTAGAAAAGACATTGAATAGCTGAGTTAGTTCGTTTCACTTTGGAGCCAGAAATGATAGGAGAACAAAAGAAACAAAGAATTCTTACAGCTACAATTGAATGAAATTGAAAACAAGCTCTAACTTTCCAAAACCTATTAATTCTACCGATTAATTTCAAAGACGGCATGCAGTTTTCATTGATAGTTTTGTTATACACCTACTACAGCAAACCAGGACCATAGAAATCAATTAAAAAAAAAAAAAAAAAAAAAAAAAAAACATAAAACCGATTATTGAGGTCGATAAATTAAAGAAAAAAGATCTGAAGCACAGGAGTTTAGAGAAAAAGAACAATCTATAAGAATAAACGGAAGAATCTAACAAATAATTTAGCAAAAAAGTAGAGCAAAGAAAAAGCATTAAAATCGTAAAAATAATTTATGTATGTAGTAAGTGTACAAGTTACAAACCAGCTGAAAGGGACGAAGAGAAGAGCAAATCGATCAAACCATGCTCGAGGAACGAAGGATGCTATGGAGGTCCTCCATTTCAGTTACACAGTCGGCCGGAAGAGATGAGAAGAATCTTACGGTTTGACCTGATTCTTTTGTTTTCCCTTCTTTTTATTTCCTTTTTTATTTGTTTTCTCCAAACTTCCTAAAATATTTAGAAAAAGAAGGGTTCTAATGGGGGGTCATAAAGTGGTTAAAAGGTGGGTCCGATTCCCAAATCAAATTAGGAAAGGAACATAAAGTAGGTTAGCAACAAGGAAAACGATGTCGTCCCAGGGATGTATCTTTATATTTTTCTTTATTTTTTATTTTTTATTTTTAGCATACTTGTTCTTGAACCAGATAATGATGGTTTGAATGGGATTCCGTGGCCCTTTTTTAAATTAATTAATTAAAACCATTTGTGGAAGGAAGGAATGAATTGTTGCGTAGCTACCAGGATAAGGAGTATTATTAAGAAGACACTGACAGCCACTGGCAGCAAATTGGATCTTCCAATAATGTGCTGCCAACTCAATTTCTCAAATTTAATTATTACGAACATCTATTCCAATATGTTCTCTCAAAAAAAAAAAAAAAAAAATTCTATTCCAATATGTAATTAATCACAGTTTAATCTTTCTATTTTTCTAAAAATTTAGTCTTTAAAATTTTCCATAGTAGCCAATGCAATAATTGTAATTTTAATTCCTAAACTTTCCTATATCTATAAATTATGATACTAACTATCAAATATTTTGAAAATTAATTCCTAATTTTTAAATAGTTACTATTTAACCTTTACAATTTTAAATCAAGCTTATATTTATACATTATAATATTTTGTAATAAGTGAGTAAAATAGAGCATGTAAAATGAGAAAAATAATTTTATAGTGAAATATAAAACAATATGAACATTTAACTTTTTAGTTAAAAGAAAAGTATATAAGATAATGTACAATAAACTTACAAAAAATAAAATAAAATAATGTACAATAAATAAACATCCACACATATTTAATTATGCTTGTGCTATCTAATTAAGTACATCTAGATAAATGATGTCCATTTATTTTATGTCACAACATGCTTCCATTTTTACCTGCAAAATGGTTTTGGTGGCTGTTTGAATTTCCGTACTATTAATAAAATGCTATCATCCAGCCAAAAGGAAATAACAAAATGCTACCTTTAATCCTTTACAAGGAAATTATAGGTGGAAAGGAACCAGATTATTCTGAAGAACATGTTCATGTTTGTAAATGGCCACCTGCTAAAATTATTCGACGGGAAAAAGAAAAAAAAAAAAAACACCTGTGTTTAACTGACAAGAACATATATTTACGCAACAAACCAATAAAAACTGTGCTTAACTAAAAGATAAACAAATTTCAAATAAAAACCCATTATATATTGTCACAAACTCAGGGTGGGACCGGTAGTGTACACACTCTAATCAGGAATTCAAGTTCCATGAACAATGTCAAACCACATGGGAGACACAATAACACAGCACAAACAATCATCATAAATCAAGTCACAACTGTTAGAAGAGAGAAATAAATCAAGTAAGATCATCCTCTTCCAATTCTTTTGCCTTCAATGCTTCCTTTACTCTCAACAGAAGAGTGGTTCTCCATGCATCCTAGGGAATAAAAGCGATGGTGTGAAAAAGTATAAAATGGAGAATGAACTACCAGCATGAAAGTACAAAATAGAAGCATTGAAACATGTTTAGTAATGTGATAAGCTGGTAACTTAAATATCCATTTCATTACAACAAAGTAATATTTTAAAAAAAGTTCCGGGATGACCTCAAAATAATAAATAATAATAATGTAATGAGATCATAAAACAACGAAAATAAGTTAGTTAGGATTAATCCTTGAAAAGATCTAATTGACTAGGTAGCTAAATGCATAGACTTTTAACAAAAACCTTAAAACTCTCAAGTATTATTTTCAAGGTTTAATTACTTCACGAAGCCTTGAAAAGTTTCAATGTAAATTTCAACGCCATTTAGCCCCATAAAAAAATTAATCATAAAACAGAAAATTCAACATAAGGACCAAAGTTCATAAAGGAAAATATTGTAAATTTCAAGCTGTTTGCCTCCTCCAATCTCAGAGAAGGACCAGAGAACATCCAGAGAAAAATAATCAAATGACTTGGTAATTAAATATGAAGCGGGATGATCCTTTTAAGTGGCATAAAGCTATTCAAGTAAAATGAAAACTAGAGGTGATTTTTCAATTCTCAGCATGGTCAGTTTGGAACTAATGACTTATTTAATAATTCATAAACATCTTCAAAAAGAATAAAAGACTACTTATTGTGAAAGGCAAGGAGAGTGTTAAAAGTTTACCAGCTTGGTCATGCTATCATATTCTTTCACAGCGTCGGTGAACTTGGCAACATCTTCCTCATCAATTGAGGTAGCCAAATCCTGCAAGAACAATAATTGAAAAACAAAACAAAACTATATATCAAAACCTTACAAGCCTCTATTTCAGTTATTTTAACTATGAGGTCAGACAATAGAACAATTAAGTATATGGCCATAAAGAGGTCAATTGGACAGATTCTAGTACTTATGAAAATTATGACCAGAACAACTCTTTAAGTCCAAATGTAACAAAACCACATACACAAAACCTGGTGAAAAGAAACATGGTATTTCTGATTTTCTTTTTTTTCATTCATTAGGAGCCAAAATTATGGTTGGAATCAAAATAAGTTACAAAAACTTGCGAACCTTTAGCAATCGGTATTCACGTGTTCCACTAAAGGTTGGATCAAGCTCCTGCAAAAAAAAAGTACTTAGAACATCTATAGAGTAAAGCAAAACTTCTAAAGCTAACAAAATCAGCATGCATACCTCATAACGCTCCAAAGCATTGTCAATGGCAACTGCATCACCCTTACAAAGGTGGCAGATACCAGCATTAAGAAGATGCCCTTTAACTCCATATTTCAACAAGTTATTGCCAAGTGATTGTCGTGCTATGTCTTCATATATCTCAATAGCCTTCTGGTATCTGGAGAAATTTTAGAGCAGCAATGTTTAAATTTCATGGTATTTTCAAGGTTCAATCAGCTTCACATGTACCATAATCTGCATGAAGAATCTACTGAAGAACTGTCTAGATTCTCTTACATCAAGTTGCAATACAACCATTCTCATTGCATCAGTAGTATCAAACTTAGTTTAATTATAAGAATTTGACAATTATTAACCTAAAGGTTTCACTTTATACTATTTTCAAGTTTTTATCAGCTTCACCTGAACCAGAAATTGTCAAAAAAAGTTTATAGATCCACTAACATGAAGTTGCATTAAGATAATCAATTTTATTGCATCTGTATTAATGCAATTATGAAAACTTATCAATTGTTGTTGACCTCAATGTTTTGACTCGGGAATTGCAGTTGTTTTATAGTTAGTGGATGATTGGTTTCGGCCTAGAAGCTAAAGATAGATAAACATCATGCAACTCTTCGTAATGAATAATAAATAGGTAAGGGTGTGATCTTAAAGGTAATGGAACATGTAGAATGTCAGCAAGTTTTAGAAAGCTGCAAAAACTACTGTCAACTGCTCTATGCAACAGCAAAGGAAAAAGAAAGGCATATGGTATTCTACCTAATTGCTGCCTAATGTATAATCATTCACCATGATCAGCAGACAGATAGAATGGAGGAATCATGTCTTGAGATTTCTCTTTGTTCAATTGCAACTTTAATCTTTATACTAAATATATGTGAGTGTAAATATATTAAGTAAGCATATCAAGTTATTCCATAAACAATGAATGTTAACAAGTACAAATTACAGAACCGTCTAGTAGATAAAGTGCGATAATTTTAACACTTAAAAATTATACAATATTAGCATAAAAATTTGTCAGTATGAAATAACATGCTAGTAAAGTACTTGCATTTTGCATTTTTCAAATAGCCACTGTAAATTTTACATCTAAATATTAGCACAAACTTTGTCAGCATGAAATAACATGCTAGCGTATTACTTCCAATACCCCATTGTAAATTTTACATTTAAATATTTAGATCTGCAAAAGAGGCCAGGACTAGCACATTCCGACAAACAATAAGTTTAAACTTAAACATGATATAAAATTAAAAGAAAAACAAAGAGAGAAAGAAGTTAAGATTCACGACAGACTTACTGTTCTAACTGTGAAGCGAATTGAGCAATTTTCTGTCTGCATTGATTTGCAGTAGAATTAACATCTTCACTTTGGAAAAGATCAGCCGCTCTCTCATAGTAAACAATGGACTGTTCTAGGTTTTGTTCTTGCTCATATAGTTCCGCAATTTCCTACATGAAAATTCAGTAGTCACAGGTGTGTTCTTAAGGTACAATGACATAAACATGTAGTTGGTTACCAAAGTAGTCCTATCCCCATCTCATAATATTAGAAATATATATACTCCTCCCCTTCCAAATTACATGTCCCAACTCCTTTTTCTTTTGCCAAGATTGCTTTCCTTCTCCTAAATAAACATAGCATTTATAATTTTCATTCCTGACCTATCCCCATTCAATCCTTCCACATAAATAAATTAAACTTTTTATATTAAAGATATTATTTCCTATAGTGAAATTTGGATATCCCATATAAATTTGGCTCTTCACAAGAGGGACTTTCAATTTTCGTAAGTGATAAGAAAAGAATAAAGGAAAAGAAGTAGTTGATTTAAATATAGAGAATATCTAATGGATGTTGGTTTTAAGAATATTAGAGAAGGGTCTATTAAGGTATTTTATAAATCTATACTTTAAATTCTATAAATTCTTAGGGAAGAGAGTAAATGGAAAAATAGGACATCTACTTTGGGCATGGAGAAGTATTTCATTAAATAAATGCACAACCTATGACAAAGTTAGAATGAAATAAGGAGAAACTATATTTATAACAGTGCAAGTCTTGAAGTACATCATTTTTCCACTTCAATTAGAAAAGTAAGATTATTTAACGGAAGATTCTGAAATTTATCAACAAGAAAATGTTTGTACAGTAACAATATTTACCTTGCTAGTATCACTTGCAGACATATTAAGCCTTCAATGTCCATAAACAGATTGACAGCTTGTTCAAACAAGATATTGCTTTACCTGCAAATGCAAAATATCAACTCAAGAGAAAAATATCTCAAATCCCTTGGGCCGACTATGGGTTTTTGCCTTTAGAACAAAGTTTATAAAGTTGCAGATGAAAAATTTAACACCTACAATTTCATAATAAGAGCAGAAATGAATGCAACCAGCCTTTATTGTTTGTCTTCTTGTAACAATGACCAGCATCAGCATAAATTAGCAGCTTCATGTTTGCTATCCAACTATTAAAAATAAAAAATAAAAATAAAGAAAAAGGTTAAAGAAAAATCAAATTGGATGCACAAATACAAAAGAATGAAATATCAAACGAACAAATATATCATGCTCTTACTTTCAGAATGGCAAGTTTGCCA
>JAHSUH010004541.1:0-22647 GCA_025388415.1 Cynanchum wilfordii | reverse complement strand
TCAAACAAAGGTGGTACCTTGGCCTAGAAAGTACCTTTTCTGGCTTCAAATTACAGTATATATTACCCTCCTCCTCGGTGGTGAGTCAGTTGGGACAATTTTGGGTGATTTGTATTTTGATAATGGTGGAAATAGCAATTGGTTAGCTACTTTACTGCTAAACGTGGGATTTCCAGTGCTGATACCTTTTTCACTTAATCAGCAAAAATAGACAATGCAGAAAAATAATTTCAAACCTTCTGTAATTATCCTTGTCTTGGTGTATGGCTCCCTTTGGTCTCCTTCTAGCAGCTTCTTCCATGTTATACTCTCTTGGCCTAAAAAATCTACCTGTTTCTACTTATTCTCTGGTATGTGCTAGCCAGTTAATGTTCAATGCCATCTTCTCAGTCATCTTCAACCGAGAGAAAATTACACTTCCGATACTGAACTCTCTGGTTTTACTCACTATCTCCTCTGTACTTCTTGTAGTCCAAAATAGTTCTTCTGAGGACAATAAGAATATTACCAAACACAATCGATTTGCTTTGGGGTTTATATGCACAGTTGCTGCATCAGCTTGTTATTCATTGTTCTTATCACTAACTGAGCTTGCATTTCAGAAGGTTTTCAAGGAATCAACTTTTAAGTTGATAATTGACATGTCAATTTATCAGTCTCTAGCAGCAACCCTTGCTATACTAATAGGTTTTTTTGCAAGTGGAGATTGGAAAACTTTGAACGTAGAGATGGAGAAGTTTGAAGGAGGGAAAAAAGCTTATGTGATGAACCTATTATGGACAGCAGTGTCTTGGCAGGTTTGTAATGTTGGTGTTTTCGGATTGATTCTTAAGGTTTCCTCTTTGTTCTCTAATGCTATTGCTGTTGTGGGATATCCTCTTACCCCTGTTTTAGCTGTGATATTCCTCAAAGAAAAGGCTACTGCTATCAAAATAATATCTCTGTTGCTGGCTATTTGGGGAATTTTGTCATATATTTACCAGAATTATCTTGATGATATGAAAAGAAGAAAAGACTGTACACCATATCATGAAGTCACTCAAGCCTCCCTTTAGGAAAACAAATTAGACTTTGGATAAGACATTATTGAATGGTTTGTACATGTTTATAATTTGAATAATTTACAAATTTAATCACTTAATTTACATACATTAGCTAATTGAGGCATTTATATTTTTAGCATTTACTTTTTTTTTTTTTAATTAAATATTACAAATTTTTTTCATGCCTTTAACCTGACTTAAATTCATAGTGGCCTCGTTATCTTAAAAATAATAATATTAATTAAATTATGCAAGTTAAAAGATACCACATAAATGATAGGAAGCTTTTGACAATTAAATTCAAGATTTGATCACCTTTTATACTATAAATTCACCCAAGGGCAATTCACAATTGAGAAGAGAAGGGATGAAGATCTGATGCTGAGATTCTTTAACTATATATTGAAGAGTTAGAAGTCCATATAAGTCTGATACACCCACCTAGTTATTATGTATCACTTGGAATGAAGTTTCTTGTGATACTTCGACTATCTGATTATGCCATTATTAATATTGAGGCTTTATGGTTACTTTAGTACTTGCATTAATATAGTTTTTCTATACGCACTATGCAGCGTTGCATTCATGGGTATATTTTCTATTTGACATTTTTTAGCATAACAATATATAACAATTAAATAATAAAAATTTTAAGCGGTACTCTTAAAAATAGAAAAAAAATATTATACAATTAAGGGAAAAAAATAGCATAACACAAATAAATAAAAAATATATAAATGAATAATAATAAAACTACTAAATAAATACATAAATAATAAATTAAATTAAATACCCTAGTGATTAATTTTTTTTTTTTTAAAAAAAATAAATTGTAAATAAATATTTAATTTAAAAATAATTTTTTATTAAATATTAATATTTCTCTTTTTAAAAAATTATATAGAAATTTTTTTGAGATTGAGAATTTTTTTTCACATTAGTTCCTAAAGTGATTTTCTAAGTCACTTTTGCTCTACACGACTCTGTAATACTATAATACTAACATGGGTATTTACCCTTTCCCACTACTAATCATTCCCATGAAAGTTTAACTCCATCTAACCATTTAGAAGCAAAATACTTCAAAGTTATATAAATCTTAAATGAATGAGAGAGCAAGAAAAAGAGAAAAAAAAAAAAAAATTAAAGATTGTAGTAAAATTATTAACAAAATAATAAAACAAAATTTTAAGAATTGTTTCTAATCGTGTGTCATAATTACTTTTTCTTAAACAAGAGTTCTATGTATTGAACAAATTTTCTTTAGCATAAAAAAAGCGCTATATGCTTGCACTTACATTTGTGAAAGTATATATAATAGAATAGATATTGGATCTTTAGAGAATTATTAGAAATAATATAATCTGATTTTTTTACGGTAAAAAATTATTATCTCTTTGATCTATTTATTAGAGGAAGACTAAAATGTATCATCTCTTTCATTAAATGTCGTTGTTTGTGACACTTTCGTCTATTTTAATTTGTTATATGTTGGTTGTTTATGTGTTTTCTTTTAGTTTAATAATATCACCACATTCACCAAAGAAAAAAATATATATTAATAATCTCCCAAACCATATTATTTTATTTATAGTTATATTTCTAATTAAGTTTATTAATTAAATATTTAATTATATAAAATTTAAATTTACATATTTGTATTTGATAAATATATTTAACAAATTTTTAAATAAAATATTTGTGCATATGGGTCCTACGTCTCTTTTTGGAATTTTTAGTTGATTGTGACGTGATATGATAACATAATAAATGGTAGTATTTTAATAGCTCTACCACAAGCCATAAAATAATCAAAATAATTTTGAGTTTTCATTTGATTTATTTTTTTAACATTTTTCTTGCTTAAAATTTTGTTATTTGATTATTTGTTCATATAGTTCAAAAGGTGTTCGTGTTCAACTCATCTGACTTTCAATTCTTCTAAATTTGAATTATATTTTAAATATAAAAATAAAAGTATTAAAAATATGCATGTATATTAAAAATAAATCAATACCATTATTTTACTTTTAATTAATTAATATAAAAGAAAATTATGATCACATTAAAAAGTTCTTTTAATTAATTGAAGTGACAAAATATAAATATATATTTTAGGTATTTTTATAAATTTGTTAACACTAATATAATTTTAGTTTTTTTAGAAAATTATAAATATTTTATAAGATGTCTATTTTTATGGTAATATTAATGTTTTTTTTTCTCTTTATGTGATTCACATTTAGTAGTACTTTTCATTTCTTTATCAAGTACATTTCAATTTGTTTAAATGATGGAGAAATCAACCATTGTTGTGTTTCTCATGGTATTCATAAGGACAAAATTTCAATTAATAAACTGATAAATATGAATATTTATTTTTTAAAAAATCTTACATATATATATATATATATAGTTTAAAAATTTATAACGAATAAAATTTAAATTATGTTTTATAAAAAAACGAATTGTATATAAAAATTAGGATGATAAAAATTGGAATTAAAATTTTTTTAAAAAATAATTGTACTTGTCATTATATTAACAAGTTACATTATATTTATTAAATAGAGTAATGAATATATTTATTCCTAGGTCTTTTAATTATGTTGCCCATAACCTGGCTAAATGGGCGTCTGTATCTAACTTCTCGGGATATATCCCACCGAATAGCCTCCCTAATGTGTTCCAACAGGGTTTGGAGGTTTCTTTTGTAAACATGGAGGGAGTTCCCTTTGTTTTCAATGAAGATGGCTAACTAGCCTTTTACCAAAAAAAGACTAAAGAATAATAATATTTATGTAGTTATTTGAATTTAGTTAATTTATATATTTACTAATCAAATTTGAAACTAATCAAAAACTTTTGGTACACTTCACACGGGCGAAGTGTTACCACTAGTATATAAATATTTGTTTGAGCAAACTGATAATATTCAATCACTATCATTGATGATCCAACCTTATCAACTATAATGAATCGGATATTTAAATTTGTACTATTGAATTTTTAATTGTACTATTAATCAATTATGTAAGTAGATTATCGACTTTCACGATTTTTATTTGACAAAAAAAAAATTAGGATTGAATCAAATAATTATCTTTTCACAATTAGTATCCATTATTTATAGGAGAATGTAAAGTCAAATGATATTTTAGTCATTTTAATTAAAAAATTTATTAGTATGAAAGTTTGTTAAAGATATTTTAATCCCTTTAATTGATTGTAAGTTTTCAATTATTTAACTAGGTACTAGGGATTTATATTGTGCAAAGTATGTCTTGGTCATTCTTTTTTGTATTTCACGTTGTAGTAGTACTTTCTATTGTTTTGTACCTTTGAAAATTTGACAGAGAAAATTTGAGTTAGATGTCAAATTCTCGTGATTCGCATGATATTCATATGGACGAAGGACAACTTAATGTAAGGGTCAAATTCTCTTATTTCAAGTGGTATTTATATGAACAAAAAACAACTCTCAAGTTAGAGGTAAAATTATTGTGTTTCACTTAATATTTAGACGGACATAGTATTACTTATGTCAGGGATAAAGAATAACTCAAGTTAGGGGAAAAATTATCGTGTTTTGCATAACATTTATATGAATCAAAGACAACTCCAGTTAAGAATCAAATTAATTGTTTTAGTGTATTGATATGATGTCGATTGAATGTGTAAAAATAATAAATAAATATAATGAATAAATTAAATAAAAGAATTAAAGAATAAAGAAAAAATGAACTTATGGTTGTCATTAGTCTTCAATCGTCTAGGCAGAGTATCTATCATGTACATAGTATTTTGGCAAGTATCAAGATTTTAAATTTATAAAATCGTTTCTCCCAAGATCGCAACTAACGACTAGGTGTAGAAAATATAATGAGATCATTTATTAATCATGTTTTGTAAAACTAGAGCTATAAACGAGTTGAGTCCAACCGAGCATCGGAAGTTTGAGCTTGTTTGTTTAATTTTTCGAACACTGTTCAAGTAAGCTCGTTTAATGTTTCGAACCAAATTTTTTTTTTTAAGTTCGTTCGATTAGTTTTTTATATAGCTTGAGTTCGCTCGTTTAACTTTCAAGCTTACTCGAGTTCAAGCTCGAATTCGAATTTAGCTTATAGAAATATTTAAAAAATAATAATAAAAATATGAAATTTTTTAAGGCTTCAAATTTCTAAAATAACACGAATTTATATAATTTAACTATTTAACCATTCAATAAATTAAAAAATCTTATAAAAAATTCCCATGAAATAATAAATTCCAAAAAAATAATCATAAAAGATACAAATTAAAAGCACATATAATAATAACAAAAGTCAGTCTTCCATCACATGATAAATTCATATCCAAAAATTACATATAATAACTAAAATCATTAAATTTCAAACTAGGATTGATGTGCGTTTTGGTTACTATATAAAATGCATAGATTATGATTGAGATTAAATTAAGTGTAGCAGATAAGAGCAAATAGGATGTCACTTAATTAACCAAAACCTAAGGCAGAGTACCTATCGATACAGATAATAACATGGTAGTATCAACGATTTTACATTTATAAATTTATCGTTTTTCCCAAGAACGTTGGTGACGGTTTATTAGTGTCTATCAATAATGCAAGATCTTAGTTAAAGAAATTAGTCCTCAAGTTCAATTCAATTCAATGAGAAGGTATTTCTATAATCTAAGAATTGAAATGACAAGTAAAGTAGATTACAATCTAAATTAAGTTCTAGAATTAGTTGGGTTAACCTATGTTCGAAGATTTCTTAAGTGGATCTAAGGCAGTTATGAATTTAATTTATCTTACTACAAGACATGAGTTATCTAATGTGATTACCTCAATATGGAGGTTGCAAGTAATCCTAAACCCTTTTTAGATTAGTTATTAAGGCGTCAATTTAATAACACAATCTTAAGATTTGCATTGGTTATGAACTCAAGATTATTAGGCTGTCTAACTTCAATATGGAGGTTGCAAGTTATTACACCTAATTCGGCAATTCGTTAAATCACTTATGGAGGAGTCTCATTAACAAACCATCAATTAATCAGCTATTCCAATTGTATACTCAACTAGATGCAACTCTAAGTTTCATGGCATAAATCGAATACAAAACTAATTGAAAGCGTAAGATAAAAATAAACTCATAATGAAAATGATAAATAATATCCTCCCGGGAATTTATAAATTATGAATAACCAATCAATTCACAACTTTCTTGAAAAGTAGTAAAATAAGATTCTAATGACACAGATATCACAACTAATAAAGAAAACGATATACATAAATCTAAAAGACAAAGAGAAAGTAAGTTTGCTGTTTTCGCTGTCACGTCTGCAACGGAATGACTTGCTCCTCCAGATTTGCTTGACTTCGGGCTCCCGAACTCCTATATCGATCGAAAAGATCGCAACCACACCTCTCAAACTTCACTAACGTGTTCGACCTTATGGGGGAGGCTCGAACACAAAGTCGAAACTCGAGAAAATATTAAACTGAAACTCGAATAGAGCTTATCGCGAAGTCTCTATTGGCTAGAAACTCAAAAAATGCTCTTGTTCCGAGTGATGTTCTGGTGTACTTCAACAACTGAATCTATTTATAGGAGTGAAATAGAGCTGAAAAAGAGGCGAAATTTCGATGTGAGACATTCAAACACGGCTATGTTGCCTTCAACACGCCCGTGTCTTGTGTCTTTAACACGGGTGCAACACAGGGAGAAACACGCCCATGTTGAAGTTTCCAAAAATTGTAATTTTGTCCACGATTTCTTCATTTCTTCAATTTCAGTCCTGAAACTCTCAAAAAGTGAAAAGAGAGCAAATTTACGTAATTTCCAGTCAATTAAGCTCAATTAAAATCTAAATTAAACATAATTACCCTTTAAAAACACGATATAAATCCGACATATCAAGGATAAAGAAATTTATTGAAAAGATGGATGTTCATCCTCCACCTGTAAAAAAGAAGAAGATATATTTATTAAATATATATAAATTATTCCTAAACATATTAAATATTATTTTTATACATACAAAATAAAGGAGGAATGTAAAAAGGAAAAAAAAAACCTGTTTTTTGTCTTTCTTAAGTCTATGAAGATTACGCATCCAATCGGATGCACATAAAATCATTTCAACCGTATCAACTGAGATGGAAGCACGATGATTATCAATCACTCTACCTCCTGCACTGAAAGTAGATTCCGAAGTTACAGTAGTAATTGGAATAAATAATATGTCACAAGTCATTTTAGATAATCTATTGTACTTGAGTTGACTCACTCTCCACCATTCTAATGCATCCAAATGAGCTTCGGAATCACATATATATACATTCTCTTCAAGATAAATGTCCAAATCTGATTTCAAAGGCTGAATAAAATCTGATTGTCCGACAAAGGAATCAAATTTAGCTTTTCCAGTAATAACATTTCTTCCAATGCCATGACCCTCATAACTACCCTTACTCAATTGGCTATTATCCATTCTTGCCCTTACTGAACTTTGTTCCTGCCTCAATTGACACTCATTATATGCACTTGCATAACTTTCATAAAGTTCATACAATGACTTCTTAACCAATTCAATAATTGCATCCGAATCATCTTGATAAAGCACGGGAAAAACAAACTCAACAAGTTTCATTTTATACCTTGGATCCAAAATTGCACTAAAAGAAAATAACATGTTACATTCACCCCAAATACTTATCAAATTTGGCAACCATTTTTTCAGCCATGACTCTCATATAATTAGAATGATCCAACGATTTCTCATTTAATATTTCATTGATCCTATAAAGTTCCGGAAGAAACAAATTCGAAGAAGGATATTCGGAACCGGATATCATATTGGTAATTTCATGAAAAATAGCCAAAAATTGAGTTACTTCTTCAACTTTCATCCAATCATGACAATTAGGAACATAACAAAAACCAAGATCAATATTATAATAACGAGAGAAAACATCCTTAACTTCTAAAGCAACTGCCAACATCGAATATGTTCCATTCCATCTAGTAGGACAATCCAAAATCAACTTTTTACAAGGCAATTGAAGTTGTTTCACAATTTTAGAAAATTCATTAATTCGAACCTCGGAATTCTTTAAATACTTTATACCATCCCGAACAACATCAACTATACTTCCAATTTCACCAAGTCCATCTTTAACAAGCAAATTCAAAATATGAGCACAACATCTAACATGAAATAACTTTCCATCAAGTGGCAATTTTTTCCTCAATAAAAGATCACCTTTCAATCTCCGAATACAAACATCATTGTATGATGCATTATCAACAGTAATGGAAGCCAATTTATTTTCAATTCCCCAATCAATAAGACATTTACTAAGTGTATCAAGAACAATAACACCCGTATGTGGAGGTGGAACATTTTAAAAACTCAATACACATTTTTGTAATACCCAATTAGAATCAACAAAATGCCCAGTGACAACCATGTATTGAATACTTTGTCCACTTTTCCACAAATAAGTAGTGATGTTAATCTTATCAACCTTGTGTAATAAAGTCTTCAACTTTTTCCTTTCTTGATCATAAACTGACATACAATCTTGTTTCACACAATGACAACTAATTTTTTGATAAAATGGAGAAACAACTTTCATAAACTTATTGAACAAAACATGCTCCCTCATAAAAAAAGGATACTCATGAACTAATACCATTTGTGTAGCAAGTTCTCTAACTTTAACATGATCATATGTAAAGTTATTAATAGAACTTACCCTATCCGATTCAGTTTGAGTAAATGAAAGAACATGTTGCTTCAATGACGGATTTTGACCAAGAGCTATTTTCCGTTGCAAACAAGACTTCAAATGTCGATTGAATGTATTGGTAGTGTTGATTTATTCACTGCCCATGAGACCCTACAATAGGAACACTTTGTCATTTTGCAGCCTTTGTCATCTGTCCATTCTTCCATTTCTTTCCAACAACTTGCTGTTTTTTTTTCTTTTCTTAAACAAATGCATTATTTTCTTCAATGTTGTCATTATCTTCATTTTCATCTAAGGGAATATCTTTAGTACTTACTTCATTTGTTTCATCCATAGCTGGACATGAAGAAGATTCTTGAAATGAACTTAAGAATGGTATTGACATACATGTTCAAACAAAACAAGTAAATAATAAAAATATAAGGTTATTTGACCAACTGATATTTTCCAGGAACAACAGCACATACGCTTTAAATTTTGGAAATACCCAATGAAACGTACACTCGATGAATCAATAAAAGATGAAAGCCCCGGATAAAATTTTTTTATTTTTATTCTTTAAAAAAAACTAATAATATTATTTTTATTACTAATAATATATATATATATATATATATATATATATATATATATATATATATATATATATATATATATAATAGAGAGAGAGAGAGAGAGAGAGAGAGAGAGAGAGAGAGAGAGAGAGAGAGAGAGAGAGAGAGAGAAGAATTTCCAAATCTTTGTTGGGTTCACAATTGGAAAGACAATTCCGATGAAATTTATATGTAAAAAATAAAAATAAAAAATTGAAGCAATAATAAGATTGGATGGGTAAAACTAAAAGAAGAACCTTTGTGCACTAATTTGTGTTCTTGGACTTGTTGTTGTAGCTCGATGCGCCTAGATCCGCCGAATCTCTACTCGAGTTGCCGAAAATTTAGGTGCGGTTGTTGCTCCTCCTCCGGCTAATAAAGGATTGAAGAAAAAAGTTCTCAAGGCCTTGTGATAACATCAAATATGGTCATGTTTTAGGGCATTAATTGTGCATAAGTGTTGAGCTTTATTGTGATAAATTGAGATAAATTGATTAATTGTGGGTTTAATTGTGAATTTTATGTTTCAGGTACCTTTTGGGCGAAATTGAAGTAAAAAGACAAATTGAGGGTGCGAAATGCAATTTTCCAGAAGATTGGCTACACCCTTAGAAGCCTTGCTATGCCTATAGAAGGAAGGCTACGCTGGTATAAAATAACCACCCCTCCTACGCCCGTAGCAGCACCACGCACCACTCTCATAGCCCTTAATTTCCATGCTATGCCCGTAGCCTTAGCAGAATCACTGTTTTCTCTGTAAAATGGCGGTTTTACCCCTGTTTTCGGTTATCTATAAATTATAGGATTTTTAGCAGTATTTGAGTTGCTGGCTGGATAGTTGGTCATTGTATTGAATCATATTGGGTAACTCTTTGAAATTGTCTTTCATACACTTTTGGTATAGAACTTAGAAAATTCTCTAAAAATTTGAGTCCATATCTTCATAGGTGTTTTCCTACATTGTTGTAGTGTGATTCATCTTAGATAGGTTGGAAATTACTGCCTCGACACGTAAGGAGTGATCTACAATCTATTCGAAGGAGCTTCTATCTACATCAATCTCATTGTTCTTCAAAGTTGCAAGGAAGGATTAAAGGGAGGAGTAAAGGTGATGAGGACTTTCCGGATCAATTGACAACTGGTTTTGGATTTGTTCTTGTTCCCTTATCTATTACCTTTGTTAATTTTCTTGTAATCTAGTTTACCAACCTAATAGGAACTCTCTTCTCCTTCATTTCTTTAGTGTAGAGTGGTTGGTTTCATTTTACACTTTCACTTTGGGATTTGTCTATTATGTTTTGATTGTTATGATTTTATTAATTTGAATTTGCAATTTCAATTATGGCTTTGATTTGAATTCTTATCTTGAGTTGAGCTTTGATTGATTTTGTGGTTCGGATTAACACTAATTGTTAGGCCGGACCTTGGATATACAACTAGTGCCAAATTAATATGATTAGATTTCCTATTAGTGGACCGGACCTTTGATGATTAGTAGGAATCTAGTTGTTTTAATATGTTCAAGTTGCTCTTCATTTATGAGTTTCTTGCAACGACACGTATTGGGGAAATTCATCTTTAGACTTGAATTTGGTGAAATTGTAGTAGTTGATTCATGGTAGTTGATTCCAATGTGAAGTGTCTCCTCCACTCTCTCTAATGTCTTTCATGAGTTCTTTAGTATTCAATACTACTTCATCCATCTCATTTACTTGCTTTATTTTACAACTTAGATTTCAATCTTATCACTCTTGATATTGATTGAAACTACTTGAGATTGATTAATATTTCCGAAACATATTCATAGTTGACCTAATTATATTTTTCCACACTGTTTAATAATAGACGTCTTGGGGAAAATGATATTATAAATTTAAAATCTCGATACTTACTTTTTAAATCTAAACTATACGATAGGTACTCTGCCTCGGTGAGTTTATTATTTTAAGTGACAAACCTATTTTATTCTTGAGATTTCTTATTAATTTTACTACTATTTTATATTAATTTTTATATATGTAAGTAGCTCATCACCCTACCTAAGCACAATTAGCGAACAGTGTTCGAGTAGGCTCAAAAATTAATCGAGCCTAAAAATTTGTTCGAGTTCGGTTTGATTAATAAACGAACGAATTCGAACCGAGCATAAACGAGTTCGAACAAACTTTGTTCGCTAACAGCTCGATTTATGAACAACTCTATGTAAAAGTGAATCAATTCAAAGATAAGTTAACCAAATATCTAATAATGATTAAATTGAGACTAAATTCCTAGAAAAGTAAAACTAAATACCATAAGTTAGTGAGGAGAATAAGAACTGGAACAAAGTCATAGGAAAAGTGAAGGATACAAATTACAAGGGATTAAATGGTCATGAATCAATTATTACAATTTCACCAAATTCAAGTTAATAAAACGATAAAAATCAATTCATGAAAATAAAGATTTGTCCCAAGTAAATGTAACATAAAACCACTCACTTTAACTAAATAGAAATTAAGAATAATGAGTTCATAGCAGTTGACAAAATAAATACGAGAGTAATAAATAAAAAGTAATAAAAGAAGGGGAATGGAGAGATTCTGTATGTCACGTTGGGAATTTCCCCTCTCCTTGAACTCCCTCTTTATTTCCCCCTCGGCCTCGTGAAGCTCCAAGATAATGTAGATGAAGCCCTCGGGATGATTCCAAATTGATTTCCTTACGTATCGAGGCAAACCAACAAGAAATAATCGAAAAAAATTTACAACTACAAAATCTAGGGATAGTCTATATATGAAAATTTTGGAAATTAAAATGATATAGAAGTTGATGTGTAGTTTATTATATATAAAAATAATATAAATAATCGAATAAATAATACTAAAAATAATAGGAATCTCTAAGATTAAAATAGGATTGTCACTAATAAAATAAACTCAACTAGGCGAGCACCTATCGAAAATTGGTTAGGAAAAAGGGTGTTATTGATTTTAAATTTATAAAAATCGTTTTTCCCTAAGACTTCTATTAATTCTAGTGTGGAAAAAATAATCAAACTAATTATGAATATGATTTGTGAATAAGAATCATTCAACAAGTAGTCCAACCATTACCAAGAATGATAAGATAGAATTCTAAATCCTAGAAAGCAAAGTAAAGAACAATGTAAGGAATGAAGCAAGTAAAAAGGTTGGGAGGAATTCTTAGTAAAATATAGGTGAGATAAGAGGATACAAAATACCAAGAATAGGATAATCTTGGATCTAGTATCATAGCTCCACCAAAATCAAGTCTAAAGTAGAATCTCTTCCATACGGATCGTGGCAAGAAATTCCTAGATTAAGAACACTTGAATGTTAACAAGATCAAATCTCCCATCAATCATCCCGGTTCCGGTCCATCAATAGGAAACTAATCACATGAACTTGACACTAATCGTATATCCCGGTTCCGCCTAACAATAGTGTTAATCCGAAACCACAATCTCAAATCAAAGCTTGTACTAAAGATAAAATTCAGATCTAAAGTCATCAATGAAATTGCAATTCGAATTAATAAAACCACAATCATTCAATCCAAGAACATCACAATATCTCAAGTAATTTGTAAAATAAAACCAACCAAATCTACCTATAAGAAATGTAGAAATGAGAATTCCTAAGGTTGGTTAACTAATTACAAAGAATAACAAGGAATAATAGAAGAAAAGGGGAAAGTGAAACATAGACATTAAACCTTCTTCCTCTTCAACTCCTACTCTTGATTCTTCTTTGCTTCTTCAACTTGGATCTTCAATTTGTGTAGCCCAAATACCCTAGAATATATTCAGTAGATCTCCTTACGGATCAAGGAAAACCTACCTAATTAATCCCAAGATACTCAATACTACGACAAGTAGAGAGTAATCTCTAAGAAAATTGGAAAAATCAAAGTATAGATCTCTCTCTAAGTTCTACCAAACCTTTACAATTACTTAGCTATTCAGCCTAATCCCAACTTAATCCAACCTCAAATAATGGTAAAAGTCCCAATATTTATAGATAACCAAAACAGGGGTAAAATAGTAATTTTACACAAAATTCTCTAAAATCTCGGAACAGAGCACCAACACGGGCTCAGGTGCCGGTTTATTACGAGCGCGTGTTCGTCTGGCCGTGTGTTCTACCTTCCGTCTGGGCGTGTTCATTAACCGAGCCCATGTTCAATAGCTTGGAAGGGCGTGTTCATCCTTCTTGATGGCCGTGTTCTTGGTCCGAGCACGTGTTGCTGGACTGGATTTGTATTTCTTTCCGGAAATTGCATATTTAGTCCTTGAACTTCGCTCTTTTGATCAATTAGCTCCACAAATTTCCTGAAAACAGAAATATCACAATTAAGTGCACAATTAACATATTTATCTCAATTTACTCTAATAATCCTCAACAATTATGCACAAATACCCTTCCAAAACATTACCAAATTTAGCGTTATCATAATACCCCACAACTTACCCTTTGCTTGTCCTCAAGAAAATCAAAGATGGAATTTGAATCAAACAAATCATTTAATAGAAAAGTGCATAAATGTTTTCTCAAAAAATTTCAAACTAACTAGTTTACATTTCAAAGATCTTATAAACAAAGTGTTTAAGGAATGATTCACTTCTATGCCTCATCAAGTGTTTTCATGTTTAAATCAAGAAATAAAAAATTGAACAAATCATTTTCAACTTAAATACGAAAAACGATCATAAAAGCATCCCGAGTGAAGTGTGTGCTCTATCTCAATTAGTGATCCAAATAGCAAATTTCCTTTCAAAGCAAATTACTCAAATAGTAGTTCGGTCATTGAAAACTTCAACAATGAGACATAATCACAATCAAATCTCATGAAACAAGCCACTTATTCAAAAGTAAATTTTTATTCAATTTATTTTCTTTTATTCAAGGTTTTTATTGTTTGCTTAACAATATCAACTTTAACTACCCTTGTAACTGTTGGTAAAAATAATCTAGTTGTTTTGTGTTTTTTACTTACTGTTTGTTTTATCATAAAACTCGGTCCTAGTTGTTAGAATGAGGACCGAGAGAATAGGGCATTCCACTAAAAGTAGAACAAGACTCTTAAGTAGTTAGGAATTTTCTGTATAAATATTCTACAAGTAATAAACAGAAACATGTAGAGAGTTTTCCATCAAAAAAGTGTGCGTATATTTGGGTATTTTGTTCCTACATTTGGTATCGGAGCGCAGGACGGTGAAAGGTGAGACCACCGTAAAATACCCATTTCGAGAACGCCATGGGAAGCAACCTTGGAGCTGGAAAGGAGTTCACCACAGGAATTCCTTACCCTGTTCCGACTCGATCAAATTTTTCCTGCTTGGTCGTCAAGATGCAAGCAATGATGGAAGCCGGTGAACTTTGGGGCACGGTAGATCCCACGGACATAAAGCCACCAGTGGATGATAAGAAGAACAAGATGGCACGTGCAACCATCTTTAATGCAATCCCGAGAAGATGTACTCTTTCTTGTTGCAAAAAAGAGAGAGTGCGAAGGATGTGTGGATAGCATTAAAAACAATGTTTCTCGGAGCTGAACGGGTACAAGAATCTAGAATTCAGTCCCTTAAGGAGGAATTCGACAGCCTTAAGATGAAGAATAATGAGACTGTTGAAGATTATGCCTTGAAGGTAGGCACAATTGTAAACAAAATTCGAGAACTCGGTGAAAATATTGAAGACTCGTACGTTGTTAAGAGAATGTTGCGCTCACTCCCCAACAAATTCCTGCAGATTGTGAGTACTATTGAGCAATTTGCAAATCTCAATAACATGACGATGGAGGAACTCATCGGATGTTTGAAGGTACACGAGGAGCGTGTTCGTTGTGCTGGAGATGAGGACAATGAACAAGTATTACTCACTAGGGCTCAGTAGAAAGCCAAGGAAGAAAAGAAGGGAGGAGAATCGTACAAAGGGAACAATAAGAAGAGCAATCGAAATAAAGGGAATGGACGTGAGAACTGGCGAAGGCGTAGCAGCAGTGAAACGTGACCACACGGGTGATTTCAAATTCGATATAAGGAAGGTACGATGTTATAATTGTCAAAATTATGGACACTTTGCAGCAGAATGTCGATCAAAGAAGAAGGATGGAAAGGCACATCTCCTTGAAAAAGAAGATGATGAACCAGCCTTATTGATGGTGCAAGAAGATGAAATTGCAATTGATCATCCCGCTGAAACTGTTTTACTCAACGAAGGAAAAGTGTTTCCTAGTCTTGGAAATGAGAACTCAGCCAAGAGCTGCATATGGTATCTTGACACAGGCGCAAGCAACCATATGTCCGGTTGTCGTGATCTATTCACGACATTAGACAAAAAAATATCCGGAAAGGTAAAATTTGGAGATGGCTCTATTGTGGAGATTTGTGGTCGTGGTACTGTTCTTTTTCAAAATAAAGTGGATGAACACAAGGTGCTTACCAATGTGTATTACATACCACGACTAACAAGTAATATAATAAGCCTTGGACAGCTTGATGAAAACGGATGTAAGGCTGTATTGGAAGATGGCACACTTTCATTATATGACCAACAACGGCAGATTTTGGCGAAGGTGAGGAGATCCAGCAATAGGCTATATATCCTAAAACTACATCCAGCAAAACCAGTGTGTTCGTTTGCAGTACACAAAGAGAAAGAATGGTTATGGCATGCACGTTTTGGTCACTTGAACTTCAGGACATTAAGAGATATGTCGAGACAACAGCTAGTTGAAGGACTGCCTTTGATTGAGCACGTTGAGCAGCTGTGTGAAGGATGTCTAGTGGGAAAACAACATCGCCTACCGTTTCCTACAACATCATCATACAGAGCACAAACGCCTCTGGAGCTAGTACATGGAGCTTTGTGTGGACCTATCACACCAGCTACTTCAGGAGGAAAGAGGTATTTCTTATTGATTGTAGATGATTGCACTAGATATTTGTGGATTGTACTCATAAGAACCAAAGATGAAGCCTTGGCAGCCTTCAAATCGGTGAAAAACAAGGCTGAAATGGAGACAGGATTAAGAATCAAAGCATTGAGAACCGACCGGGGAGGTGAATTCACCTCGAAAGAATTCAATGCATTCTGTGATGACTTGGGAGTAAAACGGTTCTTAACAGCTCCATACTCACCGCAGCAAAATGGAGTGGCAGAAAGACGAAATCAGACTGTTGTTGGAATGACGAGAAGCTTGCTAAAGAGTAAAAAGCTTCCAGGAAGATTTTGGGGTGAGGCAGTGACCACAACAGTTTACATTCTAAATCGCGCAGCAACGAAAAGCGTCATCGGAATGACACCCTACGAAGCTTTATACAAAAGGAGGCCGAAAGTGCATCATCTACACACATTCGGATGTGTAGTTCATGTCAAGACAACTGCACCACAACTCAACAAATTGCAAGATCGAAGTTCTCCTATGGTGTTTATTGGATATGAAACAGGTTCAAAAGCTTATCGTGTCTATGATCCTAAAAATCATAAAGTACACATAAGTCGTGATGTCTTATTTGAAGAAGAAAAAGCCTGGAATTGGGAGAAACATGCTGATGGATCTACCTCACAATCAAATCCTTTTATCATTCAAGTCCAAACTACCCGAGACACACACGATGAAGAAGCATCGAGAGTAGAAGAGGATACTGAAACCAGAGACAACAGGTATGCGGGGAGCAAGCCGATGATTCACCGGATTAAACGCCAAAGGGAACAACTGAATCATCAATTTCAGCAGCATCAGAAGAACCTAAACGATTTCGATCACTCAAAGAAATCTATGATGTTACTGCACCTTTGATGGAAACTGAATCAGAACATGCTAGACAATGTTTGCTAGCATCGAAAGAACCCACGAGAGTTGAAGAAGCTATGAAACAAGGATGATGGATAAAAGCAATGCAAGAAGAACTGATCAATAGAAGAAAATGCAATCTGGAAATTAGTAGAACCATCAAATAATCATAAAATCATTGGACTAAAGTGGGTCTTCAAAGTAAAGAAGGATTCTCAAGGTGGCATCGTGAAATATAAAGCTCGTTTGGTGGCAAAAGGGTATGTCCAACGACAGGGAGTGGATTTCGATGAAGTGTATGCGCCAGTCGCAAGGATGGAAACTGTATGTTTGTTAATAAGCCTAGCAGCTCGTGAAGGTTGGGAGGTTCATCACATGGATGTAAAGTCTGCATTCCTGAATGGAGAATTAACTGAAGAAGTATATGTGTCTCAACCACCTGGATTTGAGATAAAGGGATGTGAACATAAGGTGCTAAAATTGAACAAAGCGCTATACGGGCTCCGACAGGCACCAAGGGCGTGGAATGCGAAGTTAGACAAGAGTTTAATAACATTAAGCTTTGAACGCAGTCCGTTGGAATATGCTGTGTATAAAAGAAGTAGCAACTCAACAACTCTACTGGTTGGAGTGTATGTAGATGATCTAATCATCACTGGTTCAAATTTGAGTGAAATCACTAAATTCAAGAATCAAATGAAGCAGTTGTTTAGCATGAGTGATCTTGGACTGCTTAACTATTACTTGGGAATTGAAGTTCAGCAAAAACACAATGGGATCACATTAAGTCAAGCAGGATACGCTACAAAAATACTCCGCGAAACAGGGATGGATGAAAGCAATTCATGTGTTACTCCAATGGAGGAGAGACACAAATTGAGTAAGAAGAGTACATGTTCCCAGGTTGATAGCACAATGTACCGAAGCATTGTGGGAAGTCTTCGATATCTGGTTAACACCCTTCCCGACATAGCTTATGTTGTAGGCATTGTTAGCAGGTACATGGAGAAGCCTACAACCGAGCATTTACTAGTCTGTAAAACGCATCCTCGGATACTTAAGAGGTACGCATCAGCTGGGCTGTTTTTATGGAAGAAAGAATGACGAAGACATGCAGCTAGTCACATACAGTGATAGTGACCTCGCGGGAGATGTTGATGACCGCAAGAGCACCACCGGAGCTGTTTTCTTTCATGGCCAAAATTTGATTGCTTGGTTGTCACAAAAGCAGAAAGTAGTAGCGTTGTCGTCATGCGAAGCTGAATACATCGCAGCAACCACAACAGCCTGTCAAGGTATCCGGCTTGCACGATTATTGGGAGAGTTAACAGCCACAAAACCCAGCAAGTTCAAGCTGCCGATAGACAACAAATCTGCCATCTCTTTAAGTAAAAATCCAGGACACCATGACAGAAGTAAACACATTGATACCGGGTATCATTTTATTCGTGAATGTGTGGAAAGTGAGAAAGTTGATATAGAGCATGTGGGAACAAAGGAACAGCTTGCAGATATTTTGACAAAATCGTTGGGACGTGTGAAGTTCCTTGAAATGAGGAAGAAGTTGGGAATGGTGGAAGTGATAAAAGAGAAGAAACAACAAGATTAAGGGAGTGAAATGTTGGTAAAAATAATCTTGTTGTTTTGTGTTTTTACTTACTGTTTGTTTTATCATAAAACTCGGTCCTGGTTGTTAGAATGAGGACCGAGAGAATAGGACATTCCACTAAAAGTGGAACAAGACTCTTAAGTAGTTAGGAATTTTCTGTATAAATATTCTACAAGTAATAAACAGAAACATGTAGAGAGTTTCCCATCAAAACAGTGTGCGTATATTTGGGTATTCTGTTCCTACAGTAACGAGTTCCACTCCGATGACTCCCAGATCCCGAGGACCTTAGGGCACCAGGCATTCAATTCCCATAAGAAGTGGTGCTCAAGTAGCGAAGGATACATGCAAATAACCTTTTATTCAATTATTTATTCAACGAAAATTAAAAGTGTGGCAAGTCTCTCAAAGAATTTTTCAAGTGAAAATTCAAGTCATTTTCATTCCCAAAAGACTTAATACTATTCAAATAAATGTCCAAAAGTAGTCCACTAATCGGAACAACCAACCAAGAATAGCTGTGTCAAAAGAGTTTTTCGGAGTTTTCCTATAATCATGCTCGTATCAAGTATCGACAAAATGAACTAAATGAAATCTTGAGACTTTCAACAATCAACAACCGATATCTATCATCGGCTAAGCAAATCAAATTTCTAAACAAAGTTCACAAAATAATCTTTTCAAGTAAACTAATTATTTTGAAAAATTTGAAAAATTGAGCAATTTTTTGAAAATATTTGCAAATTGAGATAAAACGAGCACACACCTACCCCACAACTTGAAAATTGCACTGTCCTCGGTGTAAAAAGCTAATACCCCACAACTTATTTGAAAAATAAATAAGTGCGATAAAACTATAAATACAAAACGGGAATAAGTGCGAAAAACTAGAAAAATAAAATAAAAACAAGAAAATTTTATTTAAAACGGGAAATTAAACTATGAACACAAAAGATAATCATAAAAATCAAATAGTACAAAAACCAAGCAAAAAAAAAAATCATCGAAAAAGTGAATAAATAAAACAAATAAACCCTATCCGGAACATCCGGGACTAATAATAACAAATAAGATAATAAAACCTATACTGGAACATCCAACCACTAATAAAGTGATGTAGACAAAAATTGAACGTCAAAAACCAAGTATGACTCGATAAAAGTGGTAAAAGGAAAGGGAAGAAAGACAAATCTTGTTTCCGAGCAAGCATGCTTGGAACTTATTTTGTTCCTTTCTTAGGAGCTTCTTCCTTCTTCAATGACTTTTATAAGGCTCACTTTGTCCTCCCTAACAACCTCATCTTTTGATATATTCGATGGAATTTTGTTCGGTGTTATTAGGGAGTATTATTTTTTTTTGCTTGTTCCGAAAATTGCCCGGACAATTGTCCCACTTGCATTTCCAGGTTTTGTAGCGAAGCCTATTGATTCCTGTTTTACCTTCAACAAACAATCAAGAAAGATAGAATACAACAGAACAAAGAATGAAAGAAATTACAAGATTAAAAATGTCCTACTACAAACGATCTAGAGGAAAACACAAAAACAAGAAAAAAATTAATAATAAAATAAAAATAAGAGAAAGAAATCACATTACCTACAAAACAAGAAAAGAGAGATTAGTAAGGATAAAAGGAAATAAAATATAATATTATTAAAGAATGCTAATCTAATCAAAAATAAGAAAAAGAAAATGAATTAAATTAATTAAATGAAAGAAAGAAGAAAAAGAATGAAAGAATGATAAAGAAGAATGGAATGAAATGTATAAAATAGAAAGAAGTTTTGAAAGAATGAAAATGGAGAGAGAAATAAAAGGATTTAATGAGCATGCAAGATTAAATAGAAAAGGAAAAGAAATGGATAAGAAATGGAATGCAAAAGGAATCTGAACGAAAATTTGAAGAAATAAAATTGAGAAGGAAAATTTGCATGCTCTCGGGTAGTGCAAAAACAGGGGAAAGAGGCAGGGGATTAAAATATTCAGTTCTTGAATTTGTACAAAACAGAGTAATTACAGAGTTGTTCATAGTGATGCTACTGGAATTTTGTATAAAACAGAGGAAATAACAATTATAGCTACTGGATTTCTCTGCAAAACAGAGGAAAGTGCATGCTGGAATTTACATAAGGAACAGGGCAGTTTGCATACTGCAAATTTCTGGAAACATTAAAGCAGAGGCAGTGAAGAAAGCTCACTGGAATTTTACACAAAAACAGAACAAAACATGCAACATCTACTGGATTAAATATAAGGCAGCAGTGATGTAAAAATCTGCCACTGTACTGACCGAAACTTTTATTGAAAATGCAGTGCACAAAAAGTATACAAAAACATCTAGCTACTGGAAATTGAAAAACAAAAGAACAAAATGATGCATGCAATTGAACTTCTAATTTGAACATGTAAATTGACTATATGAAAGAAATGAAATATCTATATACAAACTATATGCTATTACATGAAGAACAAAAAGAAATGCAATTACAAACAACTAACAAATCTATATACCATTATTTACAATACCATGCAAAATCTAAATTCACAAAAGAAACCATACACTAAACTCATAACAAGCACATATTAAGGCTAACAAATAAGAGATAGAAAATATGAAAACATCTAACATCAATGCCTAACACAAGTAAGTATCTAGATAATAGTCTTCATGAATTGAAGATATTATTAGAATACTAACTAAACTAGAAAGTACTTAAAGAAAATGAAGGAATGAAGATAAAATGATATGAAAATGCAATACTAACTAAGAGATGTAAGACAAGTAATGAAAATGCAAAACAAGTAAATGACAAGTAATAAGAATAAAAGTATAAATTATTTTTCAAAATTTAAAAGAGCTTTAAAAGAAATTCATACTCGTGACTAAAAAGATTAATTTTGATAATTCAAATAGAATAAGACAAAATAGAAAGATATAAAAAACATAAACTCCAACAAAAAAAAAAATAAAAACAAAAACATTTTCTCTTATATAACAATTTCAGAAATCATCATAAAAGTTGAGCTGAAATTATATAAAAGGTGAAATAATATTGTAATTTTGGATATAAAAGAAAAAAATTAAAATCAAACTGAGTTGGAAAACCTATTTGTTACTTCCTTCCATGGTTAACTTACTTAAATGAATACTAAATACAATTCTGGTAAAAAAGGCAGCAACCGTATACATAATTGATAGAATAGTTTCTAATTTTGGCTTAAAAAACCAGTGGTCTTAAGCTGTCCTCAAGTGAAAAATCAGGTGGTCCAAGAAATCAATATCAACCGAATTCGTACTCATCTGGAATCATATATTATGCCAAGAAGATAATTTCAGTGAGAAACTTTGGAAACTTGTGGCTACTATACAGATTCCCCAGATTAAGAATTTATTTTCCCCCCCTGATTATGTTACGATGTTAAAGATCACGGAAGAAGAAGAAGATAATGGAGAATCCAAATTCAAGCTCAAAAACAGAATCTTATCGCGGCCACCTGTAAGTCAACAGTAGTACAAGGTTCTTCTCCTTGTCGTCACTCTCCCTCTTGTATAAAACTCTGTTGCAAGCTAATAAGCTCTACAGTAATTTTCTTAACAAATACAGAAAATGAATTGAACAATTGAACTAAGGAAATGAGAGAGAAGAAGAAAGGAAGAAATTAGAAGGAGAAGAGAAGAAGAGAGAATTTCATTCATAATAGTGATGATTGATTACAAGTGCCCAAACTATTATTTATAGAAGTTTGATATAGTTAACAATTAACAAAAAGTAGTTAGTTATAACTACTTTTCCACCAAGAAAAATATCAACTCAATTCTTCCCATATCATACTTCCGTT
>JAHSUH010004535.1:0-39651 GCA_025388415.1 Cynanchum wilfordii | reverse complement strand
CATAATATTGCGTATGATTGTCGGGGCCTTCCCGGCTTATGCGACCTGTGGCTCAGGGCTCCAGCTGCTGTGGTCCATCATTAACTTAGTCGAGTGCGGCAGCACATCTGACATTGTCGAGTTTTGCCGGAAAGTAAATCTTAACGACGCGCCAGCGATTTTGACGGAGGTTAACAGTAACGACCGGCGAAAACATCTACGCATGCTCCGTGCTGAGGCGGGGTGGTGGATGCGGGAGGCCGCCGACAAGGCCACTCTCGCTCTTTCTCACACGTTCCTCAGATACATTGAGAGTGAAAATGCTTCCACAGGGTTTATGTTACCTATGGGAAAAACTGTCAACTCTGTCTTGATGACACCAGCATCCACAAGGCGGAAAAATGTGTTAAAAAGAGCCGCCTGTCATCAACACAAATCACTAGGTTTCTCGAGCGGCATCGACTACCTCGCGACCACTGGGAAAGACCTGTACAGCTACGTCCTGGCGTTCAAGCACAACAGCGCGAAGGAACAGGTGGTTTTTGCGTTGCATATGTCACCGGCTCACGTGGTCGAGTCGTGCATTCTCAGGCAGTTCTGTGAGAAGATTCAGCTCCGTCTGCGTTTGGTAGCGGCGGGTGATGCTTTCAGGGGCAGCTGTGATGCAAAAGGTATGACACATGGGAGAAAGGGGGCAGCGAATCAGCTGCACGAACTCGACTCTCTGATGTGTTTAGCTGTGGCGTCCATGGCAACTGGTTTTTTGAGCCCAAGTGGAACGATTCAGTTTTTCCGTTACTTGGTACAAGGCCCAATCGAAATTTTCGAGAGCGACATCCTTCGCGCAGCGATCGGGTGCTGGAGCCGCCTACTTGCCAACAACTGTAGCAGGTTTGTGCTGCCACTACTTATCCAAATCGCGAAAGGTGTGGCGTGGACCGTGAACCAACAGAAGGGCCTTTTCGACGGAGCGTGCCCGGGGCAAAGCGAGGTGCAGATTGACGTGTGTCAAGAGACGTCCGCCGCAGTGTGCGCGCCGTATGCCCATAACTATAACCGTGATTCCCCGCACACCCTTCTCTTTATCTTCTTGTCAGACACTTATCTGAACACAGAGTATCCATGGGCTCTTGATCGTTCGATCTTGTTGACATTGTACCATATGGCGACACACATGGTCGAGTCACCATCGCGTATTTCCCCGAAAGATTCCTCCTTCGCAGACACGATGCACGCCGCGGTGCTGCTCGGGAAAATCTGCCACACCCTCCATGTCGTGAGTATCCGGGGGCAGAAGGAAGCACTAGTTGGGATGATCCCCTGTGAATCCATTGGAGTACTACGCCAGCGTTACTACGCCTTCCTGCTTCAGTGGTTCCGAGGGAGTCGACCATCGTGGTATTTCACTGACGACCCACCAGGGGCTCTCGAGATGATGAATGTGCTTGAGTCGCTTATCCACCTGCTAGAGGAGGAACACGCTCTCCTCTCCCACAGCACCTGCGGTTTCCTGAGCTTTGAGACTTCCGCCGTTCGCCGTCACAATTTCACACCTGCGGTCGATTTACCAGTCTCCGGCAATAACATCTGGGGCGCAGCCCGCGTTGCCCGAGACCACATTGAGGCTTTAAATTTGAAGATTGACACTAAGCATGCACACAAACTCGTAGATCAAGAGCAAGTGCGTTTACTGGGCCTCCTGAAGCTTCTACAGGTCCTCGTTTGGCATGAGCTCATTCGGTTGAAGGTGTGGCATACGCCGCGGCGCACACTCCGCATCACCAACGCTGGTATGATCTCGGCAACGGGGGTAAAGCTGGCGCACGGCGTGGAATGGTCATGGGAGATGTTGATACAGATCGCGGCGCAGCACGATCCCGCTGTTCTAGTATCCATGGTAGCGCGATTTCCCAGTCTCCTTTGCGTGCGTGCACTCGCAGCGCGATATGTGGTGCAATCGCCAGAGAGGTACGCCGCCATCCCTGGGGCTGTTGACCTGTATGCTACGAAGGAAACCCTGGATGCAGGAGCGCCCGGGCTTCGGTATTTCGCCAACTGTGGTATTATTCAAGCGCTACGTTTCCTCGATAAGCGCTATATGTGCTACCCATCGGTGACCTCCTACGCAATCCGCAGCCTTTTCGCACAACAGAGCGACAATCTCATCTTTTACTTGCCCCAGATCCTACAAATTTTTGCATACGATGAAACTGGCAGTATTCAGTCATTTCTCACGTGTATGTCCGACAAAAGCACCATGTTCTGTCATCAGCTCCTGTGGGCGTTGCAGACGGAGGGGCGTGGGGATAGCCTGTTGGCGGCGAAATGCAAAGGGCTGAGTCTGGCGGTTCAAGGTAGACTCGAAGAGACCAAACGCATCTTTTACATTAACGAGTTCAGCTACATTGCCTTGCTGACGTCCCTTTCCGGGGAATTGATGAAGTTTGTGAAGTCGGAACGCAAGGCAAATCTTCAACTTCGCTTGCAAGACGCGAGCTTCCATGATTCTGTTGCAAACCAGCATCTGTACCTTCCCACCGACCCAACCTGGCGCATTGTGGAAGTAATCCCCGATACTGCAGTCGCATTGCAGAGTGCAGCCAAGTGCCCTATTCTTCTCCAGTTTCGCTGCACACGCCGCGAGCTTGAAGACATGCGGCCCCCGTACGAGCTGTCGCGTACGCAGGGAAGCCCTGCCCAGGAACAACTCCACGCAACCAGTCACGTTGAGGAGCCAACAAGGGACAGCGAGGTATCTGTGGTAAAGGCATGCATTTTTAAGATGGGTGACGACTGCCGGCAGGACCAATTGTCGTTTCAACTCATTTGCCTGATGAAACGCATCTTGGATACAATGAATGTGCCGTCGTTCTTGCACCCATACCGTGTCCTGACTACCGATTGTGAGTGCGGCATCATCGAATACGTACCACGAACGAGGAGTCGGAATGACATCGGAAAGTTGGTCGAATCGAACATAGCTGAATACTTCGTGCGTACTTTTGGTCACCCTGAATCCGTCAGTTTCAGCCGCGCACGTGATAACTTTCTGAAGAGTGTAGCATCCTACTCAGTAGTCTCGTACATTCTGAACATTAAAGACCGACACAACGGCAACATTCTAATTGATGCCGAGGGCCATGTCGTGCACATTGACTTCGGCTTCCTCTTCGACTCCTCACCAGGCGGTGACATAAACTTTGAATCCTCACCTTTTAAGCTCACAACAGAGATGGTACAACTGATAGGCAAAGATGTTGGCTACAAATCCAACCTACGCAGCTCCTCGCTCGCAAAGGCTCTTATTGATCCTGAACGGTACATTTTTTTCAAGGAGCAAGTGATTCGATGCTATCTCGCAGTACGTCAGTACAGCGCTGAAATATGCACCCTTATCGAACTCATGCTTCATAGCGGCTTGCCCTGCTTTAAGCCCCAAAAACGATGGCAGATCTGAAGCGACGGCTCACAGTTAGCAAGGGAGAAATCGAGGCAGCGCACTTTATGCGCTGCCAGATTCACGAATCGCGTGAAAATTACCGCACAAAGTTGTACGATGCCTATCAGCATTTTGTTGAGGGGATTGAAATGTAAAGAAATAGGAGGGAATAGGGAGGGAAAAAAAGCTTGGCGCGTCAGAGGCGAAGGTGTTGAAACTCCTCTCCCCCCTCTCCTTGACACACTGGGCAGATGATGGGGGAAAAGAAAAAAGAAACAGAGAGGGAAAAAATGATCTACATACCAAGGATGTCTGTGGTTCAATAAATGTCAAATTTGCATAGTACAAATGGAAATTACATAAATTAATCTGAAGGGAAGAATCCCGAAATTGCCAACTAGAGATTTCTAAATATATGCGCGAATTGAGCACTGAGGGAAGTGTTTATGTGGCCCTCTTCACTTTCGTCTGCAACTGTGTCATGAGTGTGGATGTACTTGATGATGCTTCGCTTACTGCTCTCTTGTAGCTCCCCAGCTAGAATCACTTCGTCAAGCAAGAAAAAGGAACGGTGAAAATTGTAAATCAAGTCCAACTCGCAAACGTTCTCAAAATATCTATCAAGTATTTCGACAAAGTGGTGTATTATCTCGAGCGTGATCAGCTCATTATCACCATGGTCCACACCAGCGATAAAGTATAGCGAAGCGTATCGACGACAAATGAATTTGTTCCCATGTATCTCGACGACGTTTGACATTCGAAGTGAGCGCCCTAATGCAGCTTGCGTGACGTCGCGAAGTATAGCTGCCCTCTCTTTTCGAGAAGCTGTGATATACCACTTCGCCAGCCGGAGCTTTCCCTGGCGATTCATTAGAAAAAGGTACTTGATCATCCTTTGCAGCTCTGCAGGATTCAATGGATGTGCGATTAGCTATCTGCTTCGCAATTTTACGTGTTTACCCCCTCCCCTCCCACACACACACAAATTGCAAAAGAACGAGAAATAATGGAAGTTAGTGAATGTTAAAAGTGGGAAAAAAAAACACGAACAAAATTTAATACCCGTGTTGAGAAAACGTGAAGCAAAAAAAGACCACGTACGGAAGGAAAATTTCAGTCTGTGTTTGTAAAAAATAACAAATGGAAAAGAGCTCCGAAATCTAAGGGGAAAAAGGCGTCTAGCCATTTGAAACAAGACGACGAGTTCTTGCGGGAATAACCTCATTCGTGTCGTGTTTTCCACACCTGAGGGCTTCGTTGTAAAATAATGTTCCATCCATGTATTGTAGCATTCCCCAGTTCGGTAGACTTGGAACGACGTCCGATCGTCCGGCGTAGCATGACTGTCCAATCGCTCGAGCCATGCGAGCCAGTCTCAACAGCTCACGCTTGGTCTCCTCGTTAGCTTGATGAGATCCTTCCTCAGCATCGCTTTGAGCCTTGTCGCACTTTTTTCTTTTCCTCTTCTTTCTCGGCTCAGCCGGGGCGTGTGGATGGAAGATTTTACAGTTGCCAAAGCGAAACATGGCAGCTTCGGCAAGGCCTCGTTCCTCGCGAAAGACCCCCTCCACTCGGACAACGTACTCCGTCAGTTTGCAATCAATTATCTCCGAAACCAATAAGCGGGCTGTGTGAGCTGCAAGCACAGCGTACGGACCACTTTTATGCGCTAACTCGGGCGCCGTGATAGCAGTCGGCGGGTCACCGCTGTCCGGCTCAAGGGCCCAGCGCAGCGCCCCTAGAAGCGCACGGCAAAAGACACCCTTAAAGCCATAGCTAATTCTGCCGTCTGAAGTTTTCTCGCAAGCGCCGTCATCAGCGTCAAACTCAGACGGAAATCCACCCGCAATCGAGCAAAGACTGCCATTATTATCGCCATACGAATCCACCTCCACGTGGGCCGTGTCAGTCGTCTGCGGCCTCGGCGAGAGGGCTCTGCGTGCCTGAAGCAGCTCCTCCGATACCAGCGCCTCCATCCGACACAGGTCAAACACCGTCTCGAAGTTGTAGCTTGTGGCTATCATCTGCGTGAGACACGAGACGTCTTTAGCAGTGGCAAGGGGGAAAAGCTTCGATAGAGGTAGGAACTGCTCCTTAAACAACACCAGTGAGCCAATGAAACTTGCATGGTTGAGGTTGCTTGTGGTCAGTTGAATGATACCACAGGATACTAAGTACTTCAAACAGGCCACAAGCTCATGCCGTCGAGCCCTGGTCCCTTGATCGAATGCCCTATAGGCACAATCCAACGCCGATGAGAATGAGGGAGAAACAGAACGTGGCTCCTCCGCAGTATTGTGCGCTTCTCTAGGAAGTGTAGTGTGACAGAATACGTCATCGGCGTCCGCCCAGATGTCGCATGGGTCCCACCGTCGCTCGTACTGAATTAAGGCATCGTAGAACATCTCCAAGCAAATGTGCTCACGTTTGCCGATGTGTTCGTTCCATATATTGAGGGGTTCCACACAGAGCGAGCACCAATTCGGTGTCTCATCCCAGACACGTTGCCCCAGAAAAAGGGGTTGGGTACTCGCATTGCCACGTGCGCCGCTGATGATCGCAGCCTGAGTCGGAGCACTACCCGTGCAGTGCTTCTCGTGATGGGCATCCGAAACTGAGGAAGCGGTCAAGTTTGACAATTCCACCATCTTTATGGGTGTAGGGAAAGCACCCGCTCGTATGCTTTTATCACGGATAGGTGCTGAGGTCTTTTGCTCAAGGGTTGCGTCGGTGGTATAGGAAAACGTGCGGGCCGCTTCACGCGTGTGGCTCCTTATCAAGAAAACACTGCAAAACGCTGCTGTGCGCCGGAAAATGCGTGAATGAGCACATAGGAAAAACATGAATTGGTATAGTAAGCCTTGCAAGGGCGATATGTAATGGTGGAGAGCACGCGATAGCACCACATATATTATGGAGGGAAAAAGTAAAAGTAACAATGGGGTAAAAAAAAAGTCAAAAAAGTGAACTCAAGCATTCCAACTCGGCAAACCTATTTTCACCCATTTCTCATCAGTATGTTTTGAACTATCTTCGCACCCACCGATGGAGACTCGCATTGCATCACGGGACTCGCCAAGGGAATTTTGAGCGGACTTTCCGACGGGGTTTGTAACGGCAAGGGCTGAAATCCAGAATTCTTCCGTGGAAGAGGAAACTCATGTGCTCATCACCTCAGGTTAGAGATGGCGCCTTTAGCAGAAGCTTGAAGAATCCCTTGACCTTGATCTCTCAAGACCCCGTCCATAACCTGCTTGTCACGGTCGTCTACCCTCAACCAATCCAAAAAAGAGAGAAGGCTGCGTGCACTTAGCCCTCGCTCTTAATCACAAGTACTAAGATAAACTGATATGGCCCTGAAGCTGGTCACCTTATCGTACTAGAAAAATTTTGTCAGATTTGTATAAAATAACTTCATGACATCATGCAAAATTAAAAGTTAGGTAACTTACGGTGCGGAAGCTGAAAGCTTAAAAGAGCTTGCGAAGGAGAGTGAGGGGTCCACAAGCTCCAACGTCTTTCGTGGTGTGGGACGATATCAAGACAATCCATACCCAGGATTCTCGCACAAAGCGGCTTGGTAGCCAGCCACTTGCATGACGCTTCCTGCACGCGCCAGCCACCCGGACAATGTTCTGTCGAACCCCCCTTCTCCCTTGCCCATATTTTTGAAAAAAAAACTATCTTACACGAGAATGTGCAGACCTTTTAGCGATCTCGCCTGAAAAGCCGTTATTGCCAAGGCTTCGATGGGACGCTGTTCATTTTTTGCCGTCACTTCTTAATTATCAAAGAGTGTCAGTGTAGTGTTTTGTGTAGAAAATCGTAGCACTGAAGAGAGGTTACCAGGGCTGCGTTTGAACAAGAATAGCTGTTTTCTGGTTCCGCCAAGGCGTTCCAAATCCGATACAACGATGCCGCACGTTTATTTCGCAACGCGTTCTTCAGAATGTCCTGCCACGTGATTACTTCAGATGTTGCCACACAACGTCGTCGCGAACAGCCGCATCGGTGGATGTCAAAAATTCTACCTTGAAGGTCTGCCTAGTTGGAGAAATCCATCTGTGGGAAGGCACAAGTTGAAAAACCTATAGTCTTACAAAAGTCACCCACGCAAACGTCATCTGGTTGCTTGTACTTAAGAACTAGTCCAACTGGTTCTTGCCCTTGAGAGTGCACCTCGCGAGCCTTTGACCCCCTCTCCTTCCACCTGAGTGGGATCAGCAATGGGTGTCGATTCTACCTTTGAAATCAAGTTGTGATTATTTTGCTCTTGATTTCCCTTCTGTCTTTTCAGGGTAGAGCCTTGGTTGGGGTTTTGTGTTCTCTTGACAAAGACCGTTTTGCTAATCTTTTCTAACGGCCTACGCTACAAATGCACCTTTGATATTGATACCTGTTGCTTTTATCAACTCTTTAAAATATAGACAGCATGGAATACTAAGGGGAAAAAAAGGCCCTTAAAAAGAAATACTTTGTTTTGATGCCCTCATTTGCTATTCCGAAGCTATATGTAATGACCACACTGCGGGTGTGGCGATGCTTTTTTCAAGGAAAATAAATTCTAGTATTGTTTAGTTAAGTGGATCACAAAATATTCGCGCTGATAATTATACGCATTATCAATTCTTTCGAAGCCACACCTAAATAGAGAATTTCATCATGAAAGTGTATCAATGTTTTCCTTTAAATATTTTCCATTCCTTGTATCCCTTTGTCTCTATACAATATTCTGTGAGCAATATTAGTAACAATTATGCTAATCATTATTATACTGAGTGCAAAAAAAATAGATCATTTCAAATGATTTACTGCGTTACGTTCATGTTAAAGATCTTTTGATGCCTAATTTGAATGAGGGCATACTTAAAGGGAACTATTTCCACTTGGAGTGACGATATAACTTTTGATATTTTGTACCCGATATTCTATTTTGGCAACGTTTGCATTCCGGGGGTTGAGCCTCCAGAATGTTGTCCCTCCTTCCCTACACATGCATATATATGTATATATATTGCGGCATTTCCACAAATTCACATAAAGTATTTGTTGATATATCAAAAAATGATAATTTTTTGCGTTTAAGAGACGGAAATCCGAGTCCAGGCTATGCCAAGACACGAGATGCAACATGCACGTACATGTGTAGTCCTCTTTTTTCAATTAGTCTTCCTGTTTCTTGGTATGTGCAAGCAGGCTAACAAAAATAGTTCGTATCCAAAAGATCTCATACAGTGGAATCACAAAACAAGTAAGATGGGCAAATGTAAAAACAGGAACACCACAAAGAGGAAAGTAATGCACCTTATCTTTTCGTAAACAGACAGGAAAAAGTCTAAAGTTGCCACAATTATCCCACTATTGCACATATCACCCTCACAAAACACCTAAAATCTAGTAACACGAATAAATAAATAGGTTCGCCCATATAGTATACATGTGTATATATTCTTTCAAAGGTAGCAGAGGAGGGGGATGAAGACGTAAATACCCCACCCATAACGTAGATGGCCATTATAGGCCATCATTGAGCCTTTCTGAAAACATGTAAATAAAGTTTCTATTGAAAATATTAGGTGCGATGCCTTCATTTCTAAAAAAGATACGAAAAGACCTACGGACTGATACGAAGCGACGGGCTCTTGTTATATACATGCTACGTAAATGTGTGGCAAAGTAATGCAAATTACAACTTTCGACGTTGTTTCCGTTCTCCCAAAAGGTTGGCGTCAAAGTTTCCATCACACACAGTTTCTCAGAGTTCACCACGGTTAGACGATTGGTCGGGTCAAATTATGTTAATAGTTTTATGTGCATATAGACGATGGTAAATATATTAGATGCTGTGAGGAGACTGCTTTGCTACTAGCACTAATCGATGCAAACCCGATTTACTCAGATTCAGCTGTAAGGCCTCGATATCCACCCTCTCTCGTTTCCAAGATGCTATTCATCGCGTTTAGGTTGCTCTGTTTAAAGTTCCCACAGATATATCTCTTCGCATCCACATTGTAAGGAAAAGCAGCCGATGTCGTAGCGTCCTTCCCATTCAATGAGGTCGAAAGTCACATGGTGAGTGGGAAAGAGGGATCACCAGAGATGGGTCCGTTTCTCACGGCCGTTCGCGTTGACGTAAAAAGACGCCATCGCGGCAGAGGCGTCGGGTGAGTATCTCTGCCTCCCGCTTGGCAGGGTCGATAGTGATTTGTAAAATAATAACATCTTCGATGAGAAAGGTGCGAAACACTTCAAGCTACTCGCGCTCGTGTTGAAGGGACAGAGAAGTGGGAGAAACAGGCCACTATCGCTGTCGTCTTCTTGCGCTTTATTGCTCATGCCGCATGACTCACAGCTGTTGAAAATGTCCAGGAGGGGGTCGATTAGCATGCTCTCAGTCGCTGGAAAGTGCGGATTCGACATCTTGCTTAGGTTGCTTAAGTTCATCATAGCAGCAGTCAAGGGGGAATGACAGAAGCGGCACGTTGATTTACACATAGGAATAGAACTGAGAGAAGGGACACCACGCGAGTGGTGGTTCTCCGTCTGGGCACATGCCCCGTGCGATGGAAAATACCTCAAAATACCAAGCGAACATACCAGCAGAGAGATAAAAAGTTGCTGCAGCGTGTGATCGTCGAGATGCAGAAAAGGCTTTTATGTTGACTCTCTCATGTTTCCCTCTCTTCGGATTGACGTGGGGGTTCTGAGAGAGACACCAGAAGCAAATTTGGGGATACCATGTATATCCCCTTTTAAGATGCTTTGGGAAGCCAAAGAGATTTTATAGAGAACCTTTTTGAATACTTCCCACCCTGGGTTCATACCTTCCGATAATGCGCGGGTAATTGCGCTACCAGATTTACAAAGCATGAGCTGAATGAACGCAGGGATATTTGCGTCGTCGATTGTAAACCCTGTTGCATGTGAAAGGATTTCAAAGTGACTTTCCTTCTCCCCTTCGGTATCGGATAAGACATCCGCGAGCGCCGCCACTGCTGGTTTTGCCCTAGGAAGAGTAACAAGACTCTTTTTCAAACCTTTTTTTCCTGATGGAGCATGCGCCGTTAGTATGCTCCCAATCTGCGATGTTGTTCGTGGGCGGGACACAGTGTTCCAGGATATTGGCGGCTTCCTTTTCCGGAAAGTCATCCAAGAAGACGGTTAACTGCGGCAGATCTTCGCTACAGTTCCCCTCCATTGCGACTTCATGGAGCTTAGTGATTACTTTGGGGCTAATCAATGACCCCATAAGGTCGATATCCGCTAGTGACGTATTGAAATGCCAATTTACACAGTAGCTTCGAGTTAACGCCATCACGAGCTCCAGCGTGACAGAGGCAAGATTCTGAATCGTGGAGGAGAGCACTGACCACTCTTTCGCAAATTCTGATGTGTTAAGGTTTGCCACCGCACATTAAACTATTGCTGATCCCACTCGGCGAATAAATATTCGAGTATGTGCAACCTCAGACTAAAATTTCTGGCCCATGTACGCTCTTCACGTTTAGACTCGGGGGAGGGGGTATCGAGGTCACTGCCGTTGGTAGAGTTTCGTTTAGCTGTCCTTCCTGAAACAATATAAATGCTGCCGTCTTTATTGAGTTCTCAGAAAGCACTGAATAGCACTTGAATAACCTTTAGAAGGATTGTATCTGTAAATAACGACGATGAAATCAGCCTATGAAGGGGCAGGGCTAAGCAGCTGCAATTTTCTATTCTGAGTGCACTAATAGATGGGTAACCGATAGGAGGAGGGTAAAAGGTGATTGAGTAGTGGCTTCTGATCTGAAAGGAAATTACTATCATTTTTTCTTCTCTGGAGCATTGAAATAATACTTTATATATTTACTTACGATTAGAATAACAATAAACTATTATGTCATTGGACGATTTAATTGGCTTAATGCTAAAATATATTCAAGAAATGAGTGGGGAAAATTAACCCTGATATATGCAACGGATGTTGCCCTCGTTGTCAATCCCGACTTTCCCCACCTTGATTGCTGTGTTCAGTGCATGCCTTACCGATTTCGCAATACGCGCGGTGTACCGGTGTACCAACTCCTTCGACAGATCCTTCGGCCGCATGGAGATTCGCTCGGGGTGCTCCTCCAAAATATCTGCCACGATCCCCGCCACCTCGGAGGCGTTGCCAAGCACAAAGGCGGGTACGACACAGTCCATGGACGACGTCGAGCACGGCGGACGCGACTGCAGGGCCTCCTCCTTTCGAGATTCACCATCAATCCCAGTTGTATTCGGCTTGCTACTACTGTGGGTTCTTACCGCTCGAGTATGTGCCGCCGTGGGCAGGCCATCCCCACGTTTGATGTCTTTACGACGGTCATCCAAAGTAGCTGGACAATTTCCTTCGTGAGATCGCCCCGTGGGCCTGGGTGGCAGCTCCGCCTCTGTTTGTGCGTCGTCATCCACAGGCTTTTGCTTGGCCTGCTTTGTTGTGGATGAGGAAGCATTTGACTTTTTCGCGTGCACCCAATCGCTGTCATCGCTATCAGAATCACTCAAATTATTCATCATTGGCCGCGGCGGGTGCAGTCTTTGGCTCGCAGGCTCATCCCCGTTGTCGCTATCAACGCTCTGCATCCGCGGCCTCTTGAGGTTTCCATTCACGGAGCACTTCCGCTTCCATTGGCCTTGGTACTTATCGACCTCGGTGATGCAGGAAGTGTGGTGCTTAACAGAATTCAAATCAAACAATTTCATACAATCTACGCAGGTGAAGCTGGAGGATCCGCATGTATTAGAGTGGCCTAATACCTTTGGCTTCTTTACCACATCTTGGCATCCGTTGCATGTAAAGGATACCATCACCTGTGAGTCCCTCGTCTAAGAAGCCGAAGCAAACTCACCTTCCGAAAGAAGGGAAAAATCCGGTGATAAGTTAAATAGACCTAGCACAAGAAGAGATAGGGGAAAATATGATTGTAACACTAACAAAACTTCATGACAGAAGCTTACCGCTTTAATAAACTGTTGTCCCTATCAAGCCACATATAGCATTTGTCCAATTCAGTTTCCCCAGTAAAACCTAACTTGCATTTTTGAAATAGGAAGCTAAATATAGATATAATCACGCATTGCCATATAATTTACTTCATCACACTAATCCTCTTTTGCAGTTTCAGCACATGAATTACGGCAAAGTGATCATTCAGGCTACCTGAAAAGAGTTTTTTTCCTTTTTTATTATCGTTTACCCTAGATAAATATTTTCATTTTCCCCCTTTAGGCATAAGCATTTGACACATGTTTAATGTGTGCACATGACCAAGATGCACGGGTTCAATTCACTCTGATGAAAAATATCGAAAAGTGGGAAACAGGAAAAGATTCCTAATACGACAGCGAAGGGAGGAGACATTTGCCGTCGCTAGTTTCGAAAATTGTAGTTCGAGTAGTATTCCAATAAGTTTCTCGTATTGAATACTGTATGCATGCATCCTTAAAAACCAGTAATGCTTTTCTTCCATTGCATGGAGTTTTTACTGGTTTATTACTCAATTATTTTCAATTTAGGGGGTGGGTGAAGGAGTCCAAGAAGCACATGTGTGTATCAAAAAAATTACTCTAATTTCAGTATCCTTGGAAGTAGGGATTGTTACTACATTAAAAACTTCAAGGTAATTGCAATTATCTTCACGCAATTTCACGATTAGTACTATAACTATTCTTAGCAACTAAAAATGTTCCACAATTTCAATTACCTTTACACTCAGGGGAGTTAGGCGGTTATATATAATATAGGTACAATTGTCTTGTCTATAATAGCCACTTCCGCATTTTACTTATTACATAAAACCTTTATCTCTCCTTTTTTCTCGAATCTTCAATATATAAAAAAAATCATAGCTTATTTTTGAATGAAAGGGGAAATAGTTTAAAGACACTAAGCATATAAGAGAATAATCAGGCTTCAAAGGGTGAGCAAAAGAATATGAGCCTCTCAATACTTGCTGTTGGTGAAAGAAAAAGTCCTAAAACGATGAGTTCATAATGAATCTTGCAATAAGGACGAAAATGATATGAATATGTTAAAAAATGGAAAGGAATGTATGCGTGTGTGTGTGGGGGGGGAGATCTTATTAGAAAAGAAAGCAAACAACAAGTTTTTCTTTAATGTCTGCAAGTGAAAATAGTGGCGATACGGTATCTTGTGCCACAAATGCCAATAAACTAGTGGCCTGTATTCTCGACTCGCACTATTAGCCTACCAATTTACTTTGACTATACTTTTCTGGGGCAGATTATCGTCAGTATTATATATATATATACGTTTCTTTCCGAGCTTTCTGCCTCTCTATTTGCATCGGAAACTGTTCCGCAAGTCCTGAGTCACCCATGAGTGTGGCTCCCTATTCAAAATATCCGTCCCGTCATATATACAAGTGTAAGAAATATATTGCCATTATATATTCTGCGAAGTTCACTTTCCTTAGAGTAGGGGGGGCATGTTCGGTTTAGTCTCGAGAGCGAACGCCAGCAACGACGTGCCTTCCTCCTCCCACTAGCTGGCTTCTCCAGGGTTATTGTCACGAGATTGGAGGGCATGGCCGAGCTTCTTGATAATCTCACAGTTGTCATAGAATGCTTGCAGGGGGTGAGGTATGAAAGCATTTTGATCCTCTCTCGCAACTGCACCACCAATCAAGGCAGGTAGCTTGTAAGGGCCACCTGTCTGGGGGAAATGCTTTTTCGTAGTACAATTTTTCCAAGCCATTGGTTGATGCATTTTCGGAAGACGGTAATGAAATATGCAAAGAAACGACTTGTTTCGATGCGCTCTAGCTCATCTATGTGTTTCCATTCAGACTGCAGCAGTTGGCACCGGCTTTCGGCATATCACTATGGTGGGATGGGCCAACCTAGTTGACACTGTTCAGTTTAGAGGACTTCCTGACACCGTTTTAGTCACTTACACCCCAACAGGGTTCTGGGCAAAGTATCGGCCAAACGGATTCTTTACCAAACGATGCCAACGTACAACGGATGTAATGCTGCTGATTATCCTCAGCTAGCTTCTCCAAGAGGAAAACGCCATTGCGACTAGAAAAGGAGCCAGGAAAGTGGACTGCCTCGAAGGCCCTCGAGGCGGCACCTTCTTCCTTGAAGGTCACAAAGGCGATATTCCGCATATTTCTGGGCTTTCCAAGGAATGCCGGCCCCCGGGAATTGGGGCTCATGCCCGTGACGGCAGTATCAGCGCGTATGTAGAGATGCGTGGCCGCAGCGCGGTGTGACGTTAGTGCCTTCAGTTCTTCGTACGTAACGTCCATGGGAAGGTTCTGCACGAACAGCTTACACATGATGTGACGGGCATCGCCGACGATGACGCGGTCGTGTTTCTTATTAGTCTACTTTACAATCAGTAGGCAGACCCCTAGCTCCATCTTGTAGTAGTATCTCATCGCCACAAGCACGGACTCGTGGGTCTCGAACTTCACCAAAGCGTTACCAAGGAGGTTTACTAGTGTAAATGTCGCGTATAGAAGCTGTTGAGATGATATTACCTAATAACCAGAACATTTCATCTAGGGGTTTGTTGTTAACATGGAGAAGAAGCTAAGAAATAAAAAGATTCAACTTGCTGTGATCCAACGGCACAAGGGGCCCATCAGTGGCAGGGAATAGCCTTTGTGGACGACACACAGAGGGTTTGCACCGAGCTTTCGTTCATCTGACAGGCAAAATGAAGCAGAAGCTAGACCCTCCTGGAACAACCCGTGGCAAAGTTTTATTGATCGTGTGCGAACACAATAAACTACAGCGAGTCAGCTAATTATACTCTTCAGCCTTCTTTTCCCCCTTTGATGTGTATGGTGTCTTCTTTCTTATGTGTCTTAAAGCTTCGCTTGTTATAAACGTAAGTAGAAGGGTAAGTTTTTGAATTTAATAAAATATAATTTTTTAGAGTGCGCTTTGCGGCCCACCAAGGAATGTGGGTATCAATCGTCCGGACAAAGTACACAAAAAGGTCCGAAAAACAATCTTTTCCGGACTTAGAACGCCGTTAACACGCAAGGTTAAATGTAAAAAGGGTAAGGCATTCTTACCCCTCCCCTAAAAAAAAAGAGAATTATTCGATCACGAGTCTTGCACAATACTTAAATAAAATTTTTAAAAACATTTGTGCATATGGTTGGACTGCTCGTAGATCAGTTGTTATTCTAGGGGGATTGCTTACGGCTATTGTCCGCGTTTTTGTCTGTGTTTGTTTCTTAACTTCACTTCAGCCATCCAAGACACTAGAGCTGTACGAAAAATAAAGAAAATAGGTTGACGCAAATATCATATACACGTAAAAAAAAGGTGGGAAAAATGCTATTAAACGATTTCAAGATCGATTTTTTCACTTATCTAATGATTATTACCGTTGTTATTATTGGAAAAAAGGTTTGAAAGCACATTGCGAGCTTCGAACTTCCAGCAGAACGCGTTTCTGTTCTTTGAAATGCAATGAAAGGGAAAACTGACCAAAATCAGCATCAGACGAGTAGCAAATAAAATACTTCATGTGTGATGTTTTTTCCTCCCCGCTCAAAGTTTGCATCCCTCACAACGCGTACTAAATCACAGGAAATGTACTGTTCGCTTTGAAGCCTGCGATGTGGCCGCTCGCCTCTTTTCCATCTCGCCCACAGCCTGGTATGCCTTTTTCAGGGCACTTTTCTCCTGGCGTCGTTCCTGTTGAGCCATTTTGACTGTCTGTCGGCGCATCCGCTTCTCTTCTTTGGTCTCATCTTTAGATCGAATGACTGGAACTAGCATTGCGGTTGACAATCCCAGGGCTCCGACACCTTTATAGCTAGAATTGCCATCTTTTCTGTTTTCCACTCCTTCGGAGGATTCATTCAAACCCAACGCTTTAGTCACATCAGAGCTTTTTAGCTCAGCATCGTGGGTAACATCCTTTCGGCTTGGCCTCTTTTTAATTCCCTTTGCCGTTGGAAGGATCACGTTGGGCTGGTTAAAATATGTAGAAAAAACACTAACGGCCGTTTCACAGTCCAGTCGCTTGTCCTTCGACTTTATGACGGCAATGCGAAATTCCTCCTCCTCCTCCGGTTCAAACGTTACAGCGTTGTCTTGGTGAGGTGCGATACCATGCACTCCCATAGGGTCACGGCTGCTACAAATATCAGCCTCTGCAGGAGATTCGGAAGGCTTCGGGGACGCCTCACCACTACCCATGGCATCATCCTTGGCAAAAGCTACAGCCTTACGGTGCTCTTGCTCATGATGTGGTTCCTCTTTTTCTTGTTGTTCAGCCTTTCTACACAGTCGCAGCGCCGCCTCGGCACGAATGCGCTCCGTCTCGCGTCTGAATTCTTTAGCAAACCGCTCTTTTTTCTCCGACGCCATTGTAGTCTTGTACATGCCACCGTGGGAGTCGGTATCGAAGACCCCCGCCCGGTATGTCAACAGCTCAAGTTGGCGAATGAAGCCTTTGTTCTTCGCTGGCTCACTAGTTGAGTAATCGACGCCGGCGCGCTCCACGACGAATTCCTTGAGCGCACCCATGTACTTATCCATGGGCAGCGCTCCGCGCGTACGGGGGTCGTCCGTGTAGGCGTCGTTGATATGCACATCGACATCGAACTCCTGCATAATCTCCGTAAACTGTCGATCAACGGCGCGCTGCGTGACATCGTGCACAGGATAGGGCTGTGCGGTAACGGCGTCGATACCGAGCTTCGCGTTGGCGACAGTCTTAGAGCGGCCGAAGGCAGCGCCGCGCGCGTTCGACGTGCGCACACCAGCTTTTTCCTCCTCCGTCAGGAGCCGCCACGCCTCTTGGGGTATGCCGTATCGCACTCCTTCGTTATCAGGGCCGCCATCTTCATCTCCCATGACATCGGTATCCATTTCGCTGACAGCATCATTGTCCTCTGCATCATCTCCCCCACCAAACACGAGTTGACGGAGAAAATCATCCGTCACCTCACACTCCATCTCATCATCAAAGAGTTTACCCTTGTCGTCCACACCGTCTTTCACTTCTTGTGCACTCTCTTCCTGTTTGCGCCACTGACGAGACCCAGCACCTGCATGAGCAGCCGGATCCTCGCCATGTGCTTTCCATTCTTTCATGAGCTGAGCCGCATAAGTGTCGTCTTTACCATGTATTTTTTTGCATGCAGATCCAGAGAGCGGGTATCCGCTAGGTTGCTTTGGCGATTGCGACGCACCAGTGTGCGATGCATCTACATGATCGTCTTCATCTTCTTCATAGAAGCCCTGAGTGTCGTTATCTGCCCACTCGTTATCTTTATCTTCGCAATAGTCCTCATAGCCCTCTCCCTTCCTCCTGGTCGTGTGGTTGCGGCGTAAGTCCGCCTCCTTTACCCATAGCATACCATCGCCATCAGACTGCCCACGGTCCGTATCGTCGTAGGATCGATGAACAAGCTTATATGTTGTTCCTCGGGCTTGCCGACGGTGGAGAGCTTTGCTGTGCTTCGATACCATCTAAGCCAATGAAGGGTCAAATGTAATATTTTTTTTTCTTTTTCTTCCCTCTTCACTCGTGGTCCCTGTGGTAAGTTTGAGACACAATAGCAATAATTTATAGACGCGTTCCACTAAAAGTTCTTGCTTTTGCTGTAGGTACCTATTTTGTATCCCTTAACAAACAATAGAGGGACAGTTTAGAAAATCATGTTGTCTAAATAACGCATCCTAATATGAGCAGATAAACAGAAGGTTAACGATACACGTTAGTTTGCATCATTGCTATGTGTGAAACAGTGATTATTTAGACATTTACAGTAGAGAGGGAGATAGTGTAACCACACTTGTAGGCATTTGTTCCTATAGAAAACGCCGATATGTGTAGAATTCCTAGATGATTACGAAGAGTCGGAACAGGGAAAGGATCACTTTTCCCTTGTAAAAAGGCAAGTGTTGTCTAATTGTGTCGAGACAAAGAACCACGAAGCCAATAGTCAGGGAAGTTGAATGCCATTCAAGCTTTCACAGGCACCCCAATAATAATAATAATAATAGTGTTTCTATATAAGTAAAGGAAGCAAAAGACTATGGGAAATCAAACCGTTAGATAAGGACGCTACTCAACTCAAACATCAATTGGTTAAAGTGTATTTTCAAGATGGAAAAGGTGCGGCCAGTTCATAGCGGGCCCATTAGCACGACCAATGTGGCTTACATTTTTTGATTACTCATCCTTCCCATTTTCTAAAGATATTCGATTTACCTCCACACCCACCAAAAAAAAAAACAGAACAAGCTTAGGAGAGATTAAGACATATGCATTTTATAGGTTGAAACTTATTATCATGCTTTCCATTTTCCTGAATTCACACGCATAAATTGCTACAGAAAGTTGTATCAAATCTGCCGACTTAGCCTTTTCTGTAGTTTAGACCTCAAGACTGGATTTTACAAAAATAGAAAAACATTTTTACAAAAAATCATTATTTTGTTAAATTTACTACTTTTAAAACGACATTTCCTTGCACTTATTCTCATTGACCTTGATTTCTTTCCTACTTAGCCGTTTTTTGATGAAGCACCACGTACGAGAAGCTTGCACAACGAAAAAAATTCAAAGCAAAGGTGGAATAATGGAGAAAGCTGTCAGAGTTAGAAAAAGAACAGCATCTGCGTAGATGAAACCACCATAAGAAATTATAGGTGATAAGGAGTTTAACACGTTGGTAAATTATAATGGTAATGATTCAACACAAAAATGATCAATATAGAGATCACATAGTGTCTAATAACCACACTATACGGCAGGCGTGACCAACATGCTTCAAAGCTATAGCCTAGGAGAAAGGAATAAAAATCAATGAAGCAAGGTACTCAGAACAAGAAAAACGCCACATAGTATGCATACAAGCGGGGAAAAAAGTGGGTCTCTCTCTACTTAGAAGATAAAACACGCACGTTACCACATGCAAAAATCAAGAAGATAGTAGAACTAACCTGCACAAGGTTAGACCTAGCATCGAGAGTAAAATAAAAAGTAAATACCGACAAAAAAAGCGAACACGGTTTTCGTCCTCAAGAATCCCAACTCATCATTTAGATGCAAAGAAAAGAAAAGAAAAGTTTTTAAAATTACGAAGAAATCACGTGCAGATTTTTTTACTGAAGCATGTACAGAACTCGATAGAAATGAAGGTCAGCATTGTCATCATCACGTGCCGAGAATATTCAAACTGTAAACCTATAAGATTTATCTGTCTATGTCGGTGAGTATATTGCTCATTTATTAAGTATCTGAGGCTATTGAGTCCAACATAGATGCGAACCGTTCGTTTTCGTCAAGAACATTTCCCTCGCTCGACTCATGCGGGTCCTTTGTGGGCAGGGCTAAGGAAACTCCTGCGTGATGTAGCGGTTGACTCGCGTTGGGCTCTTCGAGGGCCCACCCCGCGGTCCAGGGCCCGTTCGGGCTCATTGTCCACATCAACAGCTCGCCTATCTCGGCGTCGTCCCTGGTTTCAGTGACCGCTGGAGTTGTCTGGGGCCTGGCTGTGTTGTGGCGACTCGTGTATGAAACTTTGGACAGCGTAGAGGATCCAGAAGTGGTATACGACGGAAAACACTGCATACCGGAGGAATTGGTACTGCTTCGCGCAGCGCTGAACATTTCTTCGTTTTTCTTAGTGCACGAAGCGTCTATGCCGCCGACGCCAGGGGCAAGAGGCGAGCTAGAGCTCTTCTCCACAGTACTCTCCATGGGTTTCTCACAGTTATTAGTCGTGATCAAGGCCGAGAGCTCCTGGTTAGCAACGCTGAAGTGGTGCAGTCTTTCGATAGACTTGCCAAATCGAGAGCACACCTCGTTCAGATTTTTTAATGGACCTGAAGGCAAAGATGAGGGCGGGGATTTGATGTCGGCATGGTAATCTTTTTGTGAAGCTTGGTTAGCCTTGCACGAGTCAAACTGCTGTAAGTCGCCCGGCGTCTGAAAAGCTTGTACTGAACTGGTGGTCTGGGCTCCTATGGTAGTGTTCGCATTCCCGTAGCCGAGGATAGCATTGCCTGTGTTCAGGGGTTGTTGGGTGTACGATGGTGGCATTCCAACTGTTGATGTGTACCAGTTGGTAGGGTTTGCATAGCTCAAGGAAGGCTGGGGGCTGTAGTAAATTAGATTGCCCTGAGAGACTGACGCCGACTGCACCATGTCCGGGCTAAGCAGTGTTGCAGTGCCCGTATTGGGATTTTTGCCACTGCCACTATTGTTCAACAAAGTCGGTTGAAATGAATGTTCTGGACTGAAGGTAAAGGCTATGTTTGTCACCGGCAGTGGCTGTGCTAGTGGTATCTGCGCGTAGGCTAACGGCATCTCTATAGGGCTGCTGTAGCCGGCGCAGGCAGCATCACTAGTCTCAAATGGAAACAACTGACTCTGAAAAGGGCTCCCCATCGGGCCACTCCGCATAGCATTGGAGAAATTATTAGCGTACTCAGCATTGCCATTTTTCGGTGGGCGGTGCAAGGGCACTGACGAGGAGATCCCAAATGCTGTGGTGCTACCGCTGCCCTCGTGCTGAGCCACGCCTCTGGCCGACGCTGAGGGCATTATAATGACTTTTTTAGGCACCCACGGATGCGTTGGCGAGCTGGAGACAGCGTTGTATTTCTGCGGCCGCGTTGGGTAGTCCTCCACGAGCTTTGCCATTAGTGGGATCCCATTACAGGACTGGAAAGGATACGTGTTGTGGATGGCATCGGTGGCTTTCTGGGCAACACCGTGCGAAATATAGGTAACGAACGCGATGCGGCGCTCTTCTAGATGCGAGGCACCATGCCCGGCAGCGCTGGTGTCGTGATGCACGGTGACTTCTTCAAGTGCTCCAAAAGGCCGAAAGAGATCTTCGAGCATGAAAACGGTGACATCTGGTGGGATGTTTCGCACGAAGAGCTTACGCATACGCAACCTTTCCTTACCGGTCGGAACATTGTCATGCTCGCGCTTTGCCCACTGCACAGTTATGTTGTAACGTGTGCTGGACTCGCGAGGGTTATTCATTGCGGCCATGGCTTTCTTCGCCTGTTCATGGGTTTCAAAGCGCACAAAACCTTTGCCTATGTTTTCGCCAGTGTGGATATTGCGCATAACTCCGCGCGACTCGATGTTGCCATAGGGTGAAAAAAGCTTAACTAATTCTTCCTCATCCATAGTGTGCGGTGTAAACCGCACAAACAGGTTGGTATCACTGTAGATCAAGTTAGATACCTGGAAAGAGTGTGCATTCTCATTTGTAGATCGTGTGGATGTGGCTGGAGCTAGGGTGCCTTCACTCGATGCCATTGCTACCAGGCTCGCACCCCTGCCAGGGGGCACTGTTCCTTGTTCCTTATCATCTGGGCACTGTGGTCGCGTGTCGGAGGCGTAGGTCGACCCAAGAAGATTTGTTGAAGACGACAGTGAGTGCACGTCATGAGCCCGGAGCAGGGTAGAAAGCAGTTCTTCATGATCGTTACTTTGACTTTGAGGGCTCCTCAGTTCGGAAAATATCTGCTCCGGATATTGCTTCATTGAATCATTTAATAAAAGGTTACCATTATTAAAACCGGCTATACTATCCTCATTGAGCATGTGCAGGCGACCCTGGTTAGTATTTTGCTCGGCAGAGTTTACGATACGAACACCTGGGGCGCCGTAATCTGGGAGTGGTCTGTTAATGGGCGGCACAGCGGTGCCACTTGCAGGCATCGGTGGCGCGCTCAAAGCTCCTGGGGGTGGCTGATAATTTGCCTGTTGCCAGTAACCAAAAGACTGAATTGGTTGGATAGGAAATATTTGACGACGTAGCGTCTCATCGAGATAAAGTCGAGACTGCATTTTGAGGTGCTTAACGAGACTTGTGAGTAGATAAAATGTTTAATTTGTTCGTACCACAATAGATTGGAAACTGACTATCTGGTCGACGCTTAGAGTTAATTACTGGATATCAAAAAAGCAAATATTTCTCAGTCAAAAAAAGAGGATACCTGAGAAATAAATAAATAATTGTTGATTAAATAAGCAAATAAATAATAATGAAAAAAGGAAAATTATCTGATAATGGTTTGTTTGTGCGTTCACAAGAAAATAAATGATAAATCTTTAAGAATAAAGCAAAGGTTACCTTTTAATATATATATATACCTAAAGGGTATACAAAGATGGAGATTGTCAATCACAACAACAAGAAAATAAACGAGAAAATAAGCGAATAAAAAACTATAGTGATGAACGATAAAACTATTATCGGAGTGGTATAGGTTTAGACTTCGTCTACTGGCCACTTGTAGATAGTGTGAAGCTAAAAGTCAAGTATATCCTGACGAGTTGTTTAAATGCAGTGTATTAAAAATATCAATGATCAATAGAAATATTTGACGAAAAAAAACAATTAATCTCACAACTTGAAGAATCCGAAATAACAATGATAAAAACAAGCAATACTACACAACAGAGCCTACTTTAAAGGAAAAAACTAACAATAAACTTGTAAAAATATTAAGAATGTCTTTTAGAAAACCCCCTATGTTTTTTTTTCCTTGTGAGTTTTCTGTATTTGACTCACGTTATAATTTTCTCTAAGTATTTTAAGGGTCAAAAAAGAAGAAACGAACACCTTTGTAATGCCTGAAATTATATATATATATATGCTTTGCTATTAGTAGTAATAGCAATTATCAACACTTTAAGAAGCGATAAAACAGAAATAATAGTTGATCAATGGCTTTAATTTCCTTTTTCTATCCAAAGTAGCAAAATTCAAGCACCGGGGTAAACTAATTTGTGAGCCACTTTTTTATATTCAAAGACGTGCCTCAATACTTTTTTTAGTAATACTTTTACCCCTCCTATTCCTTAAAAAGCCTTAGTAATATCACTTTCTTCTTATATATATTTTGCTTCTGAAAGCGTGATTAGTACGGAGTCTTTCTTAATAATTGATCAATGTTACACTTATTGTTGATATTCCTCACTTCCGCTATTTCTGGAACGCTATTATCAATAACAACAGCAAGTCGGCCCAAGCTCTTTAGAAATATTTTCAAAAAGGGAAATAGTTAAATTCTGAAATAGAAAACCTTTTACACCTAAAATTATGTGGGACAATGTATGTGCGTATATATGCGTATACACTTTTTATTTGGGTTTAAACAAAATGCTTTCCTATTTTTGTTGATATTTATGCTGTTAAAGGACAATTTAAACTAAATTACGTTGATAAAAAGATAACACAAAAAGAATTACTATGAAATTTAGAATGTTCTAGATGTTATTTGTATAATATATAAAGTGGGATTTATGCCTTTTATTTCACTGCTTAGAAATAATCGCAAGGAAAACATACGAAAAATATTAGAAGGAGAGATTATCGCAAAGAGAATTACTCTAGTAGGCAGCAAAACACGTACAGCATATATATATATCATTTGTTACTAAACACGAGAAAAAAGACGAAAGAAAATTAGAATCATCTATCACACGGACTTCATTATTTTCGTACACAATATAATGAGCCTGTAGAATTTGGATACATGAAAACGGTAATACACAATCAAAATCAATAGTTGAACTTTTCAACATCACAGATATTCCACATGCACAAAACCAAAAAGCACCAAGTGTTAATGAGCTCGCCTTGCTTCTCTCCTGCGTGAATCGCCCTTTCCTCTTGTGTTGTAACGGAGAAGGGAAATTGTACGCGTGTGTTTACCCGCCATTTCAGAACTTAACCACCAATCTACACCTGAAACACAGGCAAGGTCATTAGGTTACCGTTATTCCTTGTGAACACTGCCACTATTTGTCAGCAATAGAAATAAAATGAAAACGCCACTATACTTGGTTAACACATGGAAAGCTGTTTAGCAAAGATAATTAAGAAAACGACAGTTTTAAAGAGAAATAATTTTGTTTTTACATGTTCATTCCTTTATCATAGCCATTTATCCAGATTTGTCGTAATATTCGTAGAATTACATTTTTATTTACTTTTAAATCGTTCAGAGCGACTTTTTAAAAAAAGCTTAACAACAGTAATATTCGTTCAATTATCAACATGGCTAATAGTGACTCAAAAAAGAGAAATAAAAAAAAGGTTCCCAGGAAAAGGACCATGTTATTGCATACGAAACAAACACATGAGTTTTATTTTCTAAAATTTTTTGCTAGGAAATTTAACACCCTCAAATTCATTCCAATAGCTTAGTACATTTGTGTACATAAACTCCATTTGATGAGGTAGAGAAAAATATACAGGAGTCCTATCGCCACTTAGTGACATTACGAAGAAAAAAATCCCCGGCATACAGAAAATACCTTCACACCACTGTCAAAGCTGCGCAGTTTATTTAACTCAGGAACCTCTTTCCGAAACGAATACAAATAGTGAGTTTCAAAATTTATTGAGTACACGCTTTTTCTTCTGCCATTCATTTAGACATATATATATATAGACGTTTAAGGAGTTGAGGTTTTTCCCGCTTTGACAGCTTCAGAAGAGGAGGAAATCGAAAACGAGCATACTGAATGTTCACATAAGTCAAGGAATAATATATTGCCAAAGCGAAAGAAGAAAAAAAAGAGAAAAAAATGTCTACACACACATCAACATAGAAAAAGCTGCGCAATCGAATTTATCCTTAAAAGTACACATATTATCGCTTTTAAGGTATTATCATTCTCACAATTGAAGCCTATTAAAAAATGTGAATAATATAGTGTCATTTTTTAATAAAATCCTTTTATTTTTCGAACTTAAGATTCTTTGGCATAAAAATAATATTGTAGAAACGGGAAAAAAAATACAAAATTTTCACTCACAGTTTACTATGTGAATATTTTGTTATTAAGAATAAATTGACACAAGAATATTTGAAGCCCTTCTCGTTTTCTTCTTCCATAACGAGAGAATTTTTTTCACGTAGAAAAAGAAAACACACATATCATACCTCAGTGTTTTGATTGATCTTAGTTTCAAGGTAAAAAAAAGTTAAGCAATGTGTACACATTCCACACGGAACTACAAAATAACGATTTACCTGTATACCTTCATATTTGGAAATATATGTATAAAATATTTACTCCCTTGTAACAATCCCTGTATGCGCAAGGTTTTTCAAATAATAATAATAATAATTGCAAGAGTACTTTAAAATGCATGTCTGAAGATGCACTCCAAGAGTTATACAAAAAACATACATATTAGAACTAGACGGATTCAAACAGAGTATACATGTCAATCATTACTGTGTGAATCTAGATTCCTTTAGATACATATAATAACTATTCTGTAGCAAAGGAAATTCAAAACTGATGCGATAACCTTTAGGATGCAAAATCAACCAATATTTCCAAAATATCACGTTAAAGTAAAAAGTTAGAAAAATGCCATTAATTATATCCTCCCGCACACCAGACATGGCCTCAAAAATACTGTCTCTTCTAACTTATAGATAGATATAGCGTTATACAATATACGTATATATATACATATATATATATATATATATAGTGATTTGTTTTCAAGGCGCATGAATTTATGTGGAGAAATTTGGGGGGGAGGAGAAGGGGTGAACCCAGAATTGTAACAATGTTAAGAGCAATAATAAAAAAATACACATAAAGCTACTGAAGGTAAAAAGATATATAGATAGATAAATATGTGTGTGTGCAAAAATAATAACAATAATAATTAGCATTGCTCTGTTTGTATTATTTGGACACGTAGACCGGGCATCTTGGAGAGTCTGGATCAAAGAAAGGTAATCGGAAAGGTGTCCAAAATGATTCCTCAACAAGAGCAAATGCAACAAGTAGTGAACATATGAAACGGCGGTAGTGTAGAAACAATATCGACAATGCTAATAGGAACATAAATGTGTTTCAAAGGATAATAACAATGCAACATAATTCAAGCCATTTTCTTATTCGCGGGCAAGTAGCTTATTTAATTTAAAAAAAATAATTTACGATTTTCCGTTTCCCTTCTTATTTTGTTACGGCAATTGCACCCCTTTAGGTGTGTGATCGTGGAAAAGAGTACGCCAGCTACGCACATGGAAGCCATAATTCATGTGCATACATAAATATATATATATATACATATAAAACCCCTTCATTTGCTTCTTGTCAATTTCCATCAAATAGACACCATCTCTTTCGCCTAGTTTCCCTTCATTTGACGTCTACCTGAGCGACTTGGGGCCTTCATTCCTTAAGGATTAATTAACTCCTTGGGGAAATTGTCAACCATTTTGGCGTTCTTCAGTGTCTTACCCTTGAAGTACCGCCACCAAATCTGCATTGATGCCTCCTACTCATTTCAAACTACTGTTCGCGTTACTTTCTACATCTCTGTTTTCCTAAACTATGACTCTACTTAAAATGAGTAGGGGTTGTGTCGGTATCCGCGTCTACCGCCAGACAATACTTCCTTAAAGGAGGATGTGCGGGTCCCGCTGCTGACACCCCCAGCCATGTTGGGGTCTCCTTCGCTCAGGGGAGTCTTGTGGACACAATCAGAATAGGCAGTAGATCCCACCCTATGCATCCTTACCTCGGGCGTTTGCTCTTCATTTTCTTCTCCTGTGGACAACCTTCCCCTGTTATAAAGATTGTTGTCCGTATGACAGGTCCAGCGGTCAGGGTCATTCCGACGAAAGTGGTATTTGGGATACAGTTTATTATTGTAAGGAGACTCCGGCGCGATCACGGACACGGTCGCAGCCCGCCCGAGCGCGCTACGGGTATTGGGGGTTGGCACTGCGTAAACAGCGGGATCGTTATATATTACCCCGCTCGACGCGCAATGAGGAAGGGTGCCTTCTTTTGATTTTGCTTGTCTGCAGGGGTATCCATCGAGCGAACCCTGCGCACCATTAGGTTGCTGGTTGGAGGGAACAACGTAGACCGTGTTCGCACGCCCGTATCTCGGTTCGGAAGAGTTCATCGCATACAAATTGGGGTGCCTGGAGTCGGTGAACTCTGACGAGGTGGCGCTATGGAACCGCGCGAGGTGGTGGGTCGGTGTGTGGAGGCCCCACGCAGTAGGGCCATAGTCGAAACCAGGCGCGCCGGTCGCCACGGGATCCATCGGAAGCGTGGTCGGGCTTTCCACAGGGGCGTAGAACTCGTCTCGGATCATAAAGGAAGCCATCTGGCTGTGCTGCAGCGAATGCGATGAGTTGCTCTTCCGTGACAACGGCTGGTGCGACTCGTGCTGGTGAAATGAGTTAGGAGGGTAAATCGGGTAGTCCTCAAAATTGAGGAATGAGACCGAGCTCTGGGTTCGTTGTGTCGCTCTAACGCAACTGGGGCTTTGGTTCCTAAAGGAAGACGTCCCCTCTTGAGAAAGACTCAGAAGTCCAGATTGCTGGGATGATTTTATTAATTGTGACTCCCTGTCGTAAGGTAAGTTTGTACAGTTGCCACCCTCTAACATAAAAGTCCGTTGTGGGCCAGTAGGGTTCTCAGAGTAGCTCCGGTACCGAAGCAAAAACGGCGTGTTCACATGCTCTTCTGGGTTGTAATTACTGCCCGTAGAGTTAGCGGATCCAGCACCCCAACCCAAACACAGACTGGCGGTGTTAGAGGTGAATTGTCGATTTTTCTTCGAACCTGGTTGCGTCTGAGAACGCGGTGGTGGCGTGTCAAGTACTTTCTTCTTCATGTTTCCAGAGGACCTATCAGGCATATGGTGGTGCCTCCGCTCCCTCCCGTTGTCCTCAGCGAGTTTAACCATGAGCGGGACGCCGTTGCAGGAGTTAAAGGGCTTTGTGTTCTGAACCGCAATTGCCGCTCTCTTAGCTGCACCTTCTTCGCCGTAAATCACGAAAGCAATATGACGCACTAACACGGGATCTGGAACCGGAGCAGTGTCTTTGTGGATTGTTACCTGGTTGACTGAGCCGTACTCTGAGAAGAATTTTATCAGGTCATCTACGGTAACATCCAGTGGAATGTTTCGAACAAAGAGTTTCATGATCTTTCGTCGCGCCTCTCCAACAGGTATGCGCTCGTGCTTTCTCCGCCCACTGCACGAAAATCATTTTTTCTTCCAAAGTGCTTCCAGACATCGCAACCATCGCTTCGTGTGCCTGCTCGTGGGTTTCGAACTCGACAAAGGCCGTGCCTAGACTCTCACCGGTGTGGATATTTCGCATTACTGCTGATGAGAGAATTTTACCAAACGCAGAAAAGTTTCTTTCCAAGATCTCCTGATCTACCGAGTGATCAAGGTCATAAATAAAGAGATTGGTGCTGCTGAAGTTATGTCGACCGCCGGAAGCGCGTCGCACAGGCACCGGATTCAATTCCTGTTTCTTAAGGGGCGAGTTGGCCTCACCTGACTTAAGATTTCTGTCAGTATTTTCTAATGGAATCGAGCTCAGCGAGGCACCACCTTCTAAGCATCCTTTACTTTGAATTAAATCCATGCTGTTCTTATTTTCAGGAGTCAGTGAGTTCGGACAGAGTGGGGAAGAATCCGAAGAGATCGACATGGAGGATGCTAGAGCTGATGATACGGGGGCAAAATGATCGGATTTGGCTTTGTCTTCAATGGTATTACCGATTATGGTCCACGATTTCCTTCACGCACAGTGGGATAAATCTGACACGAAGGCGGGTGTAGTTTTAGTATTAAAATAAAAAGGCTAAACAATATTAGAAGTAAATTGAGGCAAATAACAAGAATAAATCAATGGATCGTTCTCAAGGAAAATCTATGCATTTATATCCCAACTAGAGTTGAAAGATTTTCATCTGTTTTAGATATCGAGAAACTGACGATTGTTAGAATTCTCTGCATTTCAGTTTCTTCTTATCACCATCTTTAATAATATTTAAACATGTGGAAACTACGATTGATGAATGAAAATGTTGAAAACATATGATTTTACAGTGGAATAGTTGTTAATTATTAGCATTGAGCCCTCGTCGTTGTCTTGAAGAAGATTATACTAAAAGGTGACACTTAGCAAGAAGGGATATAGATAATTCGAAGAATAAATATCGAAAGTCCTATACATATGGGTTAGCCTGTAGAATTCGTTTACGCTATCCCTTTTATTTACACTTTCAGTTTTAGTTATACATATGCATTCGATGCACCGAGCTCCTCAGTTCGCTTGATTCCTGATTAGCTTTATTTATTTATGTGTTGCTATTTTTATAGACTGCATTGATAAAGTGGATGATAAAAAATGGAGTCCAAATAGATGATTAAGTGCCTTGGTTTGGGGAAGCACTCAAATGAATTTGTGACTTGAAATATCAAACACATACCAAAAACAAAGCGGGGAAACAAATTTATGAGAAAAGCCTCAGAAGAGAATGAGAAAAGAACAAAAATAAAGGCAAAGACATACATTCTCCTTAAAGTAAATATTTTAGTTGTAACCAGGATGTCAGCCGTAAAAATGATATACCACAAATCATTGTGTAATAAGCGTAATGTCGTTATTTCGGCCGTAAATTTTGAATAATGGATGTGAAACATAGAAATCACCATTTCTTGAAGTAGAAAAATATCATTTTCTTAAGTTTTTCTACGGAATTTTCTTATTTATCACATCTTTGTTGTTAGATTTCGGGTTCCTAAATGCAATTAATTCCGCATTATTTTTTTGATTTTAAATTTAATTGATTTTCTTAAATGTTTAATATTCGTTCTTCTATTGAGCAAAAAAAAAATAGAGGTGACGCATCTTTGGTTACAGAAAAATTCATCATTTTTTTTCATACCTATTTACTCGCCTTCACCCACCTCTAAACTTCCTTCTTTCTTTTTCTGCGTTTCCACGTTTGTGGAGGATTCCCACCGATGTTACAGGGAACGGAGCGAAAAGCAAAAAAAAGTAATATTGTTGAATAGATTGGAATTGGGCTCAAAAAGCAGGAAATAAAAATTTTCAAAACACATTACTAATTAATGTAGAGTAGGAACATGAATCGGAAATAGATAATAAACTAGTTTGTCTTATAAAGGTAGATGATATGTCAAGGCCAAATCAATACTTAATTATATATATATATATATTATTTGGAACCTGATCAAAGCCCACAAACAAAAAACAACCCAAGTAAACCAACTGTAAATAAGGAAAGCAAGCAAAGAAAGAAATGAGATAAACACTAAGCTAAATGGTTTATAACTGAATGAGAGACGTAAAATATAACCATAACAGCAGCTTAACAAACAATCTATGTGTATGAAAAACGATACACACAACACATTGGGAAAATAAAAAGGAAAAAGACATTTCATTGATATCAAAACCATTCAAGACCTTCGGTCACATATAAATACATATAGAATTGGTTAATTCCAAGACACACTATGAAAAAAATTCAAAAAATAAGCACGTAAAACGCTGTTATATATTCAGTATTACATCCATGTATATATAAAAATATGTACATTCTCTTTATAGAACCACTTTGCAAACAAAAGAGAATAGACATGCATTAGTAGTTGCAATTTCATTCTTTTTGCTTTTTTCCCTACACCTCTTTAAATCGCATTCGATATAATTGCCATAATTACTACAGAACAGTATGTAAAATTAGATTCCTTTATTAATATATTTTCTCTTGCTGGCTGGCTTTTCCTCTTTTGATGAGCATTTATTTCGCCTACATTCATATGTATATAACAAATATTTATTTTCCAAAGTAAGGAAAGATACAAATTCCGCCGGAAAAGATTATGCAGCAACCCATTCCCTTCTCGCAAGAAATTTCAAAATAATGTGTCCTTGGCCGGGTACACAATTCACCGTTATTCTCATCCATCAGGTTTTGCATAAATCGGAAAAAAATTCAAAATCCTTCGTTATTTTCATTGTTTCAAGTTTAAATAACAATAAAAAACGATATTTACTGAAACACTATGAAGAATATTTAAAAATGCACTTGATGGGTAAAGGGGAAAAACAATGATTAAACAGATAAATTTGAATTAACGTACAGAAAGTAAGAGGAAAATTTAGGGAATTGTTGATGTATATATATATATATATATATATATATACATACATACATATATACATCGATAAAACTTTCACTAAGCCAAAGTGTATAGAGACATAAAAGAACAAAAATAAAGGTCCTTCTCTGAACCTTTTTTCCCCCTCGAATAACTCTTCCCTTGCCAGATTACCTATAGAGAAGCCTGAGTATTACATTAATGTCACATTAGAAAGACAGAACTAGCACACTGCCTGTTAGATAAAGCTGCACCCCCATGCGAATTTAATTTTATGAGCAGTAAGACCGAAGCATAGCAATTGCACTGCCCGTCAGCAGCTGCAAAACTGATCTCAAAAATATTATGGATGCTTGTAGTGCCCAATACTAGAGAGCTTTAATCAATGCCGCTTTGAACATGGCACTTATCATTATGCCATTTTGTCTGATTTACCAACTCTTCATAATCCTTGTTGACGCTGGTGGAAGCGATTTCATTTGTCATAGCAGCCAAGGCCAGCTGGGATGATTTTTGCTCGCTTAGCGTAGGCTCGCTTTCGGGCTGATTGGTGTCTCCGCATTCTTGCGCATAAAGGCTTACCAGAGGATCAGTAAACATATCCGTTGACGTCGCTTTCGTCAGCTTCGGCTGCAGGTGATTTGCAGCATGTACTTCGTTACCCAGGGCGGCCACCCCCGGCGCACTCATTGATGAGACCGGGATCGCGCTCGTAGCGATAGCGGCCGTGTTGGTCACGGGTCCCTGAGGTTGCTGTTGCAGCATCTGGGAGGCGGTGGGCATGGTATACATGACACTGGGCTGTTGCATCACCGGGTTGCCCCTGTTGCCCACACCCATGCCGAAAAACGTCATGGAAGTTGGGAAGCAGGACGGGTAGGTGGACGCGGCGGCGTAGTCCATGGCACTAAAGTAGGAACTCCCCGGCAACGTAGTCGCAACGGTGGGCGATGGGAATAGCTGAGGGGGCACAGGCGATTGGCCAGGGTAGACAATGTACGGATTCTGCGGTGCTTGGGCATAGGCGTAGCTGGAAAGGCTGCTAGGGGCGTGAATTGGTCCGGAACCGTAGGACGGGGCGAACGATTGGATAACGGAGTTCGGCGCCACCCTACTGAGGTTATCGGCAGAGTTAATGCTGGTTGGCGCTGTGGCATTCATAGTTAGGGGAGGCGACATGACAGTGCCAATCTGTGCGCTGTTATATTTTTGGCGGCGCCCGAGTCGCTGGCGATTGTCCTCGGCAAGCTTCACCATCAAGGGTATACCCTCGCAGGATTCAAATGGGCAGACATTATGGAGAGCCTGCACCGCCGTCTCCGCGGCACCGTCCTCCTGGAAAAGGATAAACGCGATCCTGCGCAACGGTGGCGGGTGATCGTCGTCATTGCTCGTGAGGGAAGCGGTATCATTATGAATTGTAACGTTGTTGATTGTCCCGTGTGAGGAGAAGAGTTGGTGCAACTGCTTTGACGTGACGTTCATCGGAATATTCCGCACAAAAAGTTTTCGAATCCTTTTTCTATCCTCCCCGATAGGTGCACCATCATGCTGCTTCTTCGCCCATTGGATGGAAATTGGGCGGCCGTACAAGTCCGCGCCGTCTAGCGTCATCATAGCCTTACACGCCTCCTCGTGGGTTTGGTAGCGCACAAAAGCGGTTCCAAGGCTCTCACCGGTATGAATATTTCGCATTAGAACAAAGGAGGTGATAGTACCGAATGGCTCAAAAAGACCTCGGAGGGTTTTCTCCGTTATCGTCGAGGCAAGCTTTCGAACAAACAGATTAGTTTGGCTGTGAGGGCAATTAGAATCTAGAGTAACAGATTCATACTGTGGATGCGAGGATGAGCTGAACTGTGTCTGTGAGAATGAAGGGTCAACATGTGGAGTAATAAAATACATGAACCACTATTTTTTTGTTTGGGGGTAGTCTGATATTTTTTTTGCTTAACGGTTTATCTTCTTTTTTGCACCAAGTACTTTTAGCTAAGAATAATGAAAACCAAGAAGATCTGATCGCTCTTCCTGAGTAATGTTGCAAAGATTTACTTTTCTTGCAAAGCTAAAGATTTTATCTTTTGTTTTTCCACGATGCCGTAGTTTAGAATGCAAATGGGGAACAAGCTATAAATTTTTTAACTGATTTAGGATATATATTATATACCTAAGTGAATGATGTGGAGTATAGTTAAAGGATTCAACAATGAATATCAGACTAAAAATCCCCTTGAGCTCTTTGCTATATAAATTTATCTAAATATATATATCGAGAGAAAGAGATAAAAAAAAGAGGTGCGTACACTTGCTCCTTTTATAAGAAAAAGGAGAATACTAAAAGTAAATCTTTCTTCACTTCTTCCCTTCTCTTGTTAATACTTGTCACTGTGTGTTTTAAAATCGTGTGGGCCCAATATAATAACTAAAGAACAAACAAATAACAACAGCAAATGACAAGAAAGAGAGCCTTCGTATTTTTGTATGTATCACAGAGTTAGTGAGTCCCTAAAATATATATTCGTAAATATGGGCGCCCTTTTGTAATCCAGCTATGATAAAAACGTCTTTAAGGTTTCACAAGAAAGATAAGAACGAAGCGACGCAGAAAACAACAACTAAGACGAGTGAATGTGTCTTCGGAAATTCGGATTAAAGATATTACGCTTAGAGAAAGTGAGTAGATTGATCCTTTTCCTTTCTTAGAAAGTCCCCTGAGTTTTGTTCTATGTTCCAATAGAGATTGAAAGTAAATATGAGAATAAATGAAAGTTCTGGAGAGAGAGAGAAAAAAAGCAACTCGTCCAAATTAAACAAAAGGGGAAGAAGTAATTTTGGATGACTCCGTGAATAAATGCTAAAATTTTCTCCGAATTTGTGTGCTTTCAATTCTAAGTTACCGTATTTACATGCCAAGCATAACAGAGCGATTGTAGAGAAAGATCAAGCAATCAAGAACAAAAATACAGTAAAAGCCGGTGAAAATGAAGATCTAAATGAACTCTTCGAGAATTATATATAAAAGGCAAATAAAAAGACAAATGCATTTGAAATATACCAGACAGTAGAAGTGTGTATTTGCTTTGAGAGAAACGAGTGAAGGAAAAAAGACATTAAAGTCCCATCCGTTAAAATCAAATACAAAATTACCCGCGATCTTTACAGTCTGATAAAATAGGTGAAGCACTTCTGTTTTTTTCCCGCTTGAAATATTCACACTCGCTACTGTCCCAATAAATTCATCATATCCTCATTCAATAAGACGAAACACACGAAATACGATTTTCTAAAATCGTTCGCGATGTGTATTGGAATGAAGCTCAAAATTTATAAAAACGATAGCCACACTGTTAACGCTTCTGACACTAGTTCTTAGCTTTCCTGCGTCAATATAGATTGTATATATAACACTTTTCCCTATATCAAGGGCAATTGTATCATGATTCTGTGACTGTCATTTAACTTCGGTTCTTCCTGAGCCAGGGATGCCGAAGAACCTGCTCAATGGTTGGACGTTCGTCTGGCGACTTATTCAGCATGCTCAAAACTAAGCTTTGAGCCAGCGGGGAAAGCTGCACTGACGACTCATCCTGCGCTATGGCTTCTATGGCGAGGCCGTTCCCCCCTGTAGCCCTTTTGGTCTCCATTTCGAAATGAGTGTCTGTCGGTTTGGGGTACGATAACGAGCGCCGACCGTGCAAATTGGGGGCCTTGGTGCGGATAGCTTCCAGCGTCTCCTGTTGCGAGGCGTGATAAAAAGGTGGTTCACCGGTGAGCATCTCTACGATCATTGCGCCAAGGGACCAGACATCCGTCTTCGCCGTGTGCGGCTGGCCGGAGACCATCTCCGGTGAGAGGTAGTCCAGCGTCCCGCAGACAGTGAAGCGCGGCCCGGGCGACGGCGCCAACGCCGCGCTCCCCCTAGATCCACAGCGCTGCGGCTCCTCCTCCTCCCCCGCATTCCCAACTTCATCGCGGTGCGTCGGCTGCCACGGCCATCCCTCGCTCCCGGTGTTATTGCTGCTGTTCCCCTCGGTGCCAACGCAGACAGCCTTTGACCAACCAAAGTCCGCTAGCTTAGCGACGCCGCTCTGGTCGAGGAGAACGTTCTCTAGCTTGAGGTCTCTGTGGGCAATACCGCTCCGGTGGATATGCTCTAGTGCCCGCGCGACATGCCGAGCGTAGCGGGAGGCGTGCAATTCGTCCAACCGGCCCCCAGGGGCCGTGCGCAGACACTGCAGGATGGTCCCGCGTGGACAGAGCTCTAGTACGAGGTGGATGTACTCGGGTGTGACGTAGTAGCTGTACAAACGAACAACGTTCGGGTGGCGCAGTTTGCGGTGAACATTTATCTCCCACTGAAGCTGCCTATCCATGCGATTCTGCCGCAGATGAAAGCGAGAAATTTCCTTTAGAGCAAAAAGGCGCCCCGATGGCAGGTGCGTGGCGCTCGTGACGATGGAATAGCTGCCCTGTCCCAGTACTGCCTCGCGGCGGAAGTCCTTATCACTGAGGTCTTCTTGATGGAATACCAAGCCAGGCGACGGCGGCGATTGGTGTATCCCATGTACCTCCGTGGAATCACCGTTGTGGGTTGCATCATGGGAAACCTGCGGTTTGTCGTACTCCGGTTTCCCGGTGCCTTGAGAGGACTGGTACTCACTTCTTGAAGAAGCAGCGCCGCTCAAGGATTCGTATCGTGCCGGCTGGGGTCGAGTAAAAGGATCGGTGGCGGAGGGGTTAAAGGCAGTTAGTTTAGCTGTTCTAGCGGGGAGCAAGCATAGCTCCGACAAATGTAAGCCAGGCAGGCGCTCAAGCGCAGAGGCAATGGGTCGAATAGATCCATGATCACAATCTCGCTGTATACTGCTTTGCTTTCTACCACTGACCACGGTTGCGGCTACCCTTTCTAAGGCTTCATCCACCCGAGGTCGTTTTAGATGACGCTCTTCCCTGTCAGAATGATGGACTGGAAGTGTCGCCAACAGACAAGGGAATGCGCCGGCCGATTGCTGAGTAACAATCTCAAGAGTTGAGATAGGTAACTTGTCAGTACGTGCACTTTGCGGTGCAATCTGCATCGTTGAGCTCAACGAGAGTTTTTTTGTTAGTTGGATGTGTTCAGAATCATAAGTAGCGTGACTTGCTGATCTAAATCTGTCTTTAGAGTAATCGTCCGAAGTACAAAGTTTTTCTTCGGTATGCATAATAATAATGTGAATCAACACCTAGCTTAGTATTAGAATGCATCAATACATACGCGGGAAAGTTAGAGTCGTGTAAAGAGAAAACTTACCCCTCAATAATCTACATATAAAGGCACGCAGATTCAATATCATTTTAAATGTATACATGCGTGCAGATTAGTTTATAATATTTATCCCCAGTAAATTTTAAAACGGCTGTCATGCTTCAACAAGCTGATATGTAATTTATGTGAATAAACTAAAGAAAGACGCAAACACAATGAGTTAAGCTAATATTAGTCTTACCTCGTGGCAAAAAGGCTTTTTTTCTTCATAGATCAACTTCTTTTCATACCGCTTTAGTTTAATTTAACCATTCACGAAGATAAAAGCACTGCTTTGGGTCTATTAATCCTTTCGCAGATACTGAACAATTAGACAGCTGTGGACACCCTAAGCAGGGAAATCCTACTGCCGGCATGTAAGCCCATCCAGCTGCATCATCGTGACTATCGTCCTGCGCACCGCAGTTGACACCTTCGTCACCACTGCCGTAACGAGTGGGTTCAAGAGTAAGCCCCGCTGAGGGCCATGACACACACGCCGGTTCCCACAAGCCTTCCTCAGTCAACAGTGAATACAACTCTAAGTTTGCTGTCGTGCCACCACCCAGTCTGTAGGAGCGCTTCGAAGAGCTCGTTTGGTGGTTGGGGTTGATTTCCTCGTCCATCACTCCATTGTCGGCGCCTGAACGTTGCCTCTTCTCTCGCCTTGGGGGTTGCTTGCGCGCACAGGTAAAGTGGCGAATAACATTATGGCCGATGGCCAAACGATAGACTGGGGCTACACCCAAGGCAGTCTGTGCATCGTCGAACACACCGTCTAAGACCAAGGACTGGACCAATATCTCCACATCGCGCGCCGAGATGTGCCTGTCTGTCATCACGGGCGGTGCTAGCAAAGGGTTGGAATTATAATGGCGAGACTCGATTAGAGTAATTGGACTCTCGGGGGTCCCACCGCTGATCGGGTGACGCTGTCCGACAGTGGTTTCGCCCTCAACGAAGCGAATGATTTCCTCCATCGTCGCAGAACGCTTCTGAAAGACGTATGCGACCATGCGTCGTCGCAGCTCATCCACGTAGGCAATATCTAAATTCTCGCCACAGTAGAGCGTTCCCCCTGTCACGCTCTCGGAGGGTTCAATGTGGAACATCAGGTAAATGCGCTTTGCGCGGTTAGCGAAGGATCGCCGCTCCTGTATATGCTTCTGTACGAGAAGCGTCTGCAGTGCCTTGAGGACGTCCATACGGCCCATTCGAAGCCTAGAGGCGATTTGGGCCTGGTCCACACCGGTGCTGCCACTGGCGCGTATCATCCCCAGCACGAGGGACACACTTTCACTCAGGTTATTCACCAAGGATAGGTAGGTGCGCGTGTCCGTGTCGCCACCAGGTCCTGCCGCGCCCGTCCCCCGGCACAGATTTACCTGGCGACTCTCAAGCAATTCCCGAAGTGCGGATGAAACGATCTTTGGATCCGCATGAAGACCTTGCTGCACCTGCTCCAACAACACAGACTCTTGCCCGGCGGAAGCTAGGGTGTGTAATATCATTTTTTTCACCTGTTCAATATCGGAATCTGGAGATAGTGACGACATTGTTATGCCACTATTATGTCATAAAATTGTTTATTGGGTGGTTTATAGTGATTTCTTTCCACTGAATTGCTTTTCCTTTGGATTTTTTATACTTTCAGACCTTTTCTGTGAGCATTCCGAGCACTTAAGCACTGTAAATCCAAAAGAAGAGCACCATGAAAGAGCGCTCACAACCAGTAAATAATGTTCAGAGAAGGGGAATGGGTCTGACACCTTTCAAGTTACATTAGCACGAAGAGAAAAAATATTAGCTTAAAGGATGTACTAGATCCTCTTTGTACAACCTTGTTTTCACGTTACTCTGACTTTTATTTTTTCTTACTTTCTAGGATTATCGCTGAATTACGAAATTATCAATATTTCTGGCCATTCCATTTGTGGATGCTTTCAACCATAAGTTCAATGCCACACTCCAGGCTATTCATTCTCAATAGCACGAAAAATTCTTTGGCACAAATAAAACTCGTAGTTATTTGCATGCACGTCAACAACAGAAACAGTTGGAAAACTACTCGTTTGATATTTGAGTACCTATACTATTAGCTTTCTCCTCTGATGTTTTCAGTGAATAAAACTCTTTAGAAGCAATTGGATTTACACACATTATTCATATTGAAATGAGCGTATGTAAATGCAAGCAAGTAAACAGATGAGAACGGCCTACTTAGTCTTTCTATTGAATAAATAGTATTCTTCTTCTGTGGAACTGTATATTTTTCCAAAAGCAATAATAAACGAAAATTATTGATATTTATACTCTCAGAACATACAACCGGTCAGTTTTTTTTGGGGGGGAAGTGGGTAGATTATCTCATTCAAAATAGGTGTATCCGTTGAGGATAGAGAAAGAAGGAATTCTTAGATTATGAAGACTGGGAGGTTAGTATAATAGTAATACTTTTTGAACATCTGTTTTTACCTTTGTATGATACTCAAGAGAAGCTATACGACACTTATGAGAAAAAATGAACGCTAAACATTGAATACGAAAAAAAAGAAAAAAACACGGTAATATTGGCGAAATTAATAAGGATCGTAAACTCTGCGCTCTCCAAAGAATACGTGTAAATAGGAAATATAACGTACGTAAAAGCAATACTATATGTGAAGACAACCATTTTTCGAGTTGGAGAGGAGGTTAAGAATCTCACATCGTTTGCAGTAAATCTTCCCTAGCACACCAGGAGACAAGTTTTGGTTATTATTTCTTGGTCATAAATAAGCAAAAAATATATCTGTTATTCCTGCGTTTCAGTGGCTAGCCAAGCAAGGTAATCCTGTAAAAGAGTGATATTTGTTTTTCTTCCATTATTTTCATATCACTACCAGCACCCTTAAAATATTCACCAACCACCCTACACACACATATAAAGGAAACACACATTACACTAATTATTAACG
>JAHSUH010004531.1:0-38429 GCA_025388415.1 Cynanchum wilfordii | reverse complement strand
TATCATAACTAACTATGGATCGGTATTAAAGCGGTATCCATAAGCGACTTTGAATCTTTGTTTTATATACTATGGTGGTTTTTCTTAGGAACTTGTTGATCAAAAAGAAGAAATCTAGATAATTTATCATTTCAAATAATTATAGTTCACTTTAATATGCTCAAATTTAATTCTATAATTGGTTAATATACTATCTTTAAAAACAAGCCATCTTCTTTAGCTAATCCGTTTACTATTCTTATTTTCCAAAAATTTAACCATACTTCCGCGATCGATACAACTAAGATTTGGGGTTTTTTGTCCCAAAAATAGTCTAAAACTATCAAGAGCATATTTACTGCTAGTATTTCATGATCTATGCTACTAAGATTCTTTTCTCTATATTGTCCACTAGAATATCTACAAAGTTCTTCACTAGATTTAGGACTATATTTATTTGGTTTTTCGTTTTAAAATACCACCCCATCCTTGTTCACATCCGTCTGTTTCAACTATCATATAATCACTATCTAATGGTAATTTAAGATTTGGTAATATGGTAACAGCTCTTTTAATTTGGTCAATTTGTTTATAATCTTCTATATTAAATATTTTCATTCCTGTACTTCCTATTTTACCATATAAAGGTCCAACCATTTTTCCTAAATTGTGTATATAAAGGGTCTTGCATAATTAACTAATCCTAAAAAAGGCTTGTAATTCCTTAATAGTTTTAATGGGAGGAAAATCTAATACTTTTTTAGCAATATGTGGTTGCAATTTTATTCTTCCATTTCATAATTCAATACCTAGGAATTCTATATTATTTTTGAAAAATTGTGCTTTTTTACTACTAATTACTATACCATTTTTATCAAATTCTGCTAAAACCTTTTTTAGATGTTCTACATGATCTATCTTATTTTGGCTGAAAACAAGAACATCATCTATATAAACTGCTACAAAGTTCCTATATTTTCCAAAAATATCATCCATTTTTCTTTGAAATATACTAGGTGCATTTTTCAAACCAAACGGCATAACTAACCATTCAAAATGTCCTAAAGGACAAGTAAAAGCTGTCCATTTTATACTATCGGGATGCATTTTAATTTGCCAAAAACCGGATTTACAATCAAATTTACTAAATATAAAATTGTTTTGTATTCTATTTATTAATTGTACTTTATCGGGAATATCATAAGCATCATCTATAGTATTATCATTTAATCGTCTATAATCTATAACCATTCTACTTTTTCCTCTAACTATTTCACTATGTTTGTTAACAATAAAAGTAGGAGATCTATGAGGACTAGTACTTCTTCTAATTACTTGTAATCTTTGTAAATCATTTATATGCATTTCAAATTCTTTAAGATTCTCATTTGTTGCTTCTATTTTCTTAGAAACTATTCTAAATCGAGGATCTTTCAATTCTAATTTACAATAAAGAGAATTTCTTGGATTTTCTCCAAAAATATTATCTTTTTCTAATTGACTAATGATATTATCTATATCATAATGTCCTGTACTAAGGAAATTAAATAAACAAGAATAGTTAAGATATGGAGTTATAGCTATAGAATCTATATCTATAAAATCATCATTCGATCTAAATCTACTAACTCGATTTTAGGTTTGCAATCACCCGGGGTTTTACATTGACATTCTTCTTCGTCATTTGGCAATTGGTGTTCTATATGTTCATTGGTATAAGGTATAGGTGGTGTTTCTAATAAACTAAGATTATTTTTATTTAAAATTATTCCATGATAATGGTTTAATATAAAATTTAATCCTATTATAAATTTAATATGACTAAGAGAGAAATCTCTAAGGCATATTCTACCTGGGATTTATATAAGGGTTTGTATATCCTTTCTCAGTGTAATAAGCTATTTTATATTTATTTAATTGTCTATCATACTTATGCAATTGTCGCATGAAATTGTTGATCTAAAGGAATAATACTTTGATATTTTAAAGGAACTAACTTATTATCAAGGATTGTATTACTACAACCTGAGTCTAGCATTCCTATTACTTCTAAATTCCAATTATCTATGTAAATTTTACATTTTATTTTAACAGCATATATCCTAGGATGTTTAGTTGATAAATAATTAAAAGCGATTTCCTTATTATTAGGAGATGTAATTTCTAATTTTTCTAAACATACTCTATCTTTTTTAAACTTTCTTTGTATCTTGAGTGCTTGCTAAATTATACTTAATTGTTTCTAATTTTATACATCTTTGAATTATATGAGCATTTTCATAATCTTCTATATCTAAATAATGATTTAATTGGATTACATAAATATCTAACCTATCCATTTCTTAATTTTTAATTCTATGCTAGATAGTCTTTCTTGTAATTCCTGAAGTATGTTTTCAATATGTAATATCCTAAGTTCTATAGTATCATGTTTTTGTTTATCACTGATTTGTTGTTTTGGTATAGGATCTAAAGGGATATTTAAATGTTTTAGACAAAAAACACAAGCTTCTTTATGACATAAATCTCATTTATATCTAAGATGTAAAACAGGATACTTAAAACAATATATACGGGGTTTATCATTACTTCCTCTATTTCCTATCCAATGATGAGAACAATTTATAGACATAATTAGTTTTCTTTAGGGAAACTTAAATCATCTATCCAGGGTTGTAAAGTTTGAGCTAGGGTCATAGGAATGGTTGGTTGTTGGGATATAGATGGTTCCGATGTATCGGGAGGAGAAATAGCTGGTAGGTTTGGGAGAAGAGAAGGAATTTCTATACTATTATGTTCAGGAGTTACTAATATATTATCTATATATATATTAGTATTATTTTTAAAAAGTTCTAAGTTTAGGTTTATAAATGGGTCACAATTTGCAAAAAGATCGGGATCGGGATTTAATGATTGGGACACTTGACTAGGTTCTACTTGTTCACTAGTAGTAGCTTCATTATCACTGGTTTATCTAAGGGCCATATATTGGGGCCAGTACAAAGTTCTGGAATTCTGTTTATATCATTACCTACAATCTTCTTAAATCTATCTAGGTTATGTTTTAACTTAAACTGTTTTCTATGTAATTCTAATATGTCAATATCTTTAGTAGCACGAATTAAACAACGGTAAAATCGTCATTTTACATAAAAAATATTCCCGGAGCAGCATCCTTACGGGCGTAGCCCTCTATGCTATACGGGCGTTTAGAGCGATTACTCCTTACGGGCGTTTGATCCAGAGTGCCACGGGCGTAAGGGAGACGATTAATTCATACGGGCGTAATGCACACAGGGCAACGGGCGTTTAATCCGATACGGGCGTTATGCACAAAATATGGGCGTAAGAAATCTTCCACGGGCGTAGCGCATTTCCAGAATGTTGCACTTTTGCCTCTGAATTTATCTTTTTTCACCAATTCGCCCCCGAAGTTACCCGAAACAGAATTTTTGCAATTAAACCCAAAATCAATCAATTTATCTCAATTTAATACAATTATCATCACAAATCATGCACAATTTATATCTCAAATCATGATCATATTTGATGTTATCATATACCAAATTACTACATGGGAGGGTACAAACGTATTAACACTCTACATGCCTCCCCTTGCATGTTATGCCCTGTGTTGGTTTTCAATTTTCAGCAAAAAAGTACGTGTTTTGGCGAGGTGAAATTCTCAAAGCCAAGGCTTATCAACGAATTTCTTTAGTCAAGATATAGAGAATAAATCTCTTGTTCTTTTCTATCCTCCAAACAATCTCTGTAGTAATATACCAAATTACTACAGGGGAGGGCTACAAACGTATTAACACTCTACATGCCGCCCCGTGCATGTTATGCCCTGTTGCCCAAGATAACTGGTTTTCATTTTTCAGCAAAAAAGTACGTGTTTTGGCGAGGTGAAATTCTCAAAGCCAAGGCTTATCAACGAATTTCTTTAGTCAAGATATAGCGAATAAATCTCTTGTTCTTTTCTATCCTCCAAACAATCTCTGTAGTAATATACCAAATTACTACAGGGGAGGGTACAAACGTATTAACACTCTACATGCCGCCCCGTGCATGTTATACCCTGTTGCCCAAGATAACTGGTTTTCAATTTTCAGCAAAAAAGTACGTGTTTTGGCGATGTGAAATTCTCAAAGCCAAGGCTTATCAATGAATATCTTTAGTCACGATATAGAGAATAAATCTCTTGTTCTTTTCTATCCTCCAAACAATCTCTGTAGTAATATACCAAATTACTACAGGGGAGGGTACAAACGTATTAACACTCTACATGCCGCCCCGTGCATGTTATGCCCTGTTGCCCAAGATAACTGGTTTTCAATTTTCAGCAAAAAAGTACGTGTTTTGGCGAGGTGAAATTCTCAAAGCCAAAGCTTATCAACGAATTTCTTTAGTCAAGATATAGAGAATACATGTCTTGTTCTTTTCTATCCTCCAATCAATCTCTGTAGTAATATACCAAATTACTACAGGGGAGGGTACAAACGTATTAACACTCTACATGCCGGCCCGTGCATGTTATGCCATGTTGCCCAAGATAACTGGTTTTCAATTTTCAGCAAAAAAGTACGTGTTTTGGCGATGTGAAATTCTCAAAGCCAAGGCTTATCAACGAATTTCTTTAGTCAAGATATAGAGAATAAATCTCTTGTTATTTTCTATCTTTTTTTTTTTTTTTTACACCTGAGACATTTTGTAAGTTGTATGACAACATTTTGCTACCAATTAATGGAAAATCTATGTGGTTAAAAGGTGAAGGTGTGATTTTTGATCCACCAAGGGCACACAAGCAAGCTGGGAGGCCTAAGAAATTGAGGAAAAAAGCAGTTTTATGAGACAGGTGATGGAGGGAAAAGAATAAGGAGAAGGATTATTGTTCATTATAAAGTCGCTATGCATAATTGAGCGCGATGTCTACTTAAGTTACCTGTAATCCACCTCCACCAGCCACTAGTGCTAGACATAAGGTATAAATATTTGTTTCTTGTAGGCAAAATTTTCTTCACATATTTACTAATTGTTTGTTCATGACTCGTAGGCAAGAAAAGTAGCTGCTGCATGTAATCCACCTCCACCTCCACCTCCACCTCCACCTCCATTGAATCCAAATGCACAAGCTACTGCTGCTAGGCATAAGGAATGAATATTTGAATCTTGTAGGCAAAATTTTCTTCACCTATTTACTAATTCTTTGTACATAACTTGTAGGCAAGAAAAGGAGCTGCTGTTGCAAATGCTTCACAAGGTCGTAAAATGCTTCACCTCCAAGGACTTCAAATGAACAAGCCACTGCTGGGAAGAAGGTAACTATTGAAAATTGTTTGTTTCTTGTGGACAAATTTGTCTAAATGTATACAACTAACTGCTTGAAAATTGTTTATTTTGGACAAATTGATTGTTTGTTTCCTTGACTAGCAGACACGGAAAAGAACTGTTGTTGCCCGTGAAACTGCCAATGAATTTCAAGATGAAGGCATACATGCAACTCAACCCACAAAACAAGAAACAACACAAGTAAATCAAGCCCAAGCCGAAGGTAGAAAGAGAAGAAGACTCCGTAAGAAAACTGGGAATGGAAAGAAGGTACAATTGTTTATTTGTAGACACTTTTTAAATATCTATGTAACTAGTAGATGCTGGTTTATTACTTGTAGCCAAGTACAAGAGCTCAAGCTACCATTGAAGTTGAGCAAGGAAGAGCACAAGAAAGTCAAGAAACAAGCAACTGAACTAGTAGTTAAAAATGAAGAAATACCAACTGAAGAGTTGCTACAAAATGTAGATGATTTATTAAGTGAAATTTGAAGAAAATAGAGCCACAACTCCTTCAGGCAACCAACCAGCAAATCCAAATATTGCAAGGGAAGGTAGATTTTCAATTCAGCAAGAAGGAATTCCAGAAATTCTAGAGGAAAGCAGATCTGGACTAAGAACAAGGGAAGGAAGAGAAAAGGTAGGGCAACTACATCTTATGAACAATTTGGTGAGGCTTGGATAGGTGGAGGTGGACCTTCTAATCTAAGGGGCAGGCCAAGTGGTAGAGGGAGGGGAAGGTGAGGGTGAAGTTCATGTGTACAGTGCTTTTTGGTTTTAGTGTTTTTGTTGTAGGTTAAAGTATTTGAATGCATATGTGCAGGTGGGTTTTGATTTATGTTAAAGCCTTTGAATGCATATGTACAAATGGTTTTTTGTGTCCTTTAAGAAATACAATTGTTTAATGCCCACTTGTGCTTACTTGTATGCATTTATCATGTCAATAAAGTGACCATTTGCCAACCAAATAGCATAGACTGCCCATTTACCAACCAAATAAAGGGATCATTTGCTAACCAAAAAGCATAGCAATTGCTTATATTATGAATTCAAACAAAAAAGGGACCACTGCACAAACATTTTTTACATCTAATTACTGCAATCAACTAAATAAAGTGACCTAAAAACCTTGTTACAATTGTGGAAATCAAAAGTACATAAAATAACCATTTCATTCCTACACTAACTATTTTTTTTTTTTTTTTTGTTGGCTCAACTCATTTCCTCTATTTTTTGTTTGGCTTTCAACAGTTCAATATTGGTAACTTCCAAGCTCAACTTCAGTTCCTCTACGTTTTGTTTGGCTTTCATCAACTCAATATTTATAGCTTCAAAATTATCCTCCATTGAACGAATTTTCTGAAGCAAACTTGGTATGACCTCTGTTGATCTCCTACACATAACTGGATCCAACCATTGGAAAAAATTGCATCTTTGGCTTCCTCCCTTAACAAATTTAACACAATTAAGATAAAAGTTTCAAAAAGGACAAAACAAATGGCGTTCACACTTTTAATCTATTGGGGAAAAAATAGGGTTTACCTCGTCATTATAGCAAAACAGATATCTTCGTGAAGGGTTTTGATTGGTCCACGATTGTTATTATAACTATTTGTTATTTTATCGCAATAACAAATAGTTAATGGAAACTCATTCTTGCTGGGCATTTCGAACAAATGCACAATAGAGATAATTTCAGTTCCAACAAGAACAAAAGGAAGATAAAGCACAGTAATTTGGGGAAAAAAGAGAGAATGGAGGTAGAGAAAGAGAAAGAGTGAAAGAAATATCGGTGAACCAACGACCTAAACGGGGAGAGTTTTAGTTTGAAGGGAAAAATAGTTTTTTTAATATATAATTATTTTAAAATAAAAAGACATAAATACCCTTGAAAATTGACGGATTTGGAGTTTGGACGGAAATTTTGGACGGAGGTGCAAATTAGACGATTTTTTTTAGTTGGAGTGCAAAAGGTGGAAAAAAAAAGTTTAGGTGCAAAACCCAGAATCCATAAAAGTTGAGGTGTTACCGGGATAATTTACCCTTTTAGTAACTTTATATTTTGCATTAGAGTCTTGTAACTTGTGTTCAACTTATGTTGCAATATTTTGTCCATTCTTTACCAATTATTTTGTGCAAACGTTGGCTCTATGCTCTCTGGGGAGTTTTAATAAGTCAATAGCATGCTTAAGTGTCTTAAATGGGGAGCGTATAGTAGAGTAATGAACAATACTATTATAGGTAAACTTAACTTGTATAAGAGAAACACCCGAGTGTTTGGGCTTTTCACCACAAAAGCTATGAATTAAATTACCTAGTGTACAAATTAGTGGCCTAAGTTTATCCATCTATTTGTGGATGCATTATGCTGCAATATATTAAGAGAAAAACCAAACATATGCATAAAGTTTGACGAATATAGCTAAGAAATTTGTTGTCTTGATCTTATGTAATTCTCTTGGGCATGCGATACACCACGTGCATCACTTCTCAGAAGAACAACTTGGAGATTCCTTGTGCTTTTGCTACTTTCTTACTATGAATGAAATGCACTATTATTGAAAACCTGTGAACAACCAACAAAGTTTGAATTTGTAACAGTTTGTGATTGAGACAAGTCTAATATAAAGTCCATATAGATATATATCTTTCCAAATGTTATTAAGGATAGACAATGACATGTATAGGCAAGAATTTTTCAATTTAGCACACATAACAACATTGTACTAATTTTTCCACGTCTTGTCTCAAGTGAGGCTAATAAAATCGTGCTTATCTAGACCTAAATATCTTACTATCCCCGTACTATGAAACTCTCGAATTGATTTCTCCCTTTCATCAAATTCCTTGTAGAAATGTAAACCTTTCTAGAAGTAAACTTAAACATAACAAAGCTGAAGGAGGAAAACAAGATCTCATTCCACGTAAATGAAACTTTCTGGATAAATTTCATACATACAAAAAAAATACATCAAACCTTTATATAGAAAGGTATATAAAGAAGAAAATATCTTAATATCTCAATTAGGATATAACATAAAAGAACTAGAAAATCTAATTTTTACAAGAAATATCATAAGGAAAGAAAATCTAGTACAATCAGCCAATATCATGAAGGAAAATATCTTGATCTTTTTCTTCATTTTCTCTTGATAATGTTGTGCTTCCCTTTATATATGTTTACTAGATAATTACTGCATGTGTGATGAATGTTGACGTGAGCAAATCAAGAGAAAAACTGGAAGCAATATTGACAAATCTTGTAAATATATTTACTTACTTATTCTTTGTAATCAATTACTTATTTTTAGGCTAATTTATAGGATCTTGATGTGATTCATTCTGTATATATAAGCTGTAAGTAGAGTTAGAATATATATGAAAAAATATTCTTTCCTCTGATTTTCTACATGGTATCGGAGCAAAATCGAACGTAGAATATTTTCTCTTCTCTTCTTGTTTGCAAATCATGACTGAGAGAGATTTCTCCTCTACTATTGTTCCTCATGAACCTCGAATTATTGTCCAAGATAATACACCTTTTCCATCTGGAATCATCTTGGATGATACGAATTATCCGTTATGGTCTCAACTCATGGAGATGCGTATTGGAGCTCGTAATAAATCGGGATTCCTTACTGGAGGTACTCCGAAACCAACTGTTGATGACAAGAATGTGGAAACCTGGCTCATTGACAACAATTGAGTTAAAAGTTGGTTGATTGACTCTATGAGTCCCCTCTTGATGCAACGGTTCATTCAACTTCAAACAGCCAAGGAAATATGGGAAGCATTTGCAAAAACATTTTATGATGGCTCTAATGAAACACAAATTTTTGAACTAAACCGACTATCGTTTACTACTCGTCAAAATGGTAGATCCCTATCTAAACTATAATGAACTGATTGGTATATTTCAGGAGATCGACACTCGAGTTCAAACCCAAGAGGACAACGTTGCGTCATCTTATCACTGTAAACATATGACTCGACTTCGAGTTCATATTTTTTTGGCTGGTCTTGATCCTGAATTTAATCAAGCTCGAAGTGAGATCTTAAGAAAAGTTCCACCCCTTGATCTTGAGTCCTGCTATGCATATGTCTGCAAGGATCATAATCAAAAGAAAACTATGGAAGAGCCACAAATACAGACCGACAAAGCATGGTGCACTTGGCCTCCCATACACGCCCGACTAATTCCTATCATAAAGGGAGAAAGTTTGGCACAAAAGGAAATTCTTTTGTCTGTAGTCATTGTGGTGAAGAAGGACACTCCAAACAATGCTGCTACGAAATTATTGGATATCCAGACTGGTGAGATTTCACAAAGAAGCCACAAAAGAAGATTAGCCAAGTTGCTGTCACCACCAACGCAAATGATCATTTGAGTGTATCTACCTCAAATCCTGTTGCAAGACACACTATTAAGCCTCATGATTCAGGTTTGTCCAAAACTTTTCTTACTACGAATGATACATGGATTATTGATACAGGTGCTACTGACCACATGGCACATGATTCAACCTCTCTTTCATCCATTCGATCTTCTCATCAACCTCACATTCTCACTGCTAATGGAGGAGTAGCCTGTGTTATTGGTGAAGGGCCAGCATTTATATCAAACACTCTTGCTCTTGATAACGTGCTTATTGTTCCTTCCCTTTCTTCAAATCTGATATCTATTAGTAAAATCACCGCTACTCTAAATTGTCTTGTAATTTTTTTGGCCCGATAAATGCCTTTTCTAGGATATTGCAACACGGATTCTTGGTTGTGGTATTAGACGAGGAGATCTGCACTATCTTGAGGGAATCAAGCAAGCATCAAATACTACCAGAGGGAGTCAAGGAACCACCGATCCGGCTTGGTTGTGGCATCATCGACACTTATCTTTTCATTACCTTCGCAAATGGAAACCTGATTTGTTTTTAAATACGAATTCTACATTTAATTGTGACATTTGAAAATGGCAAAGAGCCATCGAACTTCTTATTTACCTAGTTCTAATAAGAGTACTACACCATTTATGATTATTCACTCGATGTTTGGGGACCTACACAACTCCCTACTCTTTCAAGTGCTCGTTACTTTGTAACCTTTATTGATGAATGTACTTGAATGATTTGGGTCTCTCTTCCGAAACACAAGTTAGATGTTTGTTCAGTATTTCAAGATTTTTATAAGATGTGGCCTCACAGTATCAATGCCACATTCAAGTTCTTCATCTGATAATGGAGGAGAGTATATAAACTCTCATCCGACTAAGTTTTGCCAAACCCACGAAATTCGACACCAAACTTCATGTACCAACACACCACAACAGAATGGTTTGGTAGAGAGAAAGAATCGTCAACTCCTTGAAGTTATCCGTGCTTCGCTGTTTGATATGAAGGTACCACACGAATACTGGGGTGAAGCCATCCGATCGGTTGCTTACCTCATCAATCGTACTCCTTCACAAGTAATTGGATTCAAAACACCATATCAATTCCTTCATAATGTATTTTAGCCCCACTTAGTTCTCACCTTGAACCTCGTGTGTTCTGCTGCACAGCTTATGTCCACCAGGTTGCTGGTAAGTTAGATCCTCGTGCAGTCCGAACATACACACAAAATGTATGTTACTCGCAATGTTACCTTCCATGAAGATCTTCCTTTCTTCAGTAATCCTGCGTGTCCTCTTCAGGGGGAGAAATGTGATTTAAGTGCTGATGACACTCATGATATCTCTCAATTTTTGCTTCCAACTGTTACTGAACTAATAACTGAATTTCCAGTTGCTGTTGATACTCAAGAGAAAGATCAAGATAGTACATGTTCTCCTCCCTCACCCACAGTCATAGAACCTCCGGATGTGTCTCCTCAAGTAATCTCCTTACCTTCATCTCCTGAAATACATGACCCAAACTCTCTCATAAGTGAACCAAGATATCCAATTTGGACAAACCGAGGGGTTCCAAAAAATCAATATGATCCGGATATTAAAGCTAAGGCCAATTACCCTATTAATCATTATGTCTCTTCCCATCGTTTGTCAAAGTCTCAGGCACTTGTTATAAATCAATTATCTCCTGTATCTATTCCTAGTAATGTGCAAGAAGCACTGATGGATTCAAAATGGAAGAAAGCTATGAATGATGAAATGGAAGCTTTGCAGAAAAATCATACATGGGAACTTGTAAGGCTTCCTGGAGAAAAGAAAACCGTAGGATGCAGATGGATTTTTACTGTCAAACTAAACCCTAATGGAGCTATAGATCGCTACAAAGCAAGACTTGTTGCTAAGGGATATACACATAAGTATGGGATTGATTATGAGGATACATTCGCTCATGTGGCAAAGATAAACACCATACGAATACTTATCTCCATAACAGCAAATCAAAATTGGCCATTGCGTCAATTTGATGTGAAGAATGACTTTCTCAATGGTTCTTTGGAAGAAGAAGCTTACATGGATCCTCCCCCAAGTATAAACTGTGGAAATGTGGTATGCAAGTTAAAAAGAGCCTTGTATGGATTGAAGCAATCACCTAGAGCATGGTTTGGGAGGCTCTCAACTTTCATGAAGAAAATTGGGTACAAACAAAGTGACACGGATCATACACTCTTCATTAAACATGTTTTTAAAGATGTGACAGCTCTTATTGTGTATGTTGATGATATAGTTATCACAGGGAATAACTCAAGTGAGATTGCTACTCTCCAAAGGCACCTTGCAACTGGGTTTGAACATAAGGATCTTGGAAACTTAAAATATTTCTTAGGCATTGAAGTTTCAAGATCAAGCAAAGGAATTTCCCTTTGCCAACGGAAGTATGTGATGGATTTACTTGCGGAAACTGGTATGCTTGACTACAAGCCTACTGCAACTCCCATTGAGATGAATCATAGGTTAGCTGTCCTGCAAGATCAAACTCCAGCCAATAAAGAGAGGTATCAAAGGTTAGTTGGGAGACTAATATACTTGTCTCACACACGTCCCGACATTGCATATGTTGTAAGTGTTGTTATCCAATTCATGCATGCACCGAGTGAGGATCATATGGAGGCTGTCTATCGCATACTTCGCTATCTAAAGTCCTCTCCAGGAAAAGGACTGCTCTTTAGAAACAATGGAAATCTTGAAGTCAAAGGATACATAGACGCAGATTGGTCCGGAAACCAAACCGATCGAAAGTCTACATCACTTGGTAACATGGTGGAGTAAGAAGCAAAAAGTCGTGGCAAGATCAAGTGCAAAGGCAGAATTTCACGGAATGGCACAAGGTATTTGTGAGTTACTGTGGATAAAACGTGTTTTATATGACCTCGGCGTATATCCATCACAATCTATGATGTTGTTATGTGATAACAAAGCAGCCATAGCAATTGCAAATAACATTGTCCAACATGACGAGAACCAAACATGTAGAAGTGGATCGACATTTCATCAAAGATCATCTTGACAAGGGAACAATCAAGTTATCGTTTGTTACATCCAAATCCAAAGATCAACTAGTAGATGTTCTAACTAAAGCTGTGTCCGGGAAGGAATCCAAGGCTCACTCGAGAAGTTGGGAATGTTTGACATATACTCCCCAACTTGAGGGGGGGTGTTGACGTGAGCAAATCAAGAGAAAAATCTGGCAATATTGACAGATCTTGTAAATATAGTTACTTACTTATTCTTTGTAATCAATTACTTATTTTTAGGCTAATTTATAGGATCTTGATGTGATTCATTCTGTATATATAAGTTGTAAGTAGAGTTAGAATATATATATGAAAAAATATTCTTTCCTCTCGATTTTCTTCTACAATGAACTTACTGCTGCAACATTTTCTATTGCCTTTTTCCCTTTGTGTAGAGCTGCAAACCTTATCAGTTTCTATACTGATCTTAACACTCCCTTCATGTTGGAGTTTGTGATACCAAAAAATCCCAACTTGCTTATCATACTTTGCTGCTAATCCCTTTGTGAAAACATCAAGAAATTGCATGGAACTTGGTACATGAACCAAATGAATGAAACCTGCAATAACATTGCGAGGCAGCTTGACTATCGGTATATACTTCCATAGGAGATAGATAAAACATGAATTATAAATTCCTTAAACAATCAATGCAACTAAACCAACTCAGCAATGAGTTTGCTGAATGATCTATATTATGCCTCAGCTGAGGATAAGGATTTTCTTTTTTCTTTTTAATTTCCATGAAACCAAACTACCTCCCAAAAGCATAACATATCCACTTGTTGACCTCCTAGTTTCAAAACAAGATCCCCAATCTGCAGTAGAATATGCTTGAACATAAAAAAAAATTAAAAAAAAAACTCTGAATTATTGATAAGTCCCAACATAATAACTTCATTTGATGTATTTTAATACATGTAAAATAGCTTTAAAATGAGGCACCCTTGGTTCCTTGAGAAATTGACTCAAATGTTGTACTGCAAATGAGATATTTAAGCTTCCAATAAGACTTCTATACTTTTCAACATCATGAAATAAATCCCCTGCAGATTTATGTGTGAAGCATCAAGAGGTGTGATGCATGATTTAGAAAAAAACCGCATCCAGAATCCTCTAACAAATGTTGAGCATATTTACTTTGATGAAGTAACACCTCATTCTCCAAATACTCAATTTTAATGCCAAGAAAGTAATTCAAAACACCCAAGTCTTTTGATCTTAAAATGGTGATCAAGAGACTTCTTCATTGAATTAATCCCTTCCAGGGTTCTTACTTGTTAAGATAATATCATCCACATAAACCACTAAAAAGATAACAAGATGATCCATATTTCTCACAAAAAGAGAATAATCATTCTTAGATTGTGAAAAACCAAGGGAATACAAGAGATCACTTAGCCTTTGATTCCATTGTAGAGACTTCTTCAATTTGCAAACCTCTACTATTTTACATACAATCAAACCATGTGGTGGAATCATGTATACTTCCACATTTAAACATCCATGCAAGAAGGCATTGTTTACATCCAATTGGTAAAGATGCCAAATATTTTTAATATATAGAAATAGTTATTGTCATCCTTGCAATAGGTGAAAAAGTCTCTATGTAGATCCCTTCTTTTTATTATAACCTTTGGCTACCAACCTTGCTTTATACCTTTCTCTTGTTCCACCACTCTTATACTTCACCTTGTACACTCATTTGTATCCAATAGCCTTCTTCCTTTCCAGCAAAGAAAACTATGTCCTAAAGCAAACTCAAGCTATAAAGCAAACTTCCCTATAGAATTTGCTAGAGATATAGAATTAGGAGTACGTGTTTAACATTAATAGGTTGACATCTATTGGTCTCGGAAAATATAGGAATATTGGTATAATATGAATAATACCAAATAGGTTGACAGAGCGTGTCCTGTTAAGGCACGTACTCTATACCTATTTTAACCAAGACACGTACTCTGTGTGTTTTGTTTATGAAAACCCGGTTATCCTTTGGGCACAGGGGTATACATGGCACGGGCGGCATGTAGTGTTTACCTTAAAAACCCCTGTAAAATATTGGTATCGAGCAATTACTATTCCTAAAATATTTTGTTATTATCCTTATCTTTCCCAGTTTATTACTTATCTTCAACCTCTGTAGCTTTGCTTATTAAATTTAATATGAATAATAATTGGAAAATTGTTGTAGGAATTACTTTTCTAGACCATACTGATTTAGATGTAATGATGGATCTTAAGTACAAATTAGGAAACGAATTATATAGATGTTCAACCGATAGAATTATGGCTACATATCATAATGAAGACTTATTACGGTTAGTATATAATTGGACGGATAACGTTATTTCGAATTAATAAAAAACTCAAATATGCCAGCATTAAAAAAGTTAAAATTAGATGATAGTACAAATCCTAGACCTACGAACTTTACAGACCCTAGGCCTACGTCATTAAAATGAATATTAAAAGAATAGAATATTTAGATTTAGAAATAGAGACATACAATAAGGTTATACGTAATTTAAGTAGAAATTCAAAACTACGTTGTCACTTCCAAACCAGTCAACCCATAAACCATGATTTCCATTGTGACCAGCCCGTATTAAATACTATCATAGATTTAATAATTACATTAGGAATTAAGTTAGAAGAAATGAATAAACATAATGAACAAGTAATATTAAATATTAGAGATAGATCAATCAAATTACAATCATTAGTTATAGAAAAGTTAGAAAATATAGAATACATAAAATCCCGGAATAATGATATGTATGCAAAAATGAAGACTCTTAATTATTCTAGTTCTACAACTATAAAAACTAGTCAAGATACAATTATAGAAAAAATAGGATCCCTTTTAAAAAGTTTAGAAGAATTAAAACAATTAATATTATCATGAATACGAGAAGAGTACCAAAGAGCTTTAGATTTAACAACAGATTATTTACCCGAACCAGTAGGATATTCTAGACATAATTCAACCACACCTACTGATAAACAAATAATACGCCAAAATAATACTATATTATGTCTCCAAGAAATAGTAATATCAAAATTAAACTATGTAATTACAAAATTAGACAATCCTTTAATACCTCCACCTGCAACTCCTATTCGTAGTATAGACGTAGCTGATATAATAAATAGATTAGATAAAATGAATCTCGGTGAACCATCCGTAAAAAAGAAAATAACTTTTAAAGATAAAAATCCCCTTTTTGGCATTAGAAAATGAATTTAGCAAGACATTCGTTTTCGGGATCTAGTAGAACCTTATCTAATAGGACACCAACACCAGTAGAACAAACTAATATAAATAATGGTACATTTTTAGGTAGAATTTTTAGAGGGAGTAGTTCTAGCAGTAGTAGTAGTTCAGAACCTATTAGAGCTTTAGAACAGGTTATAGATTTAGACTCTAATTTAGATTTATATAGATATGACCAAATTCGATTATTAAATCCTAGAGTTTTATATAGGACAGGTCCACTAAATCTTTCAACTAGTTTATTACAGATTAGTAGAGAAGAACAAGTACAAGTCACAACAAATGTCGTTAATTTAGATATTATTAGCAAAGAATCAATTAATAAAATTAGGAAATCCGGTAAGAGATTAGCTCATCTTGGTTTAATTATGGTAGCAATTAGAGGATTAACTAGAAAAAATGTAGGAGCAAAGGTATTAGTCGTACTCTTAGATAAAAGTTGGCAGAAAGATGCAAGGAAAGCTACCCTAGCAACTATGGAATTAGATATGAGTAAAAACGAAGCTTTATTTTATTATAGCCCCGATCTTTTACTTTCTATAAATGATTTAGATAAGATAGTGATAGGATTACAAGCTAAAGGTTATGAAAATTTTATTAGAAATGATGGAAATTTATTAATAAACATAGGAGTTTTAGGAAAACTTACAAATGGTAGTTGTATTCAAAGTAAATTAAATATAGAAGGAATTACAAAACCCATCATATCTAAAGGAATCAAATTTTTAGAACCTATGAAAATAAAAGCAGATAATTTAGAAGGATCAGAATGGAATTTAGGGAAGAATTTATCTAGCTCAGAATCTATTAATACACCCGAATCACATGAAATGTTTAAAAATCGTGATGGATCATATTCTTTAAGATTTAGTGACTATACTGAACAAACTCAAAATAATTTAGACATTGAAGAAATAGAAGACAATGAATAGACTACCAGAAGGCCAAATAGTAGTAGGAACAGGTATAGACTTAACATTAGATGAAGTTCTCGCCTTAGAAATAGAAATGATAGATTTAGGACATTTATTTGAAACCTGATTATCTTCAACATACTCCTAAAGGATACCGGGTAACTTATGAAAATATTAATTATGACCTAATGGAATCATCCAATACACCACAAAATCAAGCCCCTAGTACGTCTAGTAATACACATGCACAAACATATGCTAGTCAACGCCAATATCAAATAGGACAACCACCTAGAACGCCTTATTCAGCATATAATGATCATAATGAAGGTAGGATATTTCAGAACAAAGGACGAAGACTTCCTTTAGAAACATTAGATAGCAATCTATTAATAGATAATGGTAAGATACTTAATTTAACTGCACATGACCCACAGATATGGCCAACATTATTAGAAACATGGTCTCAAATAGTTACTAGAGAATATACTAAAGATGATTTTACTTTTGATGCTGTAGGAATGTATAATTATTTAGAAAAATTCTTAGGAGAAACAGCAAGAGCACTTTGGGAAAGCTATAAAGCAAACTTCCCTATAGAATTTGCTAGAGATATAGAATTAGGAGTACGTGTTTAACATTAATAGGTTGACATCTATTAATGTACGTTAACATCCCTATAGAATTAGCTAGAGATATAGAATTAGGAGTACGTGTTTAACATTAATAGGTTGACATCTATTACTGTTATAGAATTAGGAGTACGTGTTCCCTATTCTATTTTAGGTTACTATTCTATTTTAATCTTGACCAAATAGGTTGACAGAGTACGTGTTTGTACTTTTAATGTTGGTATAATATGAATAATATCAAATAGGTTGTAAAGTAGTGTGATCATGATAAGAACTATGCGTATTGGAAACTTCAGCAGAATTATGTAAAATGGAATTACAAACATAATGTTGCACGTATTTTGGAGGTTTTCTGTTTCTTTGAGCTCTAAGGAACTGTTAGAAATTTGAATGGGAACATTGGTACGAGGAGAGGGGTGGTATGGTGTATTATCATCAGCCATATTAGGGAAAGAATCATTAGAAGTAGGACTATTCAGTTGCTATACTGATCTTAACATACCCTCATGCACAAAGACACTCATGGTTGGTTGTTCAGAAAATCATCATCAGTTTCATAAAGCTCTTTCAGTTGTTCAAATTCAACTATTTCATGGCTCAAAGTATGCAAATCGACTTTATTTTGTGTTCTTGCCTTGTATTTTAATCAAAGGAAATTGTTATAGAAAAAATGCACACACCAAGCGCATATGTATAAAGAATAAAGAATGAATTCACTGTGATAAGATAGTGTTCCTATGATTTTAATGCCTATAATGCAGAGTAGAACTATTTATCATATAATTCTGTCTTGCATCATATAATTTCTAATTGTAGAAGTCAATTGGTCAATTTCTTGGCATAAAATTACTCTAATGCCCACCCCACTAGTGCGCTCAACCTCAAACAATTTATCAAAAAGTGGTAGGGTTGAGATTAGTAGAACTTACTTCCTTCATGATTGCAAAATTGTATGCTACTTCTTCATTCCATTGAAATCTGCTCTTTGTCAAACAATCTATCATAATATCATAATCTAATTTTAATTCGGGTATATTTAATTCTTTAATTAAATCTGAAATTATATTATCAGCCCAATTAAAAAGGACTTGTAATAAATCTGCATTATGTTTTATGGCCATAATCTTATCTTTGCTACACCTATTTAACTCATTTCCTAATTTATGTTTAAAATCTACCATGACATCTAAATTTTTATTATCTAAAAAAGTAATTCCTACTACAATATGATGATTGTTATTCATACTAATCACTAAATGATGATAAATGAGTGATAAATAAGTAAGGGAAAGAGAAAGAAGATAATGTTCAGGAAATTTTAACCGTTCCGATACCAATTTTAACCAAATTAGATATGACCAAATTAGATTATACCCCTACTAATTTTATAGTATTTGCATATTATAATCTAATTTAGATTATAATCTAAATTTGGTCATATCCGATACCAATTTACATGGTATCGGAGCGATTAAAATTTCCTGAACATATCGGTTATCTTCTTTCTCTTTCCCTTACTTATTTATCACTCATTTATCATCATTTAGTGATTAGTATGAATAACAATCATCATATTGTAGTAGGAATTACTTTTTTAGATAATAAAAATTTAGATGTCATGGTAGATTTTAAACATAAATTAGGAAATGAGTTAAATAGGTGTAGCAGAAGATAAGATTATGGCCACAAAACATAATGCAGATATATTACAAGTCCTTTTTAATTGGGCTGATAATATAATTTCAGATTTAATTAAAGAATTAAATATACCCGAATTAAAATTAGATAGTCCTAAAAGAAAACGAATTCTTTAAAATGAATTTTAAACGAATTGAGTACTTAGATTTAGAACTAGAAACTTGTAATAGATATATTCGTAATATTAATAAAAATTATAGACTACGTTGTTATTTCCAATCGATAATCAACGAGATAATACATGATCTTCATTGCGACCAACCAGTTTTAAATAACTTAGTAGACTTATTAATTAGTTTAGGAAGTAAATTAGAAGAGGTAAATAATAATAATGACCAAATACTTTCAAATCTTAAACATAGATTAATTAGAATAGAAACTAATATATTAGAAAAATTAGGAAATATAGAATACGTACGATCTCGGAATAATGATATATATGCAAGGGTAAAAGAATTTATGTCTACAGAAAATTTAAAATATAATTCAAAGGTTACTCAGCAAAAAAATTTAGAACCAATAGCAATTAGAATAGATTCCCTCCATAAATTTTTAGAAGAAATAAAGCAAATAATACTATCATGAATACAGACGAATATCAACAAGCTTTAGAATTAGATGCACAATACCAAAGTGATTATGTAGGATATTCTAGTCATGTTCCTGCTAATATTACAGATAAACACTTTATTAAGCAACATAATACTATGATATGTCTTTTAGAAATAATAATCTCTAAAATTACTAAAATTGAAGATATAACAAGCAAGTATGAAAATCCACTAACTCCATCAAAAACTCCTCAAACTGCAGAACTTAGTGATCTCGTAGAAAAGTTATCAAAACTAGATATAAATGGAAAACCAATAAAGATAGACACTTTAAAAATAAAAATCCTGCTTTCGGAATTGCAAAATGAATTTAGCAAGACATTCATTTTCTGGATCTAGTAGAACATTAGCATCTAATAATCAAATTAGTATAAATAATGGTACTTTCTTCGGAAGATTTTTAAGTAGAGGCAATAGTTCTAGTAGTAGCTCGGAACCCATAAGAGCATTAGAACAAGTAATAGATTTAGAAGCAAATTTAGATTCATATAGATATGACCAAATTAGATTATTAAATCCACGAGTTTTATATAGAACAGGACCATTAAATCTTGCAACTAGTTTATTACAAATAAGTAGAGAAGAACAAGTACAAGTCACAACAAATGCGGTTAATTTAGATATTATTAGTAGAGAATCTATACGAGAAAATCAAAAAATCGGGGTAAAAAATTAGCTCATCTTGGTTTAGTTATGGTAGCAATTAAAGGAATGACCAAAAAGCATGTAGGAGCTCGAAAAGCTACTTTAGCAACCATGGAATTAGATATGAGTAAAAATGAAGCCTTATTTTATTGTAGCCCAGATATTACTTTCCATAAATGATTTAGATAAAATAGTAATAGGTTTACAAGCAAAAGGTTATGAAGGATTTCTTAGAAATGATGGAAATCTATTAGTAAATATAGGAGTTTTAGGAAAACTTAAGTAGTTGTATCCAAAGTAATTAAATATAGATGGAATAACAAAGCCAATTATATCAAAAGGAATTAAATTCCTAGGACCAATGAAAATAGAATCAAATAATTTAGAAGGATCGGAATGGAATTTGGGAAAAAATTTATCTAGTACGAGATACTATTAGTACTCCAGAATCACATGAAATGTTTAAAAATTGTGATGGTTCGTATTCCTTAATTTTTAGTGATTATACAGAACAAACTCAAAATAATTTAGAAATTGAAGAAATTGAAGAACAATGAAGGACAAATTATAATAGGAACCGGAATAGAATTAACAACCGATGAAATCTTAGCTTTAGAAATAGAAATGATAGCATTAGGACAGTTATTAGAAACAGATTTCCTTAAACAAACACCAGAAGGTTATCAAGTAACATATGAAGATATAGATTTAGAATTAATGGAATCTACAAGTAGTCCTCCTTTACAAAACCCTAGTACGTCTAGTAATACTCATGCACAATCTTATGCAGGTCAACGTAACTATAATATAGGACAACCACCTCGTACTCCTTATTCTACATATAATGATAGAAATGAAGGCAGATTAATACAAAATAAAAGAAGAAGACTTCCTTTAGAAACGTTAGATAATAGTCTATTAATAGATAATGGAAAACTTTTAAATTTAACTGCACATCCCCAAATTTGGCCTACTTTATTAGAAATTTGGTCACAAATAGTTTGTAGGGAATATAATAGAGATGATCTTAGTTTTGATCCAGTTGGTATGTATAATTACTTAGAAAAATTCTTAGGAGAAACAGCAATAGCTTTATGGGAAAGTTATAAAGCTAATTATCTAGTAGAATTTGCTAGAGATATAGAATTAGGAGAAAATCCTTATAATTAGAGTTAGTTCTTGGTGAACAACCTAATGATAAAAAACAAGAAATAGCACTAAAACAATTAGAAATGTTACAACTTAGAAAATGGGAATTTTGCAAACCTTTCTACTTAGATTTTATGCATCATAGTACTGTAGCAGGATGTTATCATAATCAAAAAATAGGAGAAAAATTATTTTTAAAATTACCAGATCTTTTAGGCACAAAAATTTTTAGACAGTACTTAGAAGAAAAACAAAAGGCAATAACTGAAGGTAAATATATTTCTGTTTTAGATAATGTAGGAACTAAAATTAAATTTGTTATAGATAAATTAGTAGAAAAATGCACAGATATAACAATTAGCAAACAGTTAAAAGGAGAGTATAGTTTTTGTAAAAATATTTATACTCCTCAAGTATATGATAGGCCTGATAGAAAACCTAGACCTAGGAGAAATACAAAATATAAAAGTAATAGTAAAAAGCGATATTATTTACGAAGAAGTAATGCAAAGAAAACATATCTTAGTAAAGATAAACATGTTAGGCGATTCAATAGAAAGCGTAATTATAAAAATAGGCTTAGTTGTTTTACTTGTGGTAGTCTAGATCATTTAGCTAGAGAATGTGACAGAAAATTTAATAATAGGAATAGAGAGGCAGTATTAATCGAATGTGTAAATGAAGATTTGCTCCATATAGATGAAACTTTATCCGATACGGAAAGTATATTTAGTATTGTTAGTATAGAAGATATTATTTATTCTCAAGAAACTGAAAATGAAGACTTAGGATTAGCACAAAATCTTATCGGAACAAATAATATTTATAGAAATAAAGTAGATCGAGTTACAAGAACTAACAGAACAGTTAATCTAGATGAAACATCCGAAAGTTGTGAAAATGCCCGGTCGTAGAAATCAAGTACCTTCTCAAGATACTCCTATTATTCAAATACTTAATAATCAACAAAATCGTAGAGAACAAATGGATAATTTTATAGAAGGTTTATTAGCATGGACATGTAGATCTAGATGTGAATGTTGTTTAATGTATAAAGAATCATTAGATCGAGATAAAACAGATATTGCTAATCGTAGACTTCGTTTACAACAAATGAGATCCATTAATAACAATAGTCTTACTCATATGCATAATATTTTAGACATTAGGATAGAAATTTTAAGAAAAGAAATAGCATTAAAATCCCATTATAAAGATATATATAATCATTTTAAAAATCGTCATATAGAATGACTAAGGGTAGTCAAGTTCAACAACCAGATGGTTATCATCTTAGTTTAGCAATAGAAACAGTTTCTAAAGGTATTAAAAAATCTTTTGGGCTTAGCCAAAATAGGAGTTATGGTTAAATGATAAAATTTAATTTATTAAGAAGGCATACACGTTTAGTCCGTATCACAAAAGATATTGATAAGCTAAACTTGCATAAAAATCAATTTAGATTTAAAGATAACTTAGATAGATTTAAGAGAATAGTAGGAAAAGATAGAAGTACTATTCCAGAACTTAATAATAGTCCTAATATATGGCCATTAGATAAATCAACATTAAAACAACCGATAGAAAGTAGTCCATCATCCGAACAGCCAAGTCTAAACCTTGCTCAGCCATTAGAATCATTAGAACCCGATAAATTATTAGAACAGATTCCTATAATGACATATGGATAGATAACATATTAGTTACCCCTGAATATAGAAATATTTATTCTAGTTTAGAACAGCAGATTACTCCTCCTATAGTACATATACCAGAAATTCCTACACCCATAGCTAAAGCTTTACAAGCGAAGTAGAACCACTTCCAATAGAAATAGACCCATGGATAGACAATTTACTTACAATTCCTAAAGAAAATTAATCATGTCTATTAATTGTTCTCATAATTGGATAGGAAATAGAGGTAGTAATGATAAACCTTGTATATATTGTTTTAAGTATCCTGTTTTACATCTTAGATATCAGTGTGAATTATGTCATAAAGAAGCATGTACTTTTTTTCTTAAAGAATTAAATATTCCCCTAACTCCAATACAAAAACAGCCAACAAATGATAAATGGAAACATGATACATTAGAACTTAGGATACTATACTTGGAAAATTTACTTCATGAATTACAACAAAAATTATCTCTTATTGAATTAAAATTACATAAATGAATAGCTTAGATATTTTAGGAATACATTTAGAACAATATTTATCTGTAGAAGATTATGAGAGTGCTTGTTTAATTCAAAAGAATATTAAATTAGAAACAATTAAGAACAATCTAGCAGCAACTAAGATACAAAGAAAATTTAGGAAAATTAGATCTTGTCTAGAGAAATTAGAAATTATATCCTCTAATAATGAAGAACTAGATACTAATTATTTATCAACCAAGCACCCTAGGATACATGCTATAAAAATTAAGTGTAAAATTTATATAGATAATTGGAATTTGGAAGTAATAGGAATGTTAGACTCAGGTTGTAGTAATACTATTCTTGATAGTAAACTTGTTCCTTTAAAATATCAAAGTCCGATTCCTTTAGATAAAAAATTTCATGCAGAGCAAATGGATGACAAACTTTTTTAAGTATGATAGACAGTTAAATAAATATAAAATAGCTTATTATACTGAAAACGGATATACAAACCCTTCTGTTAATCCCGGTAGCGTATGTCTTCGGAATTTCTCACTTAGTTGTATAAAATTTATAATAGGATTAAACTTAGTTTTAAATCATTATTATGGAATTATTTTGAATAAACATAATTTTAGTTTCTTAGAAATACCACAAATTCCTTATACTAATGAAAACATAAAACATCGGATAATAGATGAAGAAGAAGAATGTCAATGTATAACACCCGGAAGTTGTAAAGATGAAACAGATTTTTTAGAATTAGATGATATAGAAATATCTCCTTATTTAAACTATTCTTGTCTGTTTAAATTACTTAGTATAAGACATTATGAGATAGATAGTATTATTAGTAGGTTAGAAAAAGATAATATTTTTGGAGAAAATCCTTAAAGTCATTGGACAAGAAATTCTCTTTATTGTAAATTAGAATTAAAAGACCCACAGTTTAGGATAGTTTCCAAGAAAATAGAAGCAACAAATGAGAATCTTAGAGAATTTGAAATGCATATAGGAGATTTACAGAAATTACAGGTAATTAGAAGAAGTACTAGTCCTCATAGATCCCCTGCTTTTATTGTTAATAAACATAGTGAAATAGTTAGAGGCAAAAGTAGAATGGTTATAGATTATAGAAGATTGAACGATAATACTATAGATGATGCATATGATATTCCCGATAAAATAGAATTAGTAAATAGAATACAACATAATTTTATATTTAGTAAATTGATTGATTTTGGCAAATTAAAATGCATCCTGATAGCATAGAATGGACAGCTTTTTTGCCCTTTAGGACATTTTGAATGGTTAGTTATGCCGTTTGGATTAAAAAATGCGCCTAGTATTTTTCAAAGAAAAATGGATGATATTTTTGGTAAATATAGAAATTTTGTAGTTGTTTATATAGATGATGTTCTTGTTTTTAGCAAAAACAAATTAGATCATGTTGAACACCTTAAAAAGGTATTAGCTGAATTTGATAAACATGGTATAGTAATTAGCAGTAAAAAAGCACAATTCTTTAAAACAAATATAGAATTTTTAGGTATAGAATTAGGAAATGGAAAAATAAAGTTACAACCTCATATTGCTAAGAAAGTCTTAGATTTTCCCCCTATTAAGACAATTAAAGAATTACAATCTTTTCTAGGATTAGTTAATTATGCACGACCATTCATACATAATTTAGGAAAAATGGTTGGACCTTTATATAGTAAAATAGGAATTACAGGGATGAAACAATTTAATGTAGAAGATCATAAACAGATTGATCAAATCAAAAGAGCTGTTAAAACTTTGCCAGATCTTAAGTTACCTTTAGATAGTGATTATATGATAGTAGAAATAGATGGATGTGAACAAGGTTGGGGTGGTATTCTTAAACGAAAACCCAACAAATATAGTCCAAAATCTAGTGAAGAACTTTGTAGATATTCTAGTAGACAATATAAAGAAAAGAATCTTAGTAGTATAGATCAAGAAATACTAGCAGTAAAATATGCTCTTGATAGTTTTAGATTATTTTTAATAAATAAACATGAAATCTTAGTTAGAAATGATTGCGAAGCTATTGTGAAATTTTTTGAAAATAGAAATAGCAAAAGAATTAGTCAAAGGAGATGGCTTGTTTTTAAAGATAGTATTATTAATTCTAATTATAGAATTAAATTTGAACATATTAAAGGAACAAATAATTATTTAGCTGATAAATTATCTAGATTTCCGCTTTTTGATCAACATGTTCTTGAAGAACCACCTTAGTCATTTAGTATAATTACCAGTTAAAATAGTATTCAAAGCTGTTATAGATACTTGTTTCATTACTGGAGTCTATAGTTGGTAATATTAGTTGATATTTGTAGATTATTAAATTAGATCTCTCAAATATAGTTTAAGATTCATTCTTAATCCAGGTACCGTTTCATTACTGGAGCCCGAGACATTTGGGAATAGGTATATAGTTTAGAATTATTATTATTGTTTTTACTTAACCGTGTTTTATTATTGCAGATGGCAGCACAAATCCCTAGTCAGTTTACCTTTGGTCCTTATAGCTTTAAAACCTACCCTCAGAAACAAGCATTTAGATCCCAATTCCCAATTCCTCCTGAACAACAATGCTTGGTTGATAATATGTTTAATCAGCCAAAAACAAACCAATATCTCACTATTATCCATGCTTTGGTTGGACATCTAGCCAATTTAAACAATCAAATCACCAATCTCCAACACCAACCATCTTCTAGCCTCAAAGACCCTTCCGAACCTATATTTTCCCTGTTATGGCACGAAAAAGATGGACTACCGATGGTCGAAAACAAAAACAAGACCAATCGTATTTCCGAGTTAGAAAAGAAGTTGGAAGCAATGGAAAAACAGTTGACTGAGAAAGCAGCAGAGCTTCATCTTTTGAAAACAGAATGGGAAAAGGAGTGGAATAACAAGCAAGAAATTTTAGAAGTCTTTCCAGAAAAACTCGATGAGGTTAAGGAACAAATTAGAGAAATTGTTCTAAGCGACACTAAACGGAGATTACTTGCAACTCAAGAATCTTTAAGGGCAATGGCTGAAACAAAAGAAGTTCCTTCCTAGCCTTTAAAGAAGGAAGACATCCCCAACAATACTGCAAATGTGATAAGGGATTTCATTTTGTCCAAGCATCCATTGATTTGAGAACTTGGCAAGATGTTAATATTTTCTTATCTTTCAAGAATTTGTTCACTACTGGGATGTTAAAGAGAGTTATGATCACAAATCCAAGGCAAGTGATTGACCATATTGAACCAGTCTCATGGAGGCTTGCACACATACTCCAGCAAATCTTCAAGACTGACATTATTCGTAATGGGTATGTTAACCTCGAGTTTGAAACAGTTCCACAATCTTTGAAGCTTCCAGATGCTACAAGACACACCATACTGGTCACAACTCATGATTACAAGTTACCAGTTCAAAGGCCACTGAATTTATACAAAACAGAGGAAATACAGAGATACACAATAATTAGCTACTGGAATTTTGAATAAAACAGAGGAATTAATCAATAAAGCTACTGGATTTTTCTTCAAAACAGAGGAAAACACATGCTGAAATTTTCAGAATGACCAAAACAGATTGTTACTCACAAAATTCTGGGCACTTTCATCAAAAACAGTGAAGAAGACTCACTGAAATTTGCACAAAAACAGAACAAAATATATAACAACTACTGGATTAAATATAAGGCAGTAGTGATGTAAAAATCTGCCACTGTACTGCCCAAAATTCCAGCAAAAACTGAACAAAAACAAGCATACCACAAATTTCTGGATTAAAAATTTCAGCAGCAGTACAAACTAAATGTTACTGGACTGCCCAAAAATTATTTTGCTGAAAAAAACAGTGTACAAAAACATACAAAATCATCTAGCTACTGGAAAATGAAAAACAAAAGAAATGAGATTACATACAACTAATGTATCTAATGCCCTCATTACAATACCATTCAAAATGAATTTACAAAGAAACTATATACTAATCTACTGGAAAATGAAAATACATTATATATATGTCAATCAATCTGGTAAACTGCATGCAAGAAGGACTGCTGGACGAAATTAAAACAAAAGAAAATTCAGCATGCAAACAAGGACAGAATCTGGAAGAAATTTGCAATTCACCAAAGCTGTACATATATACAATTATATATGAACTACTGAAAACTACAAGGAGCAATTATAGTACATACATATATATATAAGCAATGCACAAACATGCAAAAATTTCCTACTGTAAAAATCAAATCATGCAGTACATAGTAACCATGCATAACAAGAAACCATGCATAAATAAAGAAGATATGCATGTTAACAAAATTTCACGCAAGAGTAAAACAAAGCATGCGAATTCATGAAAGTGTACTAAATAGCAAAGAAGAAGAAGAAAAGCACAAAGATCAAACATAGCTACTAGAATGAAAAGGTACTAAGGTAAAATCCATGCAAAATAATTCACCTAAATGCTATGAATCATCATGCAAACTATACCTAAATAAAAACTATGCAAACTGTACTACTACAAAATAATATGCAGTTTGGCCAAACAATCAAAACATCTAAATCATATGCTAAGTAAAGGAAAACAAAGAACAGCAAATTCATGCAAGCACAAAACTAACTACTGGAATTCAACATAATATGAGACAAAACATCATATGCATATTCATACGAGTATATTAAATCAATTGCAAAGAAAACAAAACATGCAAATTAACTAAATCATAAGCAAGAACAATTAATACAATATACTTGAAATCTGAAAATGAAATGTAACAAAGCTAATGAAGTGAATTAAATAACTAAACTAGAAATGTTGGTCACTAAACTAGCATTTCTTAGAATTAGTTTCTAAGAATGCTTACTATTCAACAAAAAGCTATACATATTTATTACCTAAAGAATTAAAAGAATACTAGATAAATTCCTAAAGATGCAAATCTAAAAAAAAAAAATCAATGGTGACCTTTTATTGAAAAACTTACTATATGCAAAATCTAACAAAAATTTCAAAAGAAGAAATTAAAAACAAAGCTATACCAAAACTTATATCAAATGCAAAGTAAGGCTAACATACAAAAGATAGAAAATAAGAAAAACATATAACATCAATTCCTAACAAAAGTAAGTATCTACATAATATTCTTCATGAATTGAAGATATTATTAGAATACTAACTAAACTAGAAGGCTCTTAAAGAAAACGAAGGAATGAAGATAAAATGACAAGATCATGCAAAACTAACTAAGAAATGTAAGATAACTAAAGAAAATGCAAAACAAGTAAATGACAAGTAATGAAACTAAAGTTAAGAAGAGAAGTAAACTAAACTACTCTAACATAATACCTAAAAATCAAGATAATATCTATAACAACTACCAAGAATCATAAAATGAAAGTATGAAAATACATCTAAGAACATGAAATAGAAATCAATCAAGAAAGAATCAAGTTAGAAAACTAGTTAAATCTAATACTAACCAAACCTAAGAATCTAGTTAGATCAAGTTAGAAAGGATTAGAACAAACTAAGTCAAGTTAGAAAATAAGAAAAACAATTAGATCTAAAAATTCTAAACTTAAGATCAAACTAAGATGTTAAACCAAAGATCTAAGTTATTCTAAAGGATAAGGATCTAAAGAATCAAAAGCTAACCTAATCTAAAGCACTAAACTAACTAAGCTATCTAATCTAAATCAACTAAAGTTAACCTAAATCTAAAATATCTAAGCTATATCTAACCAAAATCTCTAAGTAAAAGTTTACCTAAAGGATCTAAACTAACCAAAACACTAACTAAACCTAAAAATCATGATACTAAATCATCTAACCTAAGATCTAAATCCAAAAATCTATAATCTAGGCAAAAACAATTCTAAGAAAACAAATCAAAAAGAAAGCAAGAGAAACAAAATACAAGTAACAAAAGAAAACTACTAAAGTAAGAATAAGAAAGATCAAACAATCAAAATTAAACTACTTAACTAAAAATAAGAAACAAATGAAATCGAAACATCTAAACTAAATGAAATAAAATCGATCAAGAAAATATCCAAGATCTATCAAAGAGATAAAAGATATTCTAAGACTTAAACATGAAGAGTAAAAGTTACTTGAGAATGATATCATAAAACAAATCATATCAAAATTAATTCGTTATAGATTTCACACCGTTGATGAAAATTTTTCCCAAAAATTACAACGAACTTAGAGGAAAAACATCACGAAAAATTAATAGGCTTCCCCAACGGGCGCCAAAAATACGATGTGTTAATTTGAGTTATAAAATATTAATATAAATAATATAAATAATCGAATAAATAATACTAAAAAATAATAAGAATCTCTATGATTAAAATAGGTTTGTCACTTAATAAAATAACTCAATTAGGCAGAGCACCTATCGAAATAGTTTAGTAAATAAGGTGATATTCAGATTTTAAATTTATAAAAATCGTTTTTCCCTAAGACTTCTATTAAATTCTAGTGTGGAAAATATAATCAAACTAATTATGAATATGATTTGTGAATAAGGATCATTCAACAAGTAAATCAACCAATATCAAGAATGATAAGATTGAATTCTAAATCCTAGAAAGCAAATTAAAGCAAGTGAAGTAAAAATCATGGATGAGAGAATATTGAATATTTGAAGAACTCACTAAACACATTAGAGAGAGTGGAGGATACACTTCACAACAAAATCAAGTATCATGATTCAACTATTACAATTTCACCGAATCCGAGTCTAAAGATGAACTTCCTCAATACGTGTCGTTGAAAGAAATTCATACGTGAAGAACAACTCGAATATATTAGTAAGATCAAATCCCTACTAATCATCCAAGGTCCGTACATCAATAGGAAGACAATCCAACTAACCTAGCACTAATCGTATATCCAAGGTCCGGCTTAACAATTAGTGTTAACCCGAACCACAAGATCGAATCATAGCTCATCTCAAGATAAACAATCAAATCAAAGCCATAATTGAAATTGCAATTCAAGTTAATGAAATCATAACAATCAACTCACAATAGATCAATCCCATAGTGAAAGCATAACATAAAACCAACCACTTCTACTCTAAAGAAATGTAGGAGAAGAGAGTTCCTATTAGGTTGGTAAACTAGATTACAAGAATTATCAACAAAAATACTTGAAGAAGGTAAGAAAATAATTCCAAAACCAGTTGTCAATTGAATCCGGAAAGATCTCTTCACCTCAACTTTCTTCTTGAATCCTCTTCTTGCTCCTTGAAGCTTGAATGGTTGAAGTAGCTCAAAATCCTCTTGATCAAGTCACAAAACTCTACCTCATAGACCAAGGAGAGATTTCATAACCCAACTAGAACACTTATTCACTAAAACAACCTAGGGAATTATCTAATCAAAGTTATTCAATCAAAGTAATAGAAATTCCCCAAGTTCTATACCAAAGTATATGAAATTGAAGAAAAACCTAATATGATATTCAATATCTAAGAACAATATGAGAAATTAATCCACAAGCCAACCCTAGTAATGTGTGGATATTTTTACAAGTTGCCTCCTATTATGAATAAAGAACATGTAAAAGAGAAAGAATTTTCTTTTGAAGCCGATTGTTGGAATACAAGTTTCCATTTGCAATTTGCAAATTTAACTTAAAAAAAAATTTTCAGGCAATTAGAAGCAACATATAGTGAGCCTACGTGAGGATAGTGTTACATATACGGCTTTGGACGGTGGTAAGGACTCTTAAAAGAATCAACTTAACTTGAGAATTGCATCCAAGAAGCTTGAACTTTGTTTAGTTGCAAGGATAACACTAAGTGTAGTTGACTCTCGTACTATCAGAAATGTTCACGCAAGAGAAAAATAATGAATTAATCTTATTATTTTATTCTTATATTAGTTGGTTATTTTATTCAAAAGAAAATCAGAAATTCATTATTTTCAAATTTAAATTCTTTTAAATATTCAATAAATAAAACTGACACCATCACTAAAAATATAGTAAACAACAACATAAAATAGGCTTAACCTTCTCATACAAAAGTATTTTTCTCTAAAAAGGGAAAAACTGAATGTACTTTTTTATTTCTGTTCAGGAATATTAGAATCGCATGCTATGTTGCTGTACAGAATTAGCAAACATGTGCAATTAAAAATTAAAGCCAATCGCATAAAACAATTACAATTGAAATGAATCTAAATCTCAATTGGCAGATAATGTTTAAAATTTCTAAATGCAAAACGATAAAATTTCGGTATCATGATCCAATAACCCCAGTTCACCCAACACTTGTACACAAGTGGGAAGAACGGTCCTTGGAAGTAGATCGGTCTGATTTCAAGACGACCTCAAAACTTTGGATACATTTAAGCATCCTTGCCTGCAAAAGAAGATAGAGACAATCATTTCAGTTTCAAATGTATATTTCAAATTGTTCTGTAAGTGGTAATAAACAAATGTTGAGATTCCCAAGTCCTGTCACGTCATTCTATTACTCAAGCAGCAGTTCAATGTTAGCAAGCACAAAGAATGCACATGAAAACATAACGAAATGAATGCATGTATAATATATAAAGTTGCGCAAGTTTGGGTGTTTATTAGAGAGAGAAAGGTGATATCAAGAATGCACATAAAAACAATGAGCAGGGTTATTTATGCTGGATAAGAAATAAAATGCTATTGATGTTTCTTTTTCTTTTTTTTTGGGTGGGGGCTGGGGGTAGGTTAGCTGGCAGATCTGCACCTTCCAACAGCTTTTGTGGATGAGATGCTTATTGATTTCATCCAACTGCATAAGTATTTGACTAAATGTAGGCCTTTTATCTGGCTTCTCATTCCAACAGTCTTCAATTAACCTGGTACCACAAGAGACACCCTTTTAATAACATTAATAACATACATATGGGCATAAACTACGTAATTCATGTAACTGCAAGTATCTTGGATGTTGAAATTAAAGCAATTTAGCATGTCTGCTGGCACAGAACCAAGCTGATCCAGACTGAAAACTAAGTACACGATGTCTCCAAAGCTCACAAAAGTGCATCACACTAAAGCAGCAAGTATATAATATATTCAAGCCAAGTTGGCTATCTTCCACTAAGCTTTACATTTATACTATTTGACAACCCCACTCCTCTTTTCTTCAAAACAATTTATAATGTCAAGTCCAAGATACTTGCAGAATACTATCACATGGAAGTTCATGCAGAATATAACAAATAAGAAATCTCAAGTCTAAGAAATGAAACTCACCATGTTGGTGAATAGCCTTTCCTTCCATACCCTACCCCAAAAACCCAGTCTACAGTATACAATATCTAAAAGATTTATAAGTTCTGGTACATGACATATTATACATTACTAGCGCAATCACCTTCATGAATAAGCTACATGAAATTTCAGCCTGAATATGAACCCTGCTACTCAATTAATCTCTAGCCATACTCTGTTAATTTTAGTCTCTCATACATTGATGAAAATTCTAGAGGTATTAAGTTCAAATTCTTGTTAGCATTTATCATCTGCAACAGAACCTTGCATCAATATTGAATTTATAATGACAGTTACAAGGAGAATATGGTAAGACCTTATACATAGTAAGGCACCAAGGAAACCCTCTAAAAGTTTTATTACTAACAATTGCAATTTTCTCTGATCTCTACAATACCAATATGAAGAAAGTAAGAAAAAATGAAAAACCCCAAAGTGAATTTAGTGTCACTGCTAGAGATCTACTGAAGCTCACCAAAATTCCTTGAATGACTAACATTGCAAATTTGTATAAAGAAAATTTGAGAGGCTTACTCTCTCAGGCCATGGCCGTAAAGCTTTGGTGGAGCTCTAAATGGAGGACGCTCACCAGCAACATACAATTTTGGAACATCAGTTTCTCTCCAGCTAGAAAATGGTGGACAACTTTCCATCATCTGTGGAAAATATGTAATGGAAATTACATAAGAAAACAAGATAATCTAGAGACCTATAATAGAAGTTGTAGACACCTAAACCATTATCATGTGTTTATACAGCATAAGAATGGAAAGCTGGAAACTATTGCCTATATACTAACTACATCATTAAAGAATAATATAGTAGCAGCAGATGCCTCCCAAAGATGGTAACAACTTGAGCTCACATCTATAAATGTGGATAGAAATCTCATACACAAAATAAAGTGTCTGTCCACTGAAAACAAAATTAAGCAAAGCTAGAATCCATAATGTCCTGTTTCCTTTTTCTTTGGAGAGGAAAACTAAAGCAAAGAGGGAATCTATTTTTCATTTTTTTTCCCCCCCACATAGACGCTCTGATATTTCTAGATAGGATGCAAGTACCTTAACCTTAGTACCTCTTAACTAAAGGAAGAATTTACTAGTGGCATGAGTGCCTGAAGGAATCTAAAATGCATCCTACTTCTAAGGCTGGCAATTTTTTGATGAACTTAAGCCAATTTTTTGATGAACTTAAGCCAATTTTCAGAGGAAGTATCTCCAGGAGATAACATGCCACCCAAGGCAATTACTTTCAACTGCCATTCCAAGCTTGCCTTTGTTCATCTTTTTGCACCATGAGCTAGCTTCTTTCTTTTGTTGCTATATATATATATATATATTTAACAAAGAGAGTTCTCAGAAATTTTTATTTTATTTTTATTTTTTTCTGAGAAGAGATATAAGACTGCAAGCACAATAAGGCTACCACAACAATAATTTAGGAGCACAGGTCAACAGATAAAATAACATAAAAAAAGTTAAGAGCAGTTATCATAAATGGTGAAAGAGAACTTACTGAATCTAGATCCAAATCGTTAAGTCTAAAAATTAATGTTTTAACCTTTTGAGTTATGCCAACTACTGTCAAAACCAATATCTTACTTGAAAGCCTTAGCAGCTTCAACTAGAAGCATAGTTTCATGAGCCATACTAGAAACAATTTTGTCATGTAGCACCTTCTTTCCCATTGATTACAAACAAATTTCACTAAGCAGCCTGCTGAGGAAGGTCCTTCTATGCCTGTTCCTTTATCTTGTTAAGGTTAGTCCAAAACAAACTGGCTCCATGCTTAAATATCCCCCTACAGATTTGATCTATTTGATCTTATTATAGATATACAAGGTTAAAATGTCTACCCTGTGTTCAATTTTGATCCCTAGCTAAAATAAATATAAAAATATTTCACTCTGCATGCTAGTGATTACGTTTGATCAAGTGCAACATAGAATGAAAGAAACCTACAACATCATCCAACTGTGGCACTAGCAACAGTCTCACAATGTTCAATGTTTAATGTCCTATTTTGTAGATACTGTCTGAAAAGGTTTACCATACTAGCAGAACATGGAAATGGTCACAAAAAGAAAAAAGTTGCATTTTGCCTCAAAATTGAAATGAAAAATACATAACAGAGTGACCTTAGTCGTAATTTAAAATTCCAACTTCGGTATAAATTGCAACCTCATCTTCTGAGGCTGTGTTCTTAATTTGACCATGGAGGAATTTATTGACCCATGTGCTGACGATTTTAGAGTAGTTACTTATTTATTTAATTCAAGTATGGATATTAGGGAAACACTGACCTCAAATGTGTAAGTTTTTTCAAACATATATATTTTCAGATCAATTCCCATAAAAAGGAAAGGAAAAAAAATCACAAATGTGAAACTTCCCTAAAAAAATGTCCCGTAGAGACAAGATTCCATTTTCATCAAAATGAAATTTTAAAAGATGGCAAATCCACTTTAATAGGAGTCAAGCTTTCTGAAGCTAAGCTACATAGCCAATATGTTGCTCAGATTTAATCAGAGACAGTAAAGAATACACAGAGAGCAAACCTCTTGTAGTATTAGAGCAAATGAAAAGACATCCACCTTGGTGTCATATTCCTCATTCTTGAGAACTTCTGGGGCAACATATCGCCCTATGAAAGATACATATTCAAGACTAAAATTTCCAAGATTGCATCTGAAGAAACAAAAGTGTGGTGGGATAACTAATGCAGCAGAAAACTAGTCTTTCACAAATATGAACGCTTACAAGAAGTTTCTTGGCCTGGTACAGGTTTGTCTTCTTTGATTGTCTTTGCAACTTTTAAGAGTTTGCTCAATCCAAAGTCTGCAACTTTTAGATGCCCAGAGTCATCCCGTAGTATGTTTCTGGAATCTTACTTATTCAATTAATACAGCTACTGCAGTTTCTAGGTGCATAGTTCAACATAGACAAATATTGACTAAAAAACAATCAAATTCAATAGAAAAAAGAACATACGAAGGCTCCAGATCTCGATGAATTATTGCTTCAGGTTTATGCTCATGCAAGTAGTTCATTCCTCTGCATAACATTAAAACATAGTATGAGCATAGAAATTAAAAGAGAGGGAAAAAAAGAAAAAGAAAAAAGAAAAAGGAAGAAGAAGAAGAAGAAGGAAAGGAAAGAAAATATATAGTGATCAATCTCCACAATATCTTATACATTTTAGTTTTGCAGTGTGTCAGTGAGAGGATTTTCACTACATTAAGGTGGAAGCTTGTAGGTTTTCAATAAGAAAATTTAGTAATTAAAACCATGGCCCAAAAAAAAAAGGAATTAGTAAAAGGAGTAAAAGGTACCCATCACTTTGTAAGGCTTCAAACAAGGGTCCTCACTTGACAATTTCTTAGTTTTGTTAGCTTATGATTCCAACAAAAATTACATTGTCCAACAAAAATTATTTGCTAGAATACTCTCCTTTAATCTATGAAATAACAAAATAAAAACCTTGGGGCACCATCCTTAAGAATACAACCAGAGTAAAAATTTTCCAGAAGATAGCAACACCATTGCAGCAATGAAAAAAAAAAAAAAAAAAATTCTGGCATAGAATACAGAACAGGGCTCAAGCGATTAACACATCAAATTCAGTTAACAACCTCTCAGGGTAAATCAATTATTTATTACATATTTAAGGACCTTTGTCAAAATAACACTTCTAGCAATGAAGTTATGAGATAAAACATAGAATTTAGCAATAAAGCAACTATCTCACCTTGCAATGTCCAATGCTAATTTTACAGCCAATAATGGCTTCAACGCACCTCTCCTTTTCAAGAATGCGCGAAGATCCCCCTATGAACAAAAGAAACTTACCAATTAATGTCAAAAAACAGATAACTAGATAAGAAGCATGTATTGACTTAGAATCTTGAGAAGGTCTTTTCCATTTTTATGTGATTGTCGCAAAACAGGTAGGTGTAAACCAGATAAGAAGCACACTTTGACTTAGTGACTTAAGAAAGCCTTCTGCATTACTTCATTGGTTTTCAATTTGAAGATTTTTCTCTTTCTATTTGTAGGCATAGCATGAAATTACAAAAAAACTAAAAATAAAAAAGCAAAATCTAGAGTCAAAACATTGAAGAAATGCACAATCATAGAAGGAAAACCTTGGGTAGATATTCTGTAACTATCATCATTGGAGTACTTTGTGTTACAGCACCAAGAAATTGAACAACATTAGGATGGCGCAACTTTTGAAGTAAAGCAAGCTCATCCCTGAATGCATTGCTGAAATCCAACCAGTAAACCCAAAGATTAACAATCATCTAATTTAAGTGAGGAAACATCAATCACTATTAAATGACCAACCCACACTTTATCATCATCAGTGAACAATTCTTCACCAAGTTTCTTAACTGCAACTTGTGTACCACGCCACATGGCAATGCAAAATGTTCCCTATCATATATTAACACCATAGCATAGCAATCATTAAAAAATTATTTAAGAGCATGTACAGTCAGAAACATGCATTAGTTACAGCTCCAAATGACAATTTAACATATTCTTATTGTTCAAATAAAAGAATAATATAAGATTTGTCCAAATAAAAAAAGCAGCAAAAGAAAACTGGCATGATATAAAGAGTAAGAGACCGAGAGACTGACTAGGTGCACACACCTCTTAACTTTTGAAAGTTATGAGAAGATAAGAAACTAAATTATAGCAGCAAAAAAAATAAAATAAAAAAATAAATTAAAGAGGAAACTAACAATAATAATTTTTCCTTAAAAAGAAAAAAAAAGATTTATCCGATATTCTCCTCAGGCAAAAGTATAATCTACAAACTGTGCACATTAGACAACATGCAGCATTTGTATTTATATGCAATTCAAACTGCACAATGGACTGGAGAAAACAACAAATTCATCACTTCTAATTTTCTTGTTCATGTACACTATTGATTCCAAAAAACCACTGCTAAATATTAGCTTACAAGAACAATTTGTAAACCTACGGAAGAACAGATCAGATAAGACACTCTTACCTTTGTTATATCAACACTGTTACTAAAATCAAGCTCTTTGGGATCAATTTCATACTCAGGAACTTCACGGGCATTCTGCACAAGCATGGTGCCCGTCTAAAAAAAAACCAAATATTTATGTCTTAAAACAGTGGACAGAGTTACAGACTGACATTAGGGCAGCCCTTAAGGGAACAAAACACGGGGAACATACTGGAGATTTTGCTCCATAGGCCTCCAAAAGCTTAATTACACCGTTATTTTTGTAGTAAATT